>OZ025296.1:46191547-46791547 GCA_964019185.1 Maratus speculifer
TATGTTAAAAAAAAAATAAAAAAAAAAAAATAATAATAATAAAATAAAAATGTTTTAAAATGTTCGGGAGTTTTTATACTAAAATTTACCAAACTCATAAATTTCAAACATAACTTTTTACGCCTAATTTCAACATGATGTTTAGATTTTTCGGTAATATCTACCTCAAGATAACAAACGCGAAATCATTCGGTTAAGTACTTAACATTTATAAAGGTTTAAAATTAACATTAAATTCACTTTTATTTTCTTCTATCTTTACAAGTAAAAAGTACTGGATTCATAATTTTTTTTTATTTTCGGCTTTCGACGGGTTTACACGTTTTAGATGTCAGAGGTACCAAAAAATGTTTTTACAAAATCTCTGTAATTCACTCTGTGACTCTGTATATGACATAAATTTTGTGGGCGCTCTTTCTTCCAGAACTAAGTGCACAGAATTTAATAAAAACTTGTATTCAGTTAGTCCCTGATATAAATTGGTGCTAATTAGTTTTTGGTGAAAATCGCTCATCAAGTGGCACTGCTATGCTGCATTTTTACGATTTGCGCAACAACACTATCTCAACAACTAACGCACGGATTTTCATCAAACTTCAAATTCAGTTAGACCTTGACATAAATTAATGTTGTTTATGTTTTAGAGTAAATCATTCAATAGGTGGCACTGTTACGCTGCTTTTTTCACGAATTCTGCAGTAGTTTTATCTCAAGAACTAATGCACGGATTTTCATGAAACTTCAGATTCAGTTTGATATTGAGATGAATTAAAGTTTTCTACATTTTGCTGTTAATCGCTGAACAAATGGTGCCTCTATGTAGCAGTTTTCACGAGTCATAAATATCGAAACAATAGGCTATCTCCTTAAATATTGCCCCTAGACCCATACTTCCAATTGCAAAGTTTCATAAAAAAAGGTAAGTTTTTTGGTAAGATAAATTGCAACTCCATGGGGGATCTATTTTAAAAAATACGAAAATGAAATTTTTATACGGCCCCCAGAGGATAAAACTTCCAGTTAGAAAAAATTTTCTTATCCATTCCTGAATTGAACAAAAAAAATTGCATCTTTATATCTTCAAAACTCAGAGAGTTATGACAATTTTAATAAATCGTGAGGTTTCAAGGGATCAGACACAAACTGAAATGCGTGTAATTGAAGAAACAATGTTACTGTAAGGTGTCCAAAAAAACATTTATTTTATTTATTTATTTATAGAGTTAGAATTTTGAAAGTTTTGTGATGGTTAACCACATGATTTGTAAGCATTATCACTTCATAAGACTTAATAAAATATTTTTTTTTCAAAAAATTTAGAGTAAATTAAAATTGTTATAACTCAAAATGTCATTTGTTTCTTGGAATTTTTTTCTTTTGATTAAATGAAATTGTCTAATTTTCAATTTTGATTCAGCATTTTAAATAATATTTTTTAAAATAAAAGTATTTAAAATAGCAATATAAAAAAAGATGCAATTTTTTGTAAACAAATCGTATTTTTAAAAGTAAATTTTCTGAGGTGAAAACTTCTTTCGGCGCGTTCGACAGTTTGAGATGTTAAAAAACTATTGAACTCGCGGGACTATTACCGTAACCAACGGTTATTGACTTATGTCAGTTTAAAAATGAGAAATCTTGAAATAAAAAATCTGATGCAGAAAAATGAATTCAGTTTTAAACAAAGATGAGCTTCTGACGTTTAAATGCTTTTTAAAAGTTTCTAGGTGATTAACTCCGTACAGTATAGTTTCAATTTAAGATTTTGTTTAAGTTTTCGTTTCTCGCCTTCTTTAATTACTATTTAAATGCTTCAGTTGATTTAAACCCCTTTTTTTTTATCACGTCTATTTCAAATTTTTTCATTGTTTTGGCCCTGTCAACTTCACATTTTTCTTGTTAAAATTGCTATTACACGATGTGTAAAAGGTGCCTCTACTTATGGGCCTCCAAACTGATAGACGGTAGGTGCTGGGTTCGAACCCAATCGCGAACGTCGGCCGAACCGTTCGAAGTTTTCCGTGGTTTTCTTCGAACCCTGCAATTCCTTGCGTAAATACGGGTTAGGTTCCCTCAAAAAGACCCTCGCGGAGGACACCCCTCCCCTTAGAGCATATATTCCTATTGTAGATAATTGGCCGGCAAATAAATAAATAAATAAATAAATAAATAAATAAATAAATAAAAACTAATTACGGGCGACACACTGTTAAACGTTTTAAGTTGAAATTATTCAATTGAATTTCTTAAAAGATGTTTTGTTCGAATGCATTAAACCTTAATCAATTAAATACTCTTGTAACGGAATATCAGTGGGAGCTTAGCGTAAAAGATATGCAGCAGAAACGTTATACTCTTAGACTTTAACATTTGAATAAATATTTTTATTTTTTTAAATGCCGTTTGGAATAAATAAACTACTCGGATGTAGAAATCTGAGGACTCTAAAGATACGAAATTCCATGCATTAGTACTTGATATTACTGAAATCGTGTAAATGATACAAAACTCAGCATAACAGTGCCGCCCGAAAGACGATTGATACAAAAACGTAAACAAAACTAATTCATGTCGAGAAGTAACTGAATCTGACTTTTTATGAAAATGTCTGCATTAGTTCTTAAGATAGAGCTATTGCAGAAATCGTAGTAAATGCAGTGTTACATAGCTATATGCAACAAAATATAAAAACATCAATTCATGTCAAGGACTAACTGAATCTGAAGTTTTATGATATTCCTTACATTAATTCTGGAGATACAGCTATTGCGGAAATCACACAAAAGCCTGTACAGTAGGGCCACCTGTTAAGCGATTCACACCAAAATCTAATACAGGAGCAATGACTCACAGACAGACATTTTGTAAAAACATATTTTTCGGTATCTCTGAGCCCTAAAACGTGTGAATCCGTCTAAAACCGGAATTCAAAATTTTCATGTATCGAATATTGTCCTCTTGTAAAGATAGAAAAAAGTAAAAATAGGTTTTAAACCATCGTAAATTTTGAAGCTGAATAGTAAAAAGTACATTTTTGAAAATATTTCTGTGTAATTTATTAAAATATGTTTTCAATGATTCCGTAAATAGAAGTATTATTATCACTATTACTATTTTTACTAAACTTATTGCCTGCAGCAATAAGTTTTAAAGACACGTTTAATGAGAGTTTAATTAATATCACTTAATTTAATAACACTTTTAATAAGTGTTTAATAAGACAGTCCGGCCAATGGGTCGTGCCAGTTTACGAGTCTGGCGCCAATCTCGAGATATTACAGACATCTAGCATATTTCAAGGAAGTTTAAAGCAAAAACCTATACGCTTTTATTTTATCTCTAAAAGTTAAAGTATTGTCTTAGATCGACATTTAATAATGCGTAAGTTTATGGTCGATCACTAAATTGTATTTCAAATGAAATACAGTTATAAATACTGCGCTCAGAGGTATGCTTAAGTGGTGTAAGTCACGAATTTTGGAAAATTTTGGATTTTAATATCTTTCAGGGATTTGTAGATATCGAGATGATTTTTTATTTTTATTTTTATTTATTTTTTTTTTTTCAAGAATGGATAAGGAAAATTTTTCTAATTGGAAGTTTTATCCTCTGGGGCCCGTATAAAAATTTAATTTTCGTATTTTTTAAAATAGACCCCCCATGGAAGTTGCAACTTATCTTATCAAAAAATTTACCTTTTTTTATGAAACTTTGCAATTGGAAGTATGGGTCTAGGGGCAATATTTAAGGAGATAGCCTATTGTTTCGACATTTATGACTCACCCTGTATATATATATATATATATTTTTTAAAGAAATTATTATTCTAGCTTATATGCTTTTATCTTATATAATAGTTCATTATAGCTTCTTATATGTGAATCTAAAATTGCAGTTCATTCTTAAGTTATGTCTAAAAAAAGCTATGCTTATTGAATTTGTTTTGAGACGATAAAAATGAATTTACCAATTGGAGCTCTGAATTTTAATCTTGCATAGTTCTGAATTATTTGAACGAATCACTTTCGGTTTATTGTTCCCAAGCTAAACTTTACGGCTATAGCCAAGTACAATTTCAAAATTATGTGTTTGGTTTGAAAATTTCAGAGTTTGACGCAATTTCAGTATAAAAACAAAACCAAAGCTAATTTTTTTTTAACTACTCACAAATCGCGAATTTTTCGAAGAGTTTCGCTTTTGTTTCTGTTATTTTAAATTGTTGTTCAAACATATAGGATTCCAGAAATGTTTTACTTTTAGTTCAGTGATAATTACAAGCAATGTTATTGTCCAAAATATAAACTTTTATATGTATGTTTTTGAAAAGTTTTTAGAATATTGAACTGAAAT
This sequence comes from Maratus speculifer, assembly GCA_964019185.1. Taxonomy (NCBI): domain Eukaryota; kingdom Metazoa; phylum Arthropoda; class Arachnida; order Araneae; family Salticidae; genus Maratus; species Maratus speculifer. The sequence continues at coordinate 46,195,898 of OZ025296.1, forward strand.
TTGGTCGCAAGTTTTTCTCATCTATTGATATGTAATGAAGCAAAATACAGATTTTAAGTTTGTATATATAAATTTAAGATATGTTTTTATTGAGAAATACACATTTTTAAAGAAAATATTTTGCACACAAAATTTGGGTATATGTTAGTAAATTTAAGAAGTGCTACATATATTTTGCTTCAAAACGCAGGTAAATATTTGCTAATACACTGTTAAAAAAAGAAGTGAAGTATGTTGAATAGATTTTATTGTAGAAGGTTTAGCATAAACGCAACTTTTTGCTAAAATTTGACTTAATGTTACTTAAATTTCAAAAATTAATTAAAATTCCATGAAAAATTATTTGAAATCATAATTTTATGACCCTCTTTTAACAGAAAATATATGTGTTTAAGAAGAATTTCATATTTTAAAAGAAAAGTGACCCGAAGGTAGCATCTACCTTAAACGTAAAATGTAAAAAGATAGAATTTCGAACGTTTCTTTCTGTTATTCTCTAACAATTTTCGGATTAAATGTATGAGGTATTGTGTTCCTTCCCCCTTTTTTGAGTGCCTGTACTTATGATTTTGGTGTTTCATTATTTGTATTATTCACAATTTGATATTTTTTCAGCATTGGGGTCCTTGGTGTATTTTTTTAAGTTTGGCATAATTCAAGCTTCAGAAAGTGAGAATCGTAGCCAAATAATATAAACACTTATGAAGCAAACATAATGAATTTTAATTAAATACAATTTCATACTATTTAATGGAAGAAATGTTTAGATTAAACATTAAGATTTCTTTAACTTAGAAAAGTGATGTTTATCCCATATTTTCAATTTATTGTACGTAAAAAGAGAATCAGCTAATCGGTTACAAAAACATTTTTGGAATACAGTTATTCATGGTAAATGTGTAAAAAGTCAATGATTATTAAAAAGCATGTTTTGTTGGTTTTTATTAAGTATAGTAGACATTATTCAAACATAAATATTATTATAAATAGCTTTCCATCCAACAAACTTTATTTCGACAGGTGAGGGCAGAGTCGATTTAACATGTTGACTGAGATTCGACTCTGCGAAATGAGCCGAAAATCTCATGCGTATGAAAACTAGAGTAATGTCTGAATTTCGACAGCCTGTTGCCGCCGCCAGCGCCATCTGTTGGCGAAATTTGAACTATTTTAATAAAGTGCATATCTAGAAATTTATTGCTTTTCTGATAACAATACAGCAAACTGCACATTTTTATCTCAAACCTTTTTTTTTTTTTTTTTTTTTTTTTTTTGTTATTTACATTTAAAATGGGTCAGTCATTTACTGGACACCCTGTAGAAAACTTTCTTGCGTATAAGAAAGAAATTAACAGGTTACTAGAAAATATGTGCCAAACTTCATTCTCTCACCAGGGCTTCTATGCTGGAAAAGTACCCATAATATTTTTCTTTTATTATGCCTTGTAGATGATAATAACACTCATCGTCACCTGAGAGTAATAAGGTTCTATCTGCGTTTTTGAAAAAATTGAATTATCGATTTAAAAATTTTCTGTTTGTATCAATGAAGATATTTTTGGATTAAAATATTGTCATAATATAATTGTAATGTTATATATAAAATACATCTAACGTCATTTTCATGCAAAACTGCCTTCATAGATAGAAACAGAACCTTTCTATATATCTTTAAGTCAATTTTTTCAAAAACACAGATATAACTTTATTATTCTCAGGTGATGACATGTCACACAGGATTGCTTCACTCAAAAATACTCCTAACTGGAACATACAATTTAGGAAATTCATCGATTGATGAGTTGTTACATAAATTTGTAAAATCTACTTCCAGTTTTTTCCCCAGTATGTAATTAAGTTGAATTTCGATTAATTGCAATTATGAACTTGAAACCCCAGTGTCAGCATGAATCATTATAAGAGAATTTAAGAGATTAATTTTTACATTTCTTGGAATGGAAAAATATTCTTTTGAACTCAGTTTTTAATATATTTAAAAAAAAAAAAAAAAAAAAAAAGGTATAATCTTAAAATTTAAACTCATTTATTTTTGTTATATATCTGTCACATTTGAAATAAAAAGATATTATTTTTGAAAATTGTTTTTGCAAAATAATAAATTAGTATTATGATAGTTAATATTATCAAATAACATGGTATTATTATGAAGTTTGTGTATGCCAAGGTGTTTGTAATACCAATTGAAAACCCATAGAATGTGTTCGCAGTTAATTTTTTAGTTGCCCATATTCTTAATTTGCTTATTTTTTCATTTTTATTTTTTGAAATTTAATTAGTTTAACCACACGTCTTACAAAAATTTAACATTAACTATATAATTAATTGGATAAAATATCTTAATATCTATCACTTCACGGATCTGAACAATGTAAGAAATAATTTTTTCCCTAATTTATTCTGCAAATTACATTTTTGTTTCATATGGCAAGGTTTTTAATAACTACTGCTTTCAGATGAGTTCATTTCGAAATTTTATAGAAGATACCATAATTACGGTTTGATTTATGGGATATTGAATCACAAAATGTCATGTAATTTTACCGCTGATTATTACAATATGTTTCACCAATACATTAGCCTTTATTATCGGAATTTGATTAATAACAATCCAGATAAATGCAATTATTTTGTTATTCTTTTTTTGTTTTTATTTAAAAATTTTATTTGTATTATGTATCTATGCGTGTTTGTCTGTTTTTTTTTAATTATTTTTTAATTAAATAACTATAGTATTTTAAGTATCCAAAATAGGGTCTCTTTGCTTTGTTGAACCCTTCTTTAAAAATGTGCAGTACTTAAAAAAGTAAGATTTTTTTGAGGCATTTCAAGTAAGATTTTTTATTATTTGTATTTGTTGCAAGATGAAATTTCTTAAATTGCTTTCATATTCTTGTTCGTATATTTCATTAGAGTATGATGTTTAAAAAGTGAAATAGCTTTTAGTTAATTATTTTTTATCTTTATCTCATGCTCTTTAAAATAGTTTCTTTATAAAAGGAACGAAGATAAAAGGTAGAGATATGTATCATCTACATGGTGTTTATAGATTCCATTAACAAAAAAATTACCGAAAAAGATCCAACTAAATATTTACAAAAATGTTATATAAGATAATTAAATTTTTATGATAAGAAAAGTGAAAAAAATGACTTCTTAACTTTGTTATTAAAATAGCAATATATTATAATGAAACATGATGTTCAAGTTTTAGTGAGTACTTTATCAAAATAGAAGAGAATTATTTTTTTCGGATGAAAAAAAAAAAAAAATCTGCATTAACATAATCAAATTTATTTTTATGTTGAAATCGTTGTAAGTTCTCAGTTATATTTTGTATAAAATTATTAGAATTATTAAAAAGGTTATTAAAATAGTTTTAGATTATTTTATCTATTAAGAGCAGATATTTTATTAGTTTTTTTGGAAGATTTTTACATATGTTAATTAAGCTAAGATGGAGCTTAATCAACAAAATATATAAAATTTTACAAATGTGACTAATAATTTCCTTTTTGAAACTTTAGAGAATTTTAGAATATTCAACAGAATAATCTATACGCTGCAAATATAGATATATATAAAGTTATTAAAATTTTTCTAGGGAACTGATATTCATAGAAATTTTTTATGTAACAATAAAAACGTAAATTTAAAAAAATGTAAAGTTACTAAGACTTTTTTAGGAAATCGGGATACCAAAAACTTTTTGTGTATCTGCAGCCTCCGTTACAGATAAAAGTTTAGTAAAATTACTCTAATTTTAGTAGTTTTTTTTTTTTTTTTCAAATCTATAGATTTCTGCATCTTCAACAAAAACTATGATTTTGTATATTTACATCCTTGTTTTGCACAATATACAGGTAAAAATTAATTAAGTATACAGATTTCTCTAACTTTACATCTGTTATTTTTTTTTCTTTACTGTGTGCATGTTTTTGGAACTCTGATTTGCTTTTCAGGAATTGACATAAATTATACAGGCATTTTCACGATTTTAGAATGTATAATTATTTTTAAGATTTCGTAATTAGGATGCTGGAGGTAATATTGGTCATCAAATTTTAACTTTTTTCCCTTGTCTGGCTCGTAAATGGGCGCATTTAATTAACTTTAAAGTGCTCAATTCAGTGAAATAATTAGAATCTCTCAACACGTCACATTTTTTAGATACTGAGTGATAATATAAATTTAAAAGTGAAAAATAGTTGACAAAAATTCAAAATGAGAAAAAAGGGCAGAATATCCATTTGTAAATATGTTTCTTTGATTCTTTATTTGTTTTATTTAAAAATTTTATTTGCATTATATATCTATGCGTGTTTGTCTGTTTTTGAGAATGAAAATGTTGCATAAAAACCCGTAATGTCAATACTAAAAATTTTATTTTACAAAGTCACGATCTCTCTCTGTCATGATTTTACATGATCTCTCTCTTGCTTAGAGTGTTTCGATTTGATAGCTATTTTTACAACAGAATGCATCCAAATAGAGGTTTTAAATAACACAGTCGTTCATTTCCTTATTATTTGACCATAAAATTTTAATTGCAAATTACATTTTACCCACGTAATTTATCTTTTTTTTGTAAAAAATAAATACTAAAATAGTGAAAACATCCTTGCGAACTAGAAGATTTTTTTTGATAGCAGATTCGGATCATATATGCAAAAATAGCATAAAAAATATTCATTACAAATCGGATACAAAATGGCTGTTGACTACTGTATTATGATCTTAAGAAAAACTATTGACATCATTAATGCACATATTACAATTTTGATTCATTATTATTTAGTTTAAAAATTGTTCTAGAAAGTACTTTAATTGAAAAAATTACTTCAGTTCTAAATTAAAATCTTTTTTGACGCCACAAATGAAATTTTAGTAGAATTTTAATTATGTTATTTTCGAAAATCTTTTGCTTTTCTTGGTTAATTTTTTTTTCTTTTATTACGCTCATTTTTGCAGTTGTTTTATTTTCAAAATAATACTTGCGTGTTATTTTTCACTTCTAAATAATTAGACCTTTTTTTCTAAAATAAATAAATAGAATCTGTTATTGATATTTTTATATCTTAAAATTTTTTAAAAAGTTTATTTTCTTTTACGATGGCATGATTTTTTCTTTAATTTTAAACTGCGATTGAATAAGGCAAATTTTACAGTAAATTTTTACTGGTGAGGATAAACAAAGATTCTTAATCCTATTTGTGGCATGTATACATGTATCTCGTCTCAAAGGGGTTAAAGGCAAATGGAACACCTCGACAATTAAAATGACGCAGTTTTTGCGAAATGCTTAGCTTCAAGTATTTTACTTAAAAATAGAAAAAGAAATAAAATTTTTCCTCTCAGTAAATACATTATATGGCCAAAGGTGGCCATCCACTTGCGATTTTAGACATTTTTTTTAATATCTAGAAAAATACATGAGGAATTATCCTGAAACTTTAGGTGTGTAAACATAATAGTACAGGTCATACATTTCCATGAAGATTTTTTTTCCCGAAAATCCAAAAGGGACCGTCAACAAATTGAAGAAAAAAAAGAATATCTTTTGGATAATCCTGTCAAAACTAATGTAGATAAAGCGTTCAAATTGTAAATTATGAATAAGTGCCTTATTGTAATAAACTGTGTTTATTTTTATGCGGATAGCATGTATACTCGTAGAGAAATTAAGGTTTTTAAGAAAACAGTCCCAAAGTTATTTTGCTTATGATGAGTTTTTAATATAAAAGATATTCGTTTCTGAAAATATGAGAAATAACATTGCACACAATACCCTATAATCAAAATTAAAGACAGTAAAAATTGTATGAAAAGTATTAAGGTTTACTAAATAATTTACTAAATAATTTTTCTAAATAAATAATTAAATACGCTCACATTGCTTAAATATATATATTTTTAAATTTTCTAGCACCATAGTCTTATAGGTCCATAATTATTTAGCTCTACTCTTTTTGGCCAATAATTAGAAACTCAAAATTTGAATCATTACATGTTCCATGTGCTCTTAAGATTTTTTTTAATCTTCACAACAAATTCTGAGCCTGTTTATTTTATTTATTTACTTTCTATTTGGGTAAAAAAAAAAAAAAAAAAAAAAAAAAAAAAAAATACTACTACACTATTTAGAGATCTCTATCTTAATGAGTGAATTTATGGAAAACAGTTTTTTCTTCCGCATTTTAAAGTAATTTTATTTCGTCATGTTTATATGAATGGTAAAAAAAGGTGCTTAACCCCGACGTCTTTATATCAACGTAAAATAAGCAGATACAAGACTATGAAAGAAATAAAAATCTCCCAAAATTAATTAAATGAGAATTTGAAAAGCACGATGTCTTTAAGTCACTTGTAATTTAGATTTTTTCTTCATAATCCCTGCATTAGATTTTTTATTTTATTTATTTTATTAAGGGAAAATAAACATGTCTGTTTCCAACCTTCTTTTGCCTGATTCTATTAAAAGTTAATTTACCAAAATAAACAGCAAGATATTTAAAGAAGTTTGTATATGATGATTGGATTTCCATCATAAAGGTAGGAAAATAAATAGTTTTTTTTTTTTTTTTAATTTACATTTCTGTTTGTATGTGGCAGTCAGATCTTATTATTAATTTTTCACTCAGTTGTTGTTGATGTAGAATTTTGAAGTTTGAAATAAAAAGTAGACTATCGATTACTCGAAATCATAATATCCGTGTTTCGGATTAACTGAAAATCCCCCAACTCCCTAAAACAAATACTGTCGTATAGACAAAATAAAAATAAAAAAACTTTTTTTTATAAATTATAAATGATTAAATTTTATTCTTTTCATAAATATTTTTTTCATTTTCTTGCGATTTCACTCCGTTTCCGCACTCAAACCCGAAAAATTGTGTTATTGCCTGTAAGGTAGGCGCCTAGATAACAATTAGAAAGAAAAGAAAATATAATCATGGAAGCTCCTTAGCATAATAAACGGGTATATCAAGATCCCTTTATTTTGCATTAATAAAGTTATTAATATCCTATTGCATAATAATTTCACACTTTCTATTCTTTTTCCAACATTTTTCATCAAAATTTGCACAAATTGTATTAGCCAGGATTTTTGGCTATCCGGATGGGGTATTTCCCGATCATCCTAGTCAACAGAGAGTCTACTGTATATATATTTCTGAGAGTATTACATGAATTGAACATTGATTTTATAAAGTACTATTCGTAAGGGGGAGGAAACGGGGCCTTAATGTTTACTCAATTATAGTTTGAAAAAAAAAATATATATATGTATATATATATATTTAAGTGTGCATAATTCTGCCTTGAATGTGTTATAATCTGGTAATCAAACCAGTCCGGAAGCAGAAAATGTTATTTAAGGGCATAGTCAAAAGCCACAGCTCACAGGGCTAAATCCCTCCCCGTTTTAATAAAAACAATTAAGTTACTGAAGTTATTAAAAATCTATTTTATGTTTTTAATTGTTTGCTGTTTAAATGTTAAAAGTTATATCAATGAAAGTTACAGTAATAATGAAACTAGTAATTCTACTTATCAGTGGACCTAAGCATCAGTTGTACAGTTTTATTTTTTAAATAATTTTATTTAGTATTTAAAATACTCAACTCACAGTACCATTTATTTCATATTTGTAATATTATTACAAGTAATACATTAAGTAATCTCTGAAAGTTTAATTGTTAAAAATAGGGAAATGTAACTACACTTCAATACGCGAAAAAGATTATTATTATTATATTATTATTATTATTATTATTATTATTATTATTATTATTATCTTTTAAATTTCCCACTGTCTTAATAATTTGATAGGAGGGATTTCCTCATATTTAGTATTTTAAGCCTTTCCGGCGTAGTGTTACCACTCCGGCAACACCTAATTTTAATTCCAAACATACAAACGGCACCAATAATATTTTAGTAAAATTTTATTTTTACAACGTCAGCTTAAATCAGGGAGTTCTTAATTTCTAAAAAAGTCTTTTATAAATTCCGGTGTCAGTCAACATTTTCTCATTTTACGAACAGAATTTGTCTGTGCCGAAAAGGGTTAAAGTATCTATCTAAGATATTTAAAATGTTAGTCTTCTGATAATTACGATAATTGATGCAAACAGTGAATGATTATAACAAATATTTTATTAATTACTGATATCCTATTTGTTAAACTGATCTTGAACATAAAGTGTCCATTGGTTACATTTTAAGTGTTTTGATAAATTTCTGTTATTTACAATTAAATTTTGATTCATTTTGAGGAAGAAGACTATGAGAATGGTTAAATATTGTTGATAGATTAATATAATATTGAAAAAACTGCAATAAAATAATTATAACTATTAGTTAAAAATAATTTTAAAAGAAATGTCTTAAGAGTGTCCATTACTGTCACAACTATCCTATGTATAGTCGAAATGCGTAATTCTTTTTCTTCGGAATCCATTAAAAACTTCTTTCAGACACATTAAGCCAGTCAGATGCCATTTAATAAACTACATGTTTTCTCGTTTACTCCTTTATCCCTAGAAAGGAGATATTGACAAAAAAAAAAAAGAAGAACATAAACATGTCTCTGTGTCTTTGCAAATTAGTTTCGTAAAATTCCATTAACACAGAATCCATTTAAATAAACACTGAAATATTTACTGATGCAACTAAGATAATTAAATTTTGGCGATAAAATGTGAGAAAAAAATCCATTTCTTAATTTCATTACTCGAAATACAGTAATCTTCATGTTGTCGGAATTTAGGTTTTAACGAAAAATTTATTAAAACGGCAAAAAAAAAAAAAAAAAAAAAAAAGTATTTTGTAGTGCAAGCATTAAGGATAAAAATTTAACATAACTAAATGCTTTTTTGTATTCTTTTAATAAGATTTTAATAGTTATTAAAGATCATATATTAGGTTCCTAAATGCTTTTTTGTATTATTTTTAATAAGATTTTAATAGTTAGTAAAGATCATGTATTAGGTTACTAAATGCATTTTTTGTATTTTTTTTTAATAAGATTTTAATAGTTAGTAAAGATCATGATTAGGTTATGTGCATTACAAAAAATATGTTCTTAAAATTTGAAAAGGAAAGTCATTTAAAGCTTATAGATTAGAAGGAAAATTGCAGTTAAAAAGAAAAAAAGAAGAAATAATAATAATAATAAAAAATAAAGTTAATAACTCACATTTTCGGAGATTACAAAAACAGATGTTGAAGCAAATAGTGATAGAAAAATAAAATAAAATAAAATATTCTCATTTTACAAAGCTAAAGTTTTTTAATGGTCTAAAGAAAAAGTGCGCTTTTATTTATAAAACTGAAACTTTCTTTTAACATTGTGACATACTAATTTTCAAGAACTTTCTACTCTGCCCTTACTGATATTAAGGCCTGTAAATTAAAATCGATATTAACATTTTAAAATTGTATTTACATAGACATGTTAATAGGAGATCGCGTTCATAGTAATATCGTACAAAACTATCAAATTTTAAGTATGCATACCTAATTTGGGCACCATAGCTAGGTTTCTTGGTAAATAATACCATAGGATATCAAACGGGAAGTAATTCGGGAAAATAGTTTATGAATTATGCAGCTTTAAAACTAGGACCTCCTACTGTTAAATTCGTTTTTAATCGCTGAAAAACGTATTTCATTTCGAGTATCTTTTAAACAAAACTCAAGAACTATTTAACGAAATGAGCTATAATTTTGATTATGCTATAATATTGCATATTTAAAGTTTCCAAAAATGAATTTTTGTTTAAAAAAATTTCATTCGTTTCAATTAATAATTTTCAAATGTTTTTTTAAAAGCTTCATATAAACATTGAATTTTGCCCATTTTCAAAATTTATTAATTAGAATATCCATAGAATATATTTTAGTACTTGATACTGTCTTTAAAGCAAAACAATAAAAATTTAATAAATAAAAATAAATAAATAAATTCGTTGTATTTTAACACACAGCCCTTATAAACATCCATTTAGAATTTCAGAAATAAAGTATATTTTTATAAATTGTGTTTATTTCATGAACTTTAATCCATAAAATAGGAATAATATATTTTCAAAATATAATGTTGCGCTAAGAAAATATCATAAAATGCTATTATGACAAAATGTGTCAAACTGAGTGCAGTTTTAAACGTTATTGCTGATAAATATGAAACGGTTTAACTCTGTTGATTTCATAACACAAAATGCTTTGATGCAGCTGAAGCAAGATACTTTTGTTGATTTATCTCCATAAAATTCAAATTTATATCCTAAAAATAATAAATAAACGTTTACACGAATTATGTTTTGGTCACAGTAGTTCGACAAGATGTGTAAATATTTTGTTAGTTATTTTACTTTTATGTGTGAAATAAGAGCTATAGTTAATTTTGCTATACTGCTGGGTGTACCACATAAAACGTGGAAGACCAAAGGATACATGAAATTTCAAAGGTCGTCCGGGACATATTTTAAAATAATTTTTATTTATTGAGTTAAAATATATTTTATTTTTTTTTTTTTTTTTTTTTTGTGATGATTAATCAATTGTAAGTATTATTACAAATTATTTGTAAACAAAATCACATGATAAAACTTCTCATAATTTTTTTAATTTTATTCAAATTAAAAAAAAATTAATTAAAAATTTTTGAAAAAAATGAGGTAATTTAAAATCGTTATAACTCAAAATATTAAGTGTAGAATTTCAATTTTTATGAATTTTTATTTTTAAATTTCAATTTAAATAAACAGAAATACATAAATTTTAATTTTGATTCAACATTTAAAAAATATTAATTAAAAAAATAAAAATATTTAAAATAAAATTTGAAAAAAAAAAAGTTGTAATTTTTATTAAAAAATCTTATTTTGTTTAAAATTTCTGAATCAAAATTAAAGCAAAATAATCAAAAGAGGCATGTTCTAAGTTTACAGAATTTTTCTTCAACAGTTTTTGAGTTATAACAATTTAAGTCCAAGAAATTGTGAAAACACTCATCATGAAGAAAAACGCATTTTCACAAGAAGGCGTATTTATAACAACCAATGCTTGAAAGCTAGATTTTGATAACAAATCAAAACGAAAAAATTAATATTTCCTCTTCTAATTAAGGTTTGAAATATGATTCAAATATTATTTTAAGCATAAGAAAACAGAGAAGTTTCTAATATTATTATTATTTTTTTGGGGGGGGAAATATGAAGATTTTTGTGTCCCGGACTCCTTTAAACTATGGGGATGAGCCAATTTCAAAACTATCTTCTTTCTCATTCATGTTACTTTTCAAAAAATTATTACACAATTTAATCCCTCAGTATTATTACAAAACACTTCACCAACATTGATTTTCATCTAAAGTCTTAAGTTTCTTCTTCGTTTTACCAATCTGCGTAAAAACAAGTTAACAGCGATTATAATATTTAATAAAACCAATATTGTTTGTTATTCTATTGTATTTCAGCTGCTTGTAAATCGCCGGTTTAGCAAGATGCTAAGTTCTCGTATCTGCACAAATCATCAGTCTACAAAAAATCTATGAAAAATCTAGAAAATTATACATATATATATATAAACCGCTATTACAGCACTATTACGACACTTCCGACAGAATATTTTCAAATTCACTTGGGGCTTACTTTTCACAGACGAAAACCTATGTATGAAATTAGATTCTATTCTATTCATAACTTCATGCATTTTTAGATGGCACAATAACGAAAATTGCACAAAAATTGCTATTACTGTATTCCCTTTCGTCGGAATATTTCTAAATTATAGGATAACCTGTTTGCCAAGCAAACAAATTAATGAAATTTGATTTATTTCTATGTATAATTTCATTATACTCTTCGATGGTACAAAAAAAACAACCACACATTGACAAGAACATACGGACAGACAGATAGACAATTTGTGTAAATATTTTTTTCGGGATATCTGATCTAAAATGTTTAAAATGTTTAAATCCGTCGAAAACCGGAAGTCGAAAAAAAGCTCGATTACGATACTTTTTACCACTATAAAGAAGAAAGTAAAAAAAAAAAAAAAACTAGTTGGATGTGCCAATTCCAAAACTTTCTTCTGTCTCATACGTACATTTTAATATTTAAAAAAAAAAAAAATAGTTACTCATTTTAATGCTTTAATAATTTTAATTCAATACCATACTAACTCTGATTTTCATCTTAAATTTCTGCTTCAGTCATTTAATAGGAGTAAAAACGAATTTCCATCTCTTCATGAGCCGATGGACAATAGAATGATAGGCAATTTTTTTTTTCAAATTCAGGGAGGACCTATTTGCCTTGTCAAAAAATAATCATATACAAAAAAATTAGTTCAATTCTAGAACTAACTTCATACACTTTTAGGTGGTGCAATATTGAAAATGGCATATAATTCGCTATTGCAGTGCCCCCTTCCGGTGGATTTTTTTCAAATTCAGTTAGGACCAACTAGCCATAGTCATACACTTACACAAAAATTTGGTTCAATTCGATGCATAACTTCATATACTTTTTGTCGGTACAATATTGAAAATGGCACAAACATCGCGATTGCAGTGCCCCCTTCCGGCGGAATATTTCAAAACTGAAGGAGGACCTGCTTACCACAGCCAAAAACATTCACAAAAAATTTGGTTCAATTCTATGCATAACTTCATAGATTTTTTGATGGTAGAATGGCGACATACGGACACACACACACAGAGACACACACGGACAGACAGACATTTTGTAAAAAAATGTTTTCTGGAATCTCTGACCCCTATAACGTGTAAATCCATCGAAAACCGGAAGTCGAAAAAAAATTCAATTACAATACTTTCTTCTATTGAAGATAGAAGAAAGTAAAAAAAAAGTTGCAAAGTTTGATTTCCTTATCTTCTGGTCTATCTTTATGGAATATCCTTTTTTCATTAACTTTACTTCGTAAAGTAGGAATAATATAAATTGTTAAAATACAATGTTATGCTAAGAAAATATCACAAAACGCCTTTCCGACCGAACGTGTAAAACGACGTTTCAATGCAGTTACAAATGTTATTGCAAATAAATACAAAGTAGTTCAAGTGGGTAGATTTCATGAACATGAAACGTTTTGATGCACCCGTGAACAAAATACATTTCTTGATTAATGGTCCGCGAAATTCAAATTTACACTCTAAAAATAATAAATATGCGTTTCTACGTATTCTATTTTGGTCGCAATAGCTTGGCAAGATGCCGAAATTTGAATATTCGTGTTGATTATTTTACTTTTCCTCAAAAAATAACTACTATGTTTAATTTCGTTATAGTACGATGTATACAACGTAGAACGTGGAAAAGCAAAGCGCGAATTCGAACAAAAAAGTGGTACAGTGGTAAATAGAAATAAAGAAAAAAGAACGCTGAAAATTATTTCATTTTTCAATTTATGTTTAAAAAAATAAGCTTAGGTGTTGTCTTCATACTAATATTGTATGAATTTTTTTTTTTTAAATGATGATTATGAATTAGAAACCAAGAAAGGGGAAGGGCACTCACAGCCGATTTTCGAAATCGTAACTTTTTACCTAATCAATAACACGATATAGTTAATTTATATAATCTCATGTAATGTTGTCTGTTTTTCAGTTTTTAATGTCATAAAATTCAAAACTACAACCAGCTCATAAAATTCAACATGTAACACGTAAAGCTTTGTTCCTAAAAAAAAAAGGAATTTTTGATAGCTCATAGGCTATCAAAGCTTGAGAGCTTATGTGCCCGCCCTTTCCTTATGTATGTACATACGTATGTATGTATATAATGTGATAACTCATGATAAATATAGCCTATTTGCTTCAAATTTTGAATATAGGTTTATTGTTATAAAGTACTTCCTTGATTAATTTTGGGAGTTCATTGGATAAGTACAAGGGACAGAATGAGGGCTAATCCCATTCTTAATTTAGATAAATAGGATTTTTATGCTCAATTATCAGATTTCATCCAAATTTCAGGTATGGGATCAATCCGATGAGGTGCCCCCATAATTAGTTTTGAGAGTTCATTAGTTAAGTATAAAGGGGGGATAGGGGACAACTCCACCCTTAATTTAGGTAAATGTTTTTTTACGCAGAATTTACAAATTTCCTTCAATTTTGGATATAAGTTCATTTTGATAAGGCGCTTCCCTGATTTGTTTTGGGAATTCTTTGGCTAAGTATAAAGGGGATTTGTGGCTACCCTCTTAATTTGGTTACTAAATGGGCTTTTCATGCAGAATTAACCGATTTGCTTCAATTTATGCATATAGGTTTATGCTGATAAGGCGTTTTCCTGATTAGTTTTTTTTTAAGTATAAAGAGGGAGAACAGGCGATTACCCTGCTTAAATTAGATAAATGGGTTTTTATACAGAATTATCCGATTTGCTTTAAATTTTAGATATAGGTTCTTTCTGATAAGGCGAATCCATATGTATAGTTTCGGGGGTTTAATTATCAAGTATAAAGGAAGAAACAGGGGGATAACTTCTCTTAAATTAAATAAATGGGTTTATGCAGAATTAGCAAATTTTCTTTGGATTTGGATACAGGTTCATTATGATAAGGCGTATCCCTGATTAGTTTTGACGGTTCAATATTTTAGTATAAAGGTGGGAAATGGAAGAGCTAATCCCTCCAATAATTTATTTTTCGATGAGCATTATTCCTAGAAATAATACTGCTATATTCAATTAGTGTAATTAGCCTGCGAACTCAATACCACCAGTTTAACTGAGCAAAATTATTTCTATTGTTGTTTTATTCATTAGAGCGTATAAACTTTCTCCCGTGATTCTAGACGAGCCTCCAAAGCGATGTATATCAGTGTTTTCTGTCAGTAAATAAAAAAAGAAACCAAGTTAAACGGGTGGCGTTGAAATTACAGGGTATTCACACTAATTGTGTATTATGCTCATATTTAAAAAAATATTAATATTTATCTAAAAGGACAGCAATGACTTTTATTAATTGATTATTTCTCAAAATATTCTGAAGTCGAAATAGTTAAGAATGATACTTCACACCAAATGTCACAATTGCCTTCAAATCTATATTGCAAGACATGCATGCAATTTCAAAGTGGTTGATCAGTGATGGAGAAACACCATCAAATTCAGAGGACATGCAAAAAAATTTTCAATTCAAAGAATGGAATGTGTAACATAATATCGTATAAATCCTACTTTCTTAGAGCTAACTGTAACGCTGAAAGAGCTGTGAAAACAATAAAAAAAAATCCTAATTAAGGCAATACAGGATGGAAAACCAGCGAAAAATTAAAAAATCGATAAAAAATTGGGTTGAGCTGAATTGAGGGGATGGTGGATTACGTCCCCCATTTATCTCCTTTATACTCAACTAAAGAACTTCTAAATCTAATCATGTAAGCGCCTTATCGGAATAAACCAGTATGCCAAATTTGAAATAAATCGGATAATTCTGCATGAAAAACCACTTATCTAAGTTAAGGGAAAGAGATTATACACCCGTTCCTCCCTTTATACTTAATTGATGGACCCTTAAACTTATCAGGGAAGCATCTTATCAGAATAAACTGGAATACTAAATTTGAAGCAAATCGGATTATTCGGCATGAAAAACCCATTAAAAATTAAGAAAGGGTGAAAAGGCACCATTATCCCCTGTATACTTAACCGATGAATCCCCAAAACTAATCAGGGAAGCGCTTTGTCAGAAAGAACCTATATACTAAGTTTGAAGCAAATAGGATATTTTTATCAAGAGTTATCGTGTTGCGTGAATACATATATACATACAGAATCTTTGGGACTGAAAACTAGAACTTAACACTACCTATCTTCAAAAGTTAAAAACATAATCACAACACGCATCATTCATTTGAATAAGTTTTGACTGCACGCTTTTATGGTCAATTGTAAGTACATTGGAAAAATGAAACTTTTATGGAAGTCAGCAAGAAGCTGGGAGGATGGGTAAAGTTCTTTGTATACTTCACCTATTTTGAGCCAGCTAAATTTTCCTGAAACATAGATATTTTTGCTTTAAATCATTTAACTGTAAAAAATACTTGCTTTATATCAATTTTATGAAAAAAAAAAAAAAAACAGTTATAGACAAATATCCTTTAAATATGCTGAAAACGAAAAACTTTAACACCACTCAAAACTTACAAAGCATAATCGCAACACGCATCATTCATTTAAATAGGTTTTGACTACACGCTTTTATGGTCAATTACAAGTAAATTGGAAAAGTGAAACTTTTATGGAAGTCGGGAACAAAGGTGGAGGAGAGGGAACTTTGTTTACTTCACCTATTCTGAGTCAAATAAATTTTCCTGAAACAGACTTTTTTGCTTTAAATCATTCAACCGTAAAAAAATACTTGCGTTATATCAATTTTATGAAAGAAAAAACAGTTAAATTTATTAGATAAATATCTTTTAAATATGCCTGAAAACGAAAAACTTTAACACCACTCAAAAGTTAAAAAGCATAATCACAACGCGTATCATTCATTCACGTAAATAGATTTTGACTTCACACTTTTATGATCAATTAAAAGTAAATTTGAAAAATGAAACCGATATGAGGAATCTCGTAAAAAAGGGGTGTGGGGGGAGGGGTGTAAAACTACACATCATTTTCTTTGAGGGAAGAGGCCCTTGCGTCATTGTGACGTCACGGGATAAAATCTGGCTTGCGCTGCAATCGATTCCTTTTCTAAAAATAAAGATTGGAAAGACTTTTCCTCTTAATCCAATAAAGAACGATTCCACGATCTCGTACGCTTTCAGATGTCACACAAGTGTATTGGGCCTTACACAAAACCTAATACCGAATCTATACACGTTTAAGAAATTAAAGTTTGTCAGGTTAAGAAAAAAAAAATATTTAGAAGTGGGATGGAGCAAGCCGGTTGTCATGGAAACCGGAGCGCTCCACATCCTTCGACACCTACATTCGCATCGTCCCATTGGTTAGTCAGTCTCTTTTACTGCTCTCCATCAGGTGGTTCAGTTTTGACCACTGCCCTGCCTGGAGGGGCTGTCCTAAGAAGTTTTCCCCCTAAAGCATCTTGGATGAAATCCAGGACATGGCACCAATTCTTTTCGGGGTAAAAGAATCACCTTCTAAAAGTTAAACGATCGACAATATGCCCTTTCCCCGGAATTCAGAAACCACCGTAAAAAATACCGGCTGATAAACATAACGGCTATGTCCCAGGATATATAGTATTCAACAGTCTAACTTAGATGTATTTCCTCCATGACCAAGCATGACAATTTAAAAGGGTGTTAAAATTGCCGAAGTATAAAAAAAACCCCATAAGTTAACAAAAATTTGGAAACGGAGGAAGAAGTAACAAAACAAAAGAAAAGAAAGAAAAGTTTATCTTGTTCGTTGGATAATGCCCCTCGAAACTGTTGGACTAGTTCCAACGCTCGCAGCTGAGAAGGTGAAGCCCTACAAGTAATTATTAAATAACTATACTCGACAATCAAGGTAATTCGGAAGTGGATTTATTTTATCTCAGTCGCTTTACAACTCAAGAACAAGCTAATTAAACATTTTTTTATGGATAAGAACAGCAGTCGCAGTGATTCGTTCAACTTAGCAAAAAATATGCATTTCGCTGGAGATAATTTCCAAGTATATTACTATAGCAAATAATCCAAAACACAAAAAGTATACGATTTTTATTAAAGTAGTCAGGGACACATCAATTTATTTAAGACATAATTAGGGAATTTTTCTCTTTAGAATATATTTTTTAAAAGAATTTTACTACATCCAGAGAAAAATATAAGAAAAAAAAAAAGATTCAAAAAATAATTTTACAGTTTCTGTGATTGGACGTAGTAAGTGAATTGTATAAAATATAACTTTAGCACAAGGAACAGTTTTCTAAAATTTGTATTTTGAAAAAAAAAAGTTTAGTCATATTTAGAGAACAGTTTACAGAGATTTAATAGTGACTTTTCAAAAATGGCAAAAAATCTCAAAGAACGGCGACTGACTCTGCAGTTTTCTAAAGAAGAAATGGAAGAGGAGATGGTGATTACTAAGGTAAGATTTATATAATTCTAAATCCTAAAATTTTGATTTATGAAACTTTTCCGAGAACGATGTCATTTTTTAAAAAAAGAATCTCAAGATGTCTTAGTTTCCAATCTTAAAATAAGAAAAATTGATGCCTTATTGTCTACTGAATTTTTAGTAATTTTTAAAGTGAATCACCTAAAAATATCATTGTTAACGAAAAACAGTTTGAAATATTTTTTGATACATTAAAATGTTTTTTTAAAAAAATATGTTTTGCTAAATTTTAGTGTAATCAATAAAAAAGAATCGGATTCCATGAAAAAGTTAGTTTATTGCGCAAACTAATAACGATGATACGCACAATGTGGCAAATGTCTACGAAATAAGACGAATTGGTAAAGGAAATGAAATTTATCGACGTATTATAAAATACTAATTTATTGCTACAATATATTCATTACGTATATCGATTTTTTGTTAGATAATGGAGCTCAATTAATGCAAAATAAGCGGTTGGTATTAGTATTTCTTACCAAAAAAAAAAAAAGGTTATATGTTCATTATTAATATTATGCAAAAATTTTATTAATGAGTAAAAAAAAAAAAAAAAAAAAAAAAAAAAAAAAAAAAATTCTTGAAAATACATAGATCCGTAAAATTTTTAATGTCATCGTAAAAATTTTAATGCATTTAAAAAGTGCGAAAAATTTATTTGTTGTTTTTAGAATATATGTTTGAGAAGAAATACAGAAAATAAATCACTGTAAGTAATTTTAATGATTTACGGATCAGATTAATGTGGGAGGTTATTAAGAAATATAATGTCGCTTTTTTGATTAATAAATATAAATATATCTTAACACAAGCATCTCTAAGCATTTTTCAATTCTATTGGTTTATTTCCGTATCCCTGTAATACATTTAGAATTTTTCACTGAAATATTACATGTTTCAGTGAGTGTTTAAAATCTTGCACAATTTAAGAATTCTGACACCAAAATTGAACAAATAGATTTTTTAAATATCAATATGAGCATACCTTAAATATTTTAATAAACATTATATTTAATAAAATGTTAAAAATCGTATGTAAAATATTAATTATTTTGAGTTTTTTCCCGAAACTGTTGCCATTTACTTCTTTTTTCATTGAATAAAACAAAGATTTTCCCTCGAAAAAGCAAATTTATAAACGAAAATTTAAGATTCTGCAATCGGCCTTTTATAAGAGAACCATCTTTTAAGTCGTATCCAATATGTATTACAAATACTAATTATTACCAATACTAATAAATTGCAAATAATGTAATAATTAACTTGAACTTATTTGAATGTATTACTTTACAGCGAATATTTACAGATTTTTCAAACAACAAACAGAAATAATTCGCAAATTGAACGCACTAATTTGGCGTGATTCTGTTGATGCTTCCTCATTATTATGAGACGTTTGACTCATTTTATTCTTCTCAATGCTACAGGAAGCGGTTTCGCACGTTATCTCTGTTTTGAAGTTCGTTTTCTCCTAATTCGCATAAATGTGTTTTAAAACGAAATAAAAATGTCAATATTAATGAGTGAGCGAATTATTACAGTATGCTAATTTACAGTAATTACACTGTTAAAAAAAGTGATTCAACAGACGTAAATTTAGAGAAATTTGTATGCTCGCTAAAATTTTATCTGTATATTGTACAAAAATAGTTACAAAACTAGTTTTCGTGAAGCTACATAAATCTACAGCTTTACAAAAGAATCTTATAAAATTACAGTAAAATAGATATAAATCTACAAAATTAGTTTTCGTGAAGCTACATAAATCTACAGCTTTACAAAAGAATCTACTAAAATTACAGTAAAATAGATATAAATCTACAAAACTAGTTTTCGTGAAGCTACATAAATCTACAGCTTTACAAAAGAATCTACTAAAATTACAGTAAAATACATATAAATCTACAAAACTAGTTTTCGTGAAGCTACATAAATCTACAGCTTTACAAAAGAAGCTTCTAAAATTACAGTAAAATAGATATAAATCTACAAAACTAGTTTTCGTGAAGCTACATAAATCTACAGCTTTACAAAAGAATCTACTAAAATTACAGTAAAATAGATATAAATCTACAAAACTAGTTTTCGTGAAGCTACATAAATCTATAGCTTTACAAAAGAATCTACTAAAGTTACAGTAATCTTACTAAAATTGTATCTGTAATCCGGTTTTCTGTGACATAAAAAGTTCTAGGCATCCCAGTTTCCTAAAAAGATTGTTCGTAACCTTACTTATTTTTTGATTTAGAGTGCAAACGTGTACTTGTTACATGAATTTCTGTTGTTGCCGTTACATAAAAAACTTATCCCCAGTTTCCTAGAAAAAATTTAGTAACTGTATAGATTTTCTTTTTCATGTAATTACATATTTTATCTTTGTTTCCGGATTATTTATTAATACAATTCACATGTCGAAAAATAGTACTACGCAATGATTCTGTTAACTTTAAATTAAGTTAAGTATCCGGTTCGTTTGATTACATTTACTTTTTTCCAAGCTGCAAAAGGGGTGGGGAAAAAGAAAACTTTCCATAAAAAAAAAAAAAAAAAAAAAAAAAAAAAATTATTTAAAATCTTGTAGTTTACACATTTGGCCATTCTCGTTTTATCAAACATATCTTCTAAATCATAGTGGATATTAAAAATACTAATCACTGTTAACAGCAATAAATTACAAATAATACAACATTTTAACTAAATTTCAGAAAGTCGATATAAGGCTCTCGTTAATATGCCTCCGCTTAAGACTTATCTTCGATTAATTAGGACAATTTTATTTTACCTCATCATGTTCTACTTTTAATTAATATTGAGAAATCGTTTAATGATTGCTACAAAACGGTTAATGCGGACTTTTTACACACACATTAATATATAAAAACTGACTAAGCAGAATAAAAAAAATCCTGATTTTGTACATTTTGTTTTCAGAAAAATTAATAATAATAATAATAATAATAAACATATTATAGCCGATAACTTCAGAAGTTTAATCACTGATGTCGATTGCTTGCCGATATTATTAATTAAAATCTTTAATGCATATTACAAAATTTCTATAAATGTTGAAAGATATAAAAAAAAAAAATGTCGTATAGTATTTGTTCAAAAGTAATTTAGGTGGCAATAACTTGTATTGAGAGATCAAGAAATATCAGTGAAAACACAACATACTGCCACCGTTAACTTCAGAAGTTCTATCAATGATTTCGATTATTTGCTAATATTATCAATTAAAGTCTAGTGCATATTACCAAATTACAATTGTACTGAAAAATCGAAAAGAAAATAATGTCGTAAAAATCATTTGTTAAGCAATTGGAAAGGAAAATAACACATTTTTTTTAGTTAAAACTATTTGTAATTTTACGGTAATTCACTTGTGTACATTATCTGTCCTGGCTTAATTTATTTTGTATTAACAGTAATACCATTAATTTTTATTTTTTAATCAAAATTACTAAATGAGAAAAGGTTTAAAAATTTTGTAAATTTAAAATACCACTTAAATTATTCAAATATATATATATATATATATATATTTCACAATAAAGTACATTAAAAACTAAGTACGTTCAAACATATTTATGCATGTAGCATAAATTTGAGTACTTTGTTAAATGTATCTTATTATGAATAATAAAAAAAAAATATTTGAGTATTTGAAATAGTATTTTTATACTTGTTATTGTAAGGTAAATTTAGGGATTTTAGGAAATTATATGTTATATCTTTTTTTAACTTAACCCATTAAAGCCTAATGGTACCATATGGTACCACGAAAGTTTCCACTATTTTTTGTATAAGTACAAGTATTTTTGAACGGGAACGTTATTTTTATCTGGTGACATAAACGGCGCGATAAAATCAAAGAAAAATTGCAATTAAAAAAATTGGGGTCAAATGCAAGTTTTGTATTTTGAAGAGAAAAATAAATAATAATAAAAATAAAAATAATAATAATAATGATAATAATAATAATAATGATAATAATAATAATAATAATAATAATAATAATAATAATAATAATAATAATAATAATGCTTCAACACTAGAACCACCGCAACGATCATTTTGACCACTACCAATATATATATATATATATATATATATATATATATATATATATATATATATTGATTCGAATGAGTAATTCTTTCTAAAATATGTTCATGATTTACCACATCAAAATAAGTTAAATAAATAAGATAGAAAGTTGTAAATGTAAATTCTGGTGTGTAATATTTTACGAACACTTCAGTAACTCGGGTTAATTGAAAATGTTGCTTCTTTTAGCATAAAATTGTATTTCTTTAACTTTCTTCAAAGCCGATCGACTAATTAAAGAGAAAAAGTTATTATTACTCTATTATTACACTATAATATTTACAAAGTTTGATGCCGACTTTGGTTTGTCCGGAAAACATTTGATATCCTTTGGAAATCTTTTCTATCAAGAGTTCACTGGTATCTACATATTTTAACGTGTTTTTCGCATTAAAAACTATTATAAGTCGCATTTCAAACAATGGCTAATTCGGCCTGATTCTGTTGACTTTGTTTTATTTTTCTGAACCGATTGATTATATTTATTTTTCGTTGCAGATACAGAACAAAATTTGCAAAATGATAAAAGTTTCTACTTAATTGTTAAACCCATGCCTTGAAGGATTTGGTAGAGAAAAAAAATAGTATAGATGAAGAAAATTCACATTTTCATTCAAGCACGCACCAAAAAGTAAAAAAAAGGCATGTATAGCAACATAAGTATTAAAGAAAAATCTTGATCCTGTCTGAGAAAAATTAATGTTTTTTTTGTTTGAGTCTTAAGCTTGTAGTGATAAAAGTGCGTTTAAAAGACATATACAGGGTCTTCCAAAAATCGACCGACACATTAAGAGAGGTTTTATAAAAGAAGACATAAAGAAGATGTAAAATTATCATACAACAAATGGATTCGCAAACCACGAAATCAAAAATACAGGGTGTTCTGTCCTAATTCAATTTGTGTTGACATCAGTAATTTTCGGAAAACTAATATATGTGGTGTTTCTAAATGAATATTGGGTTTTTATGTTTGGTACTATTTAGAATATAAAAAATTATAATTGAAACGTAAAATGAAAGAGCAACTCAAACAGTTTTACCTACAAGTTTATAAGTGTTCAATGTGAGTACCTTTCGTCACACGGCACAAAATGAAGTCAATAGCTCAGTTCTTCCCAAAATTGATTAGTGTTTGTGGGGTCATTGTTGCAATAGATGTAATGGTCAGTTGTTAATGGAGGCACATACACACGGTTCTTTATCAACCCCCACAGCTAGAAATCACATGGTGTCAGATCAGGTGAACGTCTAAACAGAATTTCTTCGCTAATATGCGTTTGGGAAGAACTCAACTATCAACTTGATGTGGGCCGCATGACTAAAGATGCTCCCATTGAATACTCGAATGCTTGTAGGTAAAACTGTTTGAGTTTCTCTTTCATTTTATGTATTAATAATAATTCTAAATTTTATGTAATAAATACTACCAAGCTTTAAAACCTCGATATTCATTTAGAAACACCCCGTATGTTATGATAAAAAATTTTTAAAACAATCTCAAGTTTGTTATAAATATGATGATATCAAAAAAAGTTGTAGAAATTTTCATTATGTCAGCTGTTTGTACTTTACGCTCCACGTTTTTGACTGCGAATGCCAGTTCATATGGTATTATCGATTGCTGGAGTACCCCATTTTCCAGAACTGTCCGTGTTAGTATAGCATTTTACACCAAATAAGGTATATATCGTGGTATTTTCATTGTGATGTTTTGATTTTTATCAAAATTATTGCCTCCCATGCAAGTTCAGTTGGGATGAAACATCCTATATTTGTGACTAAATACGTGGTTTGCGATTCCATGTTTTGTGGCAAGTGGTATTTTTTCACTCTCTTGATGCCTTCTACCATCCCTCTTAAGTTGCCAGTCAAATTTTAGAACACTCTGTATAATACCTTTCTTCTGAGCTACATGTTTCATCATGATAAAGTTGCAGTTTGATCGTTTGATGTAGGTTACAATATCCGTAAAAGATAAACACTGAAGATGTAATTCAAAAAACAGTGTGCCTATTTTTAGGATTCCCTTTATCTCACGAAACCCTATTCATCTGTGTAATATGGCTGTCGTCCATTACAGAGTCCGTTCCCAAAAACTTTGTAAGTCAGATACTTCAAATTTTGTGTACTTACAACATAAATCATAATTTTTTTCAAAATTCTATTATTTAAATTAAATTAATTTTTTTTCAATATAATCCGTTCATTCTTGCAATTTAAATTTTAAAAGAGAACATTAATTTCAACGCTTTTTGTGTAGACATCGTACTTTGCAGGTAAAGCATCTCGCTAGTAAAAAGAAGTCGAACCCCGATACTGGAATTTGAAATTTTCATATTAAGATGAATTTAATAAGAAGAAATTTCGTATATTTGGCCAGTTTAAGGGTGTATATTATTAGGGCTTTGTTCGTCTGGCATTCATAATATTTTTTTTAATTCAATTTTCTTTGTAATATAAAAGCTATAGTGATTTATTAATTATCCAGCATTTTAAGCTTTATTTTAAACAATTTTTTCGCTTTAAAAACTATAAATTTTATTCATATCTTCGCTATTTTTTTTTCTTTTTCTTTCTTTCTTTTTCTTCTTTTTTTTCTTTTTTTTCTTTTTTTTTTTTTGTATTTTCAAGAAACTTGGAGTATTAGATTTCATTTAAATAATTTTATTTGAACATTTTTAATTTGATTAAAATAAATAACTACCTTTTATAATTATTTTAAAATTAAATTTATTGGTGCTACAATTTATATAAGAATTGAACAATTATAAATTAGCAATTGGATTTATTAATGAAAGGATAAGTTGTTTTCAAAGAAATATTAAACGGAACCTTCTATCCGATCTGTGATCACATTTACCCACTTGTTTGAAGTAATTCTTCCCTTAATGATATTTTTTTATTTACTAATTAGCTATAAGCGTTACTTTTTTCGTCGTTTTAAAAAGTACTTTTTGCATTATTTAACGTTTGTATCCTATTTAAGATACAAAGACACTTAGACTGTAGTTGTTCGTGTTAAGAAGTGACATTCACTGTTCATATATTATTTACTGACTTTCTTGTTATCTCTTATGAGGAAATAATAAATGTTATAATTTAAAATTTAAAGACTGTATTCTATTAAATAAGTTGCTTTCAATTTACAGTCGTAAAATTTAAAATATGTACATTTTTAAAAAATGGAATATAAAATGATAAAACGGAGAAAGAGAGACATTAAAAATACTTTCTTCAGTGCTTTTCGTCATTTCATTATGAAGATAAAAGCAATAAAATGAAAATTTTCCTCGAACGCCAGTGGAAGGATGCCAACCTGCATTATCCATGCTTCTTACTGATCTTCTAAATATCTGAATTTTTTAAGCTTCATACTTTTTTCCTTCTTTTAACTTATTTTTGTGTGTGTTTTTTTCCCTGCATTTCTCCCCTTCATTATTATGCATATTGATCGTTTTAAAAAGTATATTTTTAGCGATTTTTTTTATTTCGACTATTTTTATTCCAAAGAATCCAGTAATATGATGGCATTCTGATTTAAAAATAGAAAAATACAGACATAACACATGCATTCACTAATACATATATGTTATATATATATACATATAAATATGCATAAACATATATATCTATTATAAAATATTGCTAATTATCATCTATATTAACTATAAATTATAAATTAAGATTTAAGACAAGATACAAGCATTATGATTTTGAATTTGAAATAACAAATTATTAAATGAAATAATTCTAAATGAAGATTTAAAATAAGATCCAAACCTTGACAACTGAAATTCTAGTTTAAAATACAGGGTGTCCAGCAAATAACACCCTTATTTCAAAATTAAATTTCTCAAAAACAAAGATCGATAGTAATATGCGGTAAACGGTTTATCATTAAGTAAGCTGTAAAAATCTTATACAGAAATTTCAAACAGTGAATATTTTGAAAAAAATTGCGTTCTGATTGCATAGAATGCTTTGATTTGACATTTTACTTGTTTTAGATTGCCTGCAGAGAAATAATTTTTCAGCTTACAGTGCAATATTTTAAAAAATTTTCGAAGTAAATTTTTAGAATTTCGAAATTTCAAAAATTTAATTTAAAAAAAACTATGAAATATGGCACTTTAAGCCGAAAAACACATTCTCTGGCAGCAATCTAAAGCCAGAAAAATGTCAAATCAAAGCATTCTTTGCAATCAGAACACAATCTTTTCAAAATATTTACCGTTCGAAACTTTTATATAAGATTTTTACAGCTTACCTAATGAAAAAACCGTTTACCACATAATTATATTGCTCTTTGTTTTTGAGAAATTTAATTTTGAAATCAGGGTGTTATTTGCTGCACATTCTGTAAGAAGTTTTAAATAAGATTCAAACATTATAAATTTTAAATTTGGAAAATGGATTAATATGAACAAGAAGTTGCATGCATTAAAATCATGGAAAGTAGAAATATTTTACTGAATTTTAAACATTTTAACAAATGAAAATTTGATAAAAAAAAAAAGACGAAATGATTGATAGTACTGTTAAATCCATTATCCAAAATGCAGTATATCAAAATGGAAATTATATAAATTCAAGATAAAAAAGTTTAAAAAATGTACAAAAAAAAAAAAAAAAAAAAAAAAAAAAAAAAAAAAAAAAGAACGAAGCATGAATAAGAAAGAAACTTATTACGTAAATTTTGTTGTCAAGGGAAACATTTCGACATCATACATAAAGTACGATTAATTTCTGAAAGAGAAATTGGGAGCCATTCCTTAAGGTATATTTCGATTCAAACTGCTTATTTTCCGATTTATTTTTAAATTCATTTTTGCTCTCAAATGCATTAAATTGGCAAATTGTAGAAAGTACACAAGGTACTGTGATTGTCAATTCTTTGATAAATGCAGAAAATATTGTAAAAAAAAAAAAATAAAATAAAATAAAATAAAAAGAAAGAAAAAAAAAGAAAACAATCAAGAACGGCATTTTGAACCGATTTTTCCGGAGCAGGGGATCTGGAGAACGAAAAAAGGGTCATATTGAGAGGATAATTGTTTATAAATCAAATTTTAATGAATGGAGCGTAAAATGACCTCACACGGCACCTTATACGCCCCTTCAAAAATCCCCTCAGCAATAGGGTGGAGCGAAATTTTTTTTTTCTGAAAATCAAAAACGGGTAGGTGCCAAAAGTTGCCTTTATACTAGTACATCAACTGCGTGAAATTTTACCGCTGAAAAAAAATGGCTTGAGTCTGCGCTTTTGCTCCAAAAATCAAAATCTTGGGTAAAATTTGTCATTTTTTGACATTTTTTCAAAAAAATTAAAAATTTTCTACAGAGCTGGTTCGTATTTAAAAGTGTTGCTTAGAACTTTATATTTATCTGCTTAACATATTTAAACTATAAAACAAAATGTTTATTCCCTATAGCTGGAGCAAAACAGACAACTTTTAGTAAGAAAACAGCATTACCACTCTATTTGGTCATATAACGAATTGTTGTTTTTAATACAGCTCTTGTTTTCAGAACTACCTTGGACATGCGTCGTGGAGGTGGCTATATTTCCTATACCATCCGGCCCAACTATACGATCATCTTAGTACAGTGTTTTACTTATACATTGATTTGTGATTTTCTTTATAAAAATTTGGCATGTTTTCGATGCTTCCACCTTGTTCATCAGTTCTTTGCATCCACATGTTGCTGTAACTATCTTCATGTATATTTTTACAGTTTATACAAAAAATAAAATGACAAGCAGAGTAATGCACGGGAATATTACTAAAGGGATCTATTCGGCCATCTATTATATTTATCAAACCGCTATCTATCAAATTCAGTTGATGAATAATGATTGGAAGTTCTGTTACCAGAACATTTTTTCAGTCAATTGTATTTTTTTTACGCAATGATTTGCTTCAAAGATGATTTCAGATATTTCAACTATAAGTATGCCATCATTTATTCTACTTTTGCATTTTTTATATCTTGAGAAGAGAGCTGTTTAATGTGATGGTGATCGTCAGCGAGAATTGCAATGAAAATTTGTTCTCCGTGTGTAAAGCAACCGCTGTTGTAAATAACTTTTTTTGCATTAGTTTTATGCCGTTTTCTAAGTGTTTTCGTATCCAGCTAATTTCCTATTAACTTTTAGATCCCCTCTTTATGAGTGGACAACATTTGATGGTGAAATGTCCTGGGCATAAACTTATAATGCATTGTGCTTTATGAGGGAATGGACGGATATCGACTATAAGTGCTCATTTAAAATTATGAGAATTTTATTTGTCACTGTAAACCATTTTGCATGGGGTAAGCTTAGAATTGTCTATATGATATTGAATCATTTGCTACTTCAACTCCAGTGAATTTCCTCTGTGTCAATTATTAGAGAAGTCGATATAAAACGTTCTAAGCTACATGGATTCACTAGATCAATAAGGAAAATCTTTGTCTACGTAATATTCACTTCCTATTGCAATTTATTTTTTATAAAATAGAGAAATTATTTTCTCAAATTGAGAAAAAGATACTCAGAACAGACTAGAAATTTCTGTCGGAGATTGCAAAGCTAATTCATAAGGAAAGTTATTTCTCAGAAAGAATGGGGAATAGAAATTTAGAAAAAATCTCACAGAAAAGACAGCTCATAAAGTTAATAAAATTTTCCGCTTTATATAAGCACAGATTGGCAATCAGCATCTATATGTTCACTCACCAAATCTATAATCCAAGTTTATACCACGGGATGTTTTATACCAAATGTACTACAAACCTAAATAATAGATCTAAAATCTTATTAGAAATTACTAGACTACGGAACAACACAGGAAACGACATAAAGCGTACTAAAACTTCTTTAGAAATATTGTTGTTTTACACGCAAATTTTGTTTGCAATCCTCTGTGACGATCGTCATAATATTAAACAGCTAACTTCTCAGCATATATTCAATGTAATAGGTTCAATAAATGATGGCATACTAGAAACTGAATTCATACAATCAATTTTTAGGCAAATCATTGCATATAAAATGTAATTGATTGAAAGAATGCTGTGATAACAGAATTTCCAATCATAATGTACTAATTGCATGAAATTTTAATGAAGATAATAGACTGCTGACTAGGTTCAGTTAAGAACATACCCAATACATTACTCAGCTTCTCTTCTGTTATACATGGTATAAAAATATACGTGCAGCAGGTCACATCAGCATGATTCAAATCATCCAAAGTCTATAAATACAAAGAAGAGATAAATTACTTTGATATATAGAAAACTTATACTCGTCTTCGGGAAAAAAATAACAATTCAATACATAAATAAAACACTGGGCTTAGATGATTGGGTGGTTGAGACGGGTGGGATAATACAACCACCTCTATGAGTTATATACACAGTAGTTTTGAAAGCAGCTAGGTAAGAAATGCATTCAAAAGAACATTTCGTTGTATGCTCCAATAGAGAGATCAACGCTGATTTTTCACAAAAAGTTGTCAGAATTGCTAAAATTATACAGACTACAGATATTATTTTATAGTTTAAATATGTTAAGCAGATAAATATGAAGGTCTAAGCAACACTTTTAAATACTAACCAGCTCTGTAGGAATTTTTTAATTTTTTTGAAAACATGTCAAAAAATGACAAATTTTACCCAAAATTTCGATATTTGAAGCAAAAGCGCAGACTCAAGCCATTTTTTTTCAGCGGTAAAATTTCACGCAGTTGATGTACTAGTATAAATCCAACTTTTGGCACCTACCCGTTTTTGATTTTCAAAAAAAAAATTTTTTTTCGCTCCACCCTACTCAACAAGTTTCATGTTTCTACTTTTAAAAATGTGTCTGAAACTGTATCAGAAAATTTCGAGCTGTTGAAGGTGGAAAAGTGTTTTTTGAATACACCCTTAAAGACTATTATATATATATATATATATATATATATATATATATATATATATATATATATATATATATATATATATGAGGACATGAGTTTCTCGCCTCAACCAGAAAATCAAGTATGGGGAAATAACTAAAATCCTTTGACTGCGTTCATTGTTTTCTTTTTAGACCAAGATTTTACAATGCAGAAATACATGATAAAATTAGTTTTTCTGCAGATTGTTGTGCTTTTCCGTTACAGATTTTCATTATAGTAGATTCATAAAGAATAAGATTTTTGTAATGTTGGATAAGGCGCCTTTTGAAAATCATGTTTTCATATACATCAAAGTTAGAACACCAATAGTAATTGACTGAATTAAAATATGGAACTGTTGCTTATTTCACAGCTGTCTTTCAATTCATATTTCAATAACTGTAAAAAAATGGTGGAATACAATATTTAAAAAAAAAAAATTAAGTAAAATTTAGCGTTACTAGTTTAAAAAGCTTAAACAGTTGACTTTAGAACGCAGCACATAGTTAAAAAATCGCTTATATTTATTTACCTTTAAACAAAAGGCCATGCTTTTAGATAGCCTGTGTACTTAACTCAGTTTTTTCAATTTTGTCACTTTGTTATCATCGCAATTATTATCAGCTTTAATTAGTTTTCATTGTAAACTAAGATTTTTAAAACTCTAGAAATACACGCTAAAATTATTATTTTTCATATTATAATTTTTTTTTTTTTTTTTTTTTTTTTTTTTTTTTTTTTTTTTTTTAAGCAGGTTTCCCGGTAGAATAGATTGATAGAGAATTCACGATTTTCACACACACACACACACACACACATATATATATAATGAGACTTTTTGCAATTATTCGCTATAAATCACATTGAAAATTGTACGGCTCAGTAATAACAACGTATGACTCAGTCTTTGGGTTCTTCAATGTGTACTTACCAAGCAGACTTTATACTTATTTTACCGACGTTAAAAGCATGAAAAGTTAAGTGTATCTTGCTCAGTTTGCACTCCAGAGTTGAACTGTGCACCTGTAGTGCAGTAGTGCAACGCGCTAATGACTGGGTGGATTATATCCTGGTGGGATTATATCTTTTTATAAGTTAATATAATTTACTGCTTCCTTATAGCTTAAATGGCTTAATAATACATTTATTCACTTAAGTATATTGTGAAAAACAAAAAAATTAAGTTACATTGAGGTATGTATTGAAATTTTAATCAAATATTTACATTAAATGAATTTTATTTTAAGAATTTCATAATTGCAAACGCATTATAAAAAAATAAAAATATATTAAAAAAACTAAGAAAAAAGAAGTTTTTAAAACAAAATAATTACCGTTTAAAAATTTAATTGAATCGTTTTGAATTTCTACTATTTTCTTCATATAATTAAAATTATACTTAGGAAAAAAAAAATCTGATAATTTATTTCAGCTTATCGATTGCATGTTTTCATTAATACCTTTGTTAAAAACTGTTAGAAAAATAACAAATAATTTTTACCTTAAAAAAATACTTGCTACATGCGACATGAAAGAAAACGAATTACTGAATATAAAATATTTTATTATTCTCGGTTTTTAGAAACTGTTGCATATATTGATTTAATTTAACCTTATTAAAATCCATTCCATTTAAATTACAGCCATATTCTTCGATGATAATTAAGAATCAGCTACGTGCAGCATATTTAAAAGTATCATTCATCAACAACTTAGATTTTTATTGACATTTATTGATTTTTTTACACTTTTTCTTTTGGTAATGAAAATAAAAAGAAAACTTGTTTAATTGATTTTTCTTTAAATAGCGAAAATCCTCTTTTAATAACGTGAAATTTGTTTAATTCCATTTTGATTGAGAAAGTTTTTTTTATGCAACTAACAGTTCTTATTCATAACTCAAGAGATTATGTGATTTTTATTTTTAAGTTTTTTTTTCTCTTTTGCAAAACATCGATTGAAAAAGTTTTAAAAAACGGCCACAATCGATTTTCTATACAAATTCGATAAAAATTCGATATTTCTGAGGTAAAATCATTTTACCGAATTTTTAAAATGTACTTTTAGCGATTAAAACAATGAATTAACACACTAACGGACAGAAGGAACAAGTTTTACTTTTAATTTCCAAAGACCACATTTAATTTTAATTCCCAAAGACCACGTTGGCACCAGAATTTTTGTAAAAAAACTTCTATTTATTAGATTCGTAAAATATATATCCCTTTTCTTTTCTTATTTATAAATACAATTGTCTTCAAATCCTGGTGACAATTATTAATTTCAACTCTTAATTAAAATTTTCGCTTTGACGCTACAGACGCAAGTGTCCGCCAACGTGTTAATTTATCACGTGATTTCAATTTTTCTAAAACGTTTACTTGTTCTTTAAGAGAGAAAATAAGAAAGAAAAATCATGCGTGAAGCACGAATTATTAAATCCTTTCCAACATGATGATTATGTATGTTATACAATAAATAAATACATAAAAAAATAAATAAT
Organism: Maratus speculifer; assembly: GCA_964019185.1. NCBI lineage: Eukaryota > Metazoa > Arthropoda > Arachnida > Araneae > Salticidae > Maratus > Maratus speculifer. Next base: position 46,228,573 of record OZ025296.1, read on the forward strand.
ATGAAATAAAATCTATTAGGAAACTTTTTCAAATATCAGCAGCAACAACAACACCAACACCAAAAATAATAAATAAATACATAAATATTTTTTTTTATAAATGCTTGTTTAACTGTATGAATTACTCCTCTCAGGCAAGGCACCTCTTATTTAACTTTATTGGGCTGGCACCGCTTCTTTTGTAAGAAACATTTTTACTTGTAGTTTGACAAAATGTGCAAGTGGAAAAAAATTAACTTTGAGTAAAACTTTAACACAAAAAATGAACTTTTAAAATACGATTGTGTTAATAGAAAATAAAAATAGAATCACAGATATAAAGTTTAGGCTCTTATTTCCCGATAAAATTTCCCGACCGCAAAGAGTTAAACTCGAAAATATATTGGTTTCAGAGGTTTAAAAAGATAAAAAAAGTTTTTGGGAATAGTGTGCCACTCGGAAGATATTTTTGTATATTTTCGTTCTTGGTACATTATTGTGTTTTTTCGCAAGTTGGTATCTTATATTTTCATAAATTATAACAATTTTAACCTTTTTTTTTCTTTTTTTTAATGCGTTTTATGAAAAGAAATGTAGCTTAAAATATTTTTTACGAACTTAAAACGAAAAAGTTTAAATAATTTCCGTGTACATTTTTAACACTTTCTGAATTTGGATTATTTGTCTGTTATCTGTCCACGCTCTAACACGCGTAAACGTACCCAGATGTTCATGCAATTGATGTATGTTAAAGATGCTTACAGTTTGGTATTGAATATGAAGTGTGCAGCATTAAAAGTTTGATTACAGAGGCACTCAAAATATTTCCATTACTTTATGGTCAAAGGGGAAAAATCCTTTGCAGAGAATTTTAATGACATTACACTATTGCAAATGCATTGAAACTGATATAAATTACTGAATTTCACTAACGATTATATTAGAACAGGACATTCATAGCATATGTCGTTACATGTAACAAAGAAATATCAGTTACAGCACTGTTTTTGAGTAATATTGATACAATACGTTTTCATTTCAACATGATATTTCAATTGAACTAATTTCTTTCGTGTTACTAGTTCTGTATAAATTCTATACTAGGTACACAGGGCTTCACAAAATAATTCACCTACTATTCAAATTAATAACAGAAATTCATGAACAGGAATTTTCAATTCAAATATGTATTTCCTGACTGAACTAAATTTTGCATCCATGTTAACAGATACAAGTCTATATTTCATACGCAGGGCTGCTCAAAGAATTCAATTAATTTTCCGACTGTAATTAAGAGTTGCTGAAATTGTGTTTTAAAACCTCTTTTTCAAAAAAGTTCAAATATACATCCTGTTTCAATTTATTAAACTGTGACGTTTTGTTACATTTTTCTAAATATGTTAGAAAGTGTTTCATAAACTTTACTTGACGCAAGATTTTGTTTCTTTCTTTTTTATATGTATGTTTACACGTAACTTTTACTCCGATTTTAATCAGTGTTTAATGGTTGTAAAGAGTTTGTTTTGGTGCTAGTGCAATTATAAATTTCAAGCGGCATATAAAATGGTGCGTTTATTTGTGTGTTCGTTTTTTTTCCTTTTTCTTGTGGCTTAGTCTTTTTTTGTACCTTTTTTCGTGTTTATAGACTGCAAGTTTGGTAAAAATTGTTCATTCGTTATAAAATTTGAATCTGTTGTTAAAAAATACATGCTGCTGTAAACTATATATAATTTTATGTTTTTAAGAAATCGACCTATTGTTTAGACATTCTTTACAGGCACATTGCAAAACCATTCACAACACATTTTCTTCTATTTTTATGAAAAACATAAAAACATTATTTCAAATCTAATAATAAAAAAATAGTTAAAAAAAATCAACTAAAATTTGATATTTTAAAGCTTGTACCCTATGTACACAATTAGTCTTTTTAAATATTGTTTTGCTATATTTTTCAACTAAATGAGCCTCAATGAATTAATTCTATCTGTTTAACACTCTGCAACTTTTCTTTATAGTAATATTTTTAAGTATTGAGTAAAAATAATGAAAGAAAATTTTGTCTTAATGATTTGATCTATTTATTTTATTTTATTTTGTTTTGTTTTGTTTTTGTTTTTGTTTTTGAAGAACAAATTCTAATTTTTTATCAAATGCAGCCTTCTGATTTGAACAAAATAAGTGTTATTCTTTTCTTTGGATTCTTTTCTTGAGTTAAGTGGCTGTTACTTGGATTGTAAGGATTAGAGATCATATTGGCCATATTCATGACACATAATGAAAATTATAATGTTTTTAGGTATGTGCCATACGGTGCAGCGAAGGGTTAAGTATGTTCTCAAGTCCAGTCTTGATATTTTTGGTTACACATTTAATTCTTTTTTATTCGTAAACGCTTAAAATTGATACGCTTTCTTTATCAAAACACTTTGTAATGGGAATTTTTTCTCATTTTTCGAAAATAAGAGAACACTTTCACATAATGTTCTCTAAGGAAGCGATTTCAGCCGATTTTCCGGACGTAATAGAGCGGAAAAGAAAAATAAAACATGTCGTGAGATAATAATCGTTTATAACTCAATATGTAATACACTAGGTGGAAAAATGTTCGATTACAAACTACTTCAGTAATTATACCTGCAAGTATCAGGCTTTTGCGCTTTAAAATGCCAGAAAGTTCCGTATTGTTGAACGGGGAAAAATATTTTTTTAGGACAACCTTAATATGTGTTCGTTTACTAAGTGCAACAACTAGCATTGGCATAAGTCCCGCCTGAATCAGAGCTCTAAATGTTCTAGAGTTTTAAAATTCTTTTAGTTTATTTCGTCGTTTTAATATCAGGTGATTGTGTCATTAAATAGCGCACAAAAAAACCTTTAAAATACTGCTGTACAGAGCATTTGGAGTACCGATTACGCGGGACACTTGACAACATTAACCTCCGCGATCGATATCGGAGCAGGGTCTAACGACTATTTTTATATTTTATTCGCACCACTATTTAAAAAAAAAAAAAAAATTATCGTATATTTCTCTTGCACATGGTGTCAAATTTTATATAAACGATTTTTATTTTGTAAAAGTCGTGTGAGATAGATTTTAAAAATACTCGCCAGTAACAGTACTTCGATACTGAAATCACAAGAATTTAAAATGAATGTGGGTAACAATGAAAAATAGTTTATGTTTTGTGACAGACTACTCGCATTAAAATGTGCCAATAGAAAGCTTAATTTAGTGCAGTAACAGAACAAACACACAATCCATTAAAGCTTGTTTTTTTGGAGGGAGGGGGGAGGGTAAAAATCACTTGTTTCAAATCAACAAAATAGACCTTCCTTAATATGGTACTTCAATTATCATTAATCCGTGCTCTTAACACGTAAGCCTACGACTGCTTAGTTTCACAAACTCTTAAATTCTTTCGATATCTTCATAATCCTTACAATGAAATCTTATAAATCTCGAGAGAAACCGTGTTTCCTTAGCGATTAAATGCGTTTCCTTCGCAGAATTATCGATCTGATGTTTGTTGATCTGGATGTCCTGACCTTCACATCAATGATGTGATACGCATCCATTACTGGAAAATACTCCCAAGCAAGACTCGTTCATTCTTCGGAGAGTCATTTATTATTTCCCCTTGATTCGTTCCCGTGCCGATCCTGCAAATTAGATGGAATCTTCACTGACGAAAAGATAAAGCTGAATTAAGTACGTTGTAGATTTCTTTTATAAGATAAGGTACACAGCAAAAGAAAAGTTGTTGGCTGTATCTTAGGAGAATAAAAATACCCTGCGAAAGAAAGGGAATTGAAAGTATTTATTTTATTGTTATTGTCAATATTATGATAAAAATAAAAATGCACTTTTATGTTAAAAGATGAGTAAGCATGAAAAAAAAAAATGTATTCGTATTAAACACAGTTTTTAGCTTATATTAAAGGATAACTCTGATTGAATTAAAGTTTAGATTTCCGTATTCTTTAACTCTGGAATTCTGTCCGTCTACATGTAGGGGAGGTATAATATACTTGTTTCTTAACAATTATTTATAACCCTTAGAAAGCTTTTTTTTTAATTTTTTTTAACAAATTTTTTGTGTTTTCTTATAAAGGGACCTTTTATTTATTTATTAAACATATAGTGACTTTAAAAATATTCATTCAAAAAATATATCACAGTTAATTTGGATGGCTACTTTGTATAAAATCTTCCCACTATTAGGGAGGATTGTACACTTGCTAGGGATATTTGATACAGTGTTATTTAAATTGAAAAAAGAAATACACACAATTCAGTTTGTGTCATAATTTTTTTTATGATTTAATTTTTGCGCTCAATTTATTAGAATTTGATTTATAAACGATTATTTTGTCTGTATGACCACTTTTTTTCGTTCTCAGATCTCCTGCTTCGGAAAATTTGGTTCAAAATGCCAACTTTGACAGCCTTTTTTGCAATATTTTCTGCATCTATCAAAAAACTGACAAGCACGCAAATTATGTAGTTTCTAAATAAGATAATTTTCCAGTTTGATGAGCCTGAGAACAAAAATGAATTTAAAAATAAATCAGAAAGTAGGCACTTTGGATTGGAATACATCCTTAACACGTCGAATGCCAAATCTGTTTTGTTATTCTTTCTGTTTGGACTGAAAAATAAAATTCCCGTTACACAATCCTAATATTGTTAATCACAGGTGACTGATGTGGCCTAAACGGAAACTGTAGTGTCAATCACCGGTGACTGACATGGTACTCAACGTGTTAAGGATCACAGAATCTGGGGTGATATCCGAAACAGCTCAGCAGAATAAATCCCAGTTTCTATACCGGATAAAATACACAGAAAAAAAACTCCTTAAATAATATGAATTAACTAAAATCGGTGTAAGAAATATCTCGTCTAGTAAAAATCTTGGTACTTTCGGGAAGATTTTTATTTTTTTCGCCTCAAATAATGGTAGATTTTATAACAAGTCTATTTTGCATCGTTAGCTAATTTTTACGTTTCTTTGCTATTTTAGGCAGTTTACGTATGAAATATTACCTATTGCGATCGCTCCTATATTGGAATTTCTGAAAAAATGTTGTAGATCTACACCGATCATGACCCCTAGACCCCCAAACTACCATTAGCAAAACAGTTTCTTTATATATCTATATCTATCTATCTATCTATCTATCTATATCTATCTATCGATCTATGTATGTATATATATATATATATATATATAACTTTTTTATGGACACGGTAACTTCTTTAATTCTGCTCAGATCTCTTCTAAATTGATATATAATATCAAGGGGCATAAAATCTCGGTCAAGTTCGTTAATGGGCAAAATTGGACCAAGGGAATAGAAATAGGGAGGAATTTTATGAAAGCCGAAAAACCCTCACAACTTCTTAGTTAAAATAGATATAGAATTAGTTTAAAGTTTATATTACTTCTAAAAAATGGGCCAAAATTTTATGCATGACAAATTTTTCATAAAATTAAAAATGGGCTCAAGGGGCGAAAAAAATAGAGGTTTTAGGATTTAAAAATTCATAATTTTGTCAATTCTCAAGTTATCAAATCTAAAATGCTCTTTATATTATCTAAAACTTTTGCATTTTCAAGTTTTTCATAGAAGCAACTCTTACTGCATAAACAAATTAAAAACGAAAACAAAAAATAGGGCGGGGGGGGGGGGGGGGGGACAAAAAAAGAAAAAAATCTACAACTCGTCAATTCTTAAGCTATCAAATCCGATTAAATTTATTATACATCTTCTTAATCTATCTACAACTTTTATGCCGATAAGTTTTTGATAGGACTAATTCTTACAGTAAAAATAAATTAAACAATAATAGAAGCTGAAGAAAAAATCTGACTCAATTTTAAACTGATTTTACTCTCAAACACATCCAATTAGCAGGTTCTCTTATTTAGGAACTATTTAACGTGACGTATTGGCCAGTTTTGTGATAAAGGCAGAATATATTTAAAAAAATGCTGTCAAAATTGCATTTTGAACAGAATTCCCCGAAGCGATCGGGATTGAAAAATCGAGGAACTATTCAAATAACAAATCGCTTATTGTGTGACTCGTTTTTGAATCCATTTCTGCTCTCAAAGCTTTCAATTGACAGGTTCTATTATTTAGTATAATACTCCGTATTGGTCAGTTTTTTGTAAAAGGCAGAATATATTTTTTTAAAAAGCTGTCAAAATGGGAAATTCGAACAAAATTTCTCAAAGCAATCGCGATTGAAGAATTGAGGATGTATTCAAATAACAAATTGCTAATTTTATGAATCATTTTTAAATTCAAATTTGTCTGAAATGCATTCAATTGAGATTTTAGAAAAATACTGTCAAAGTAGGCATTTGAGCCGAATTTCGCTTAAAATGATTCATATATTCAAATAAACAAATTGCTTATTTTATGAATCATTTTTAAATTCAAGTTTGTCTGAAATGCATTCAATTGACATTTTAGAAAAAGGCTGTCAAAGTAGGAATTTGAGCCGAATTTCGCTTAAAATGATTCATATAAAAGCAGCTGTTACAGAAAAATGAAATTAAAAATTCTTCAAAAGCGGCCAAATAAAGCTCTTAAACTGGGTTTATCTCTAATCATATTTTATTTTTTGCTGTTGAAATGAGCACTTAACTTTGAAATCTACCTCCGCCCTTAGTCCAAGCCGATATTTTGTACAAAAAAGTTTTAAACATTTTAAAGTTCATATTATATACAGTCGACTCTCGTTAATTCGAAATCGGATAATTCGAATCTTCGCTTAATTCGAACTAAACATGAAGTCCCGAAATTTTCAATGGCAGAATAATGTTGAAAAGTTTCATTAATTCGAACTCATTTTCTCTTGACTTCGTTTAATTCGAACTAATGAGAATTCCGATTTTTCATTTTTATTTCCTTTTTCACGGATTTCAGATCATTTGAATAATTTTCTTTCTTTGATTTTTGTGAAAATTGTTCCGAACGAGTATACAGATAATACAATGCATTTGATATCCACTTTCTTAGAACCCCGTCTGTCGATCAGTGGCGCTTTAAATTTTTCTTCCATCGTGCTTTTTTCTAATATTTTAATTAGTTTATGTATTTGTACATTCTAATTTAATGATTCATATTCTAATGGTAACAGACGAAATAAGTTTAGAAAACACTATAGCATTAATTCTTTTGTAACAGTACCATATAAAGCATGTTTTCTATAATGCGAACTCCGGATAATTCGACTATTTCTTGTGGTCCCGACGAGTTCGAATTAACGAGAGTCGACTGTATTTTGCGTTAAAAGCAACGCGAAAATTTCATTCCGTCATATACTTTTGTACTTAAGTTTGCTTTATTTATCCAAAATTATCACCTATAAATAAGAAATGATTTTATTCAAAAATAGTGATAGGAAAAAAAAAAAAAATTGGTAACTATGTATTATGAGTCGATTCCGTCTTAACTTACGTAACATTTTATGATCGATTATTATTTTTTAAACTGTGTGGAAAATTTACTTATACAGTTAGAACAAATTTTTATAATTTAAAATATTTCTTATTGAGGACTTAATATCCAAATACCTGCAGATTATTTAAATCCTTATTTTAATCACAAAAATTGCATTTCAAAATTCTGTAATAAATTATCACACACACACACACACACACAAAAAAAATCTGCTTTCATTGAAATGTAAAATTATCAAAACTATTTAGTTAAAAAAAGTGGTTTTATGTTCTTAACAAAAATAAGTAATTTCAAATTATGAAAATAACTTTTAAAAGTGATTTCTAAACAATAAAAAAGAAAAAACTGTTGTTTACATGTGTAACTGACATAACATTATCACATTACAAAGCCTGTAATGTTACTTAGTTTGTCAACAGTAATTTACGATGCTTTCTGATAATTTTTTTAAGCTTTCCAACCATTCCTTTAAATTAAATATATCATTAATTTTATCCCCTCCCCCTTCAAAATGATACTTTTCTGTAGAATCGTGCTATGTTAACCTCCTCAGTCCGTATGTCGCCTGGGGACGACACTAAAAAACACCCTTTAAATTAATTTAAATGCTTCTCGAATTGCTAAAATTACATCTAGATTTTTTAAAATAAATGTGTGCATACTAGGAGTACCGATATATATATTGATGAATCTTTGGAGATGTTTTACAATAATTTTAAAGTATTTTGGTAGCGCCACGTAAAAATTGTCTCTCGACTGAGGAAGTTGAACGACAGGCAAATTCATAATAACTGCAAGTTTACAATGGATTTGTTTTGGTCTTTGAAAATAAAAATAAAGGTAATTAATAGAAAATATATTTCTAATGGACACACTTCATTGAGTAAAAAATGTAAATTTCATGTAAAACGAACTTTTTATTAAAAAAAAATTATTTCACATAAAAAATGTTTTTATATGTTTTAGAATTTTTATTTGACTTTTAAATTCGCCTTTTTTTAATCTAAAATAAAATGTTTTTACTGTCTCATGCAAAAGTTTTTTTCTCATTTTTTTTTCAAAATTAACCCGACGTTATTTTTAACTAGAAAATGTATTTAATAAACTGTGTCTTGTTAAATTTCAGGTACAAATTTCTTTATTTCACTTGGAAAAAACCCGCAAAGCTAAAAATTATGCATTTACATTTCAGTATATGTAAGAAATTTTATTTCTGGCTATTTTCATTTCTGCATGAAAATGCATCTTACTTCAATCCTGAACGTGAGAGCATTGGTAGCTCAATTCAAAAGTTTTTGGTTCAAACTCTTTCCTATACACCTTTTTGTTTAGTTGGGCAACACAATTCACATAATTTGTTTAAAATTTAAAATAATTGTGCTAAAATTAATCAAATGAGATAAAACATGTTTACGACATGACTGAAACCTAAAACTATTTGGTTAACCTATTTGGTAAACCTATTTGGTTTTAGCTGCCAATGTGCTACCACTTCGCTCTCCTGGACAATCCCGGCCGACACCATTTACTCAGCAAAAGAACCATTGAAGAGTATTATCTTGCCTGTGATATATGCAGCTTAACAAATCATACCAAAAGTAATGGAATTTTTTATTAAATGACAGATACGTAATGATATAGAAGTTTTTTGAGAAGTTTTCATAAGTGATCATACATGTTGAAAATTTAAACCAATATTAATATACAGTGCGCTGTTTTTTATTTTACAGTTTTGCATCTGAGTGTTCAATTACCAGAGAAGTTTCGCTATTTGAAATTATATGCAAACAGTTTAAAATAACACTTATATTCTTTGTATTATACAATGACATTGTCCATTTATTATTATTATGTAGTGATTTTTAATGATTACCATGTTATTATTTTTTTTATTTATTATTCATTGTTATTTTGATTGTTTACCCTGTTTTCCTTTATCATTTTAGGTAAGAACCTTTCGTTGTCTTTATTCATAGAAATTATGTTAAACAGGTAACAATTTATTCAATTTATATTTAGTTTATGAAATAGAAATGTTGTTTTCAGAATATTGCTATTGATTGATAAAAAACTTTAAATAGCATTAATTTTCAGGTAGGTGGTTTTAAAACAAAGTGAAACCAAAGATTTTTAAATATTCTGTAAAGAAAGTAAATGTTTCTTAATCCAGAAAGAAAGATTACGGAAATATAATATTGGATAACCACTTTCAGAATACCCAAAATACCGAAAAGCTAATGAAGATAAGCGTCATTTATCTTCCTTAACCCGAGAAATTGCATTAAAAAAAAAAAAAAAAAAAAAAAAAAAAAAAAAAAAAAAAAACAATTATAACTATAAGGGTTAACTATAATATTAATTGCCAATGCGATCTTTCCTATGTTGGACAAATCAAAAGGTGTTTAAAATTTCGTAGAAAAGAACACCAACGGTTTAGTCAAAAACAGGAAACCAATAAATCTTTAATTGTTAGAAATTGCAGAGACATGAATCACTCTTTTGATTTCAATTCATCGAGAATAATCTCTAAACCCACATCTATACATGATCTTAACTTTCTTGAAGCATTTCCTATTTATGAAAATTGTGACAATATTGTTAATTGTGAATACTCCCTGTTTATCAGATTATTTGAAATATTGTATTAAATGCTGTTTTTTTTAAAATTATTACTACTAGCATTTTTCACACTTTGCGTTACATTACCACTACTATTCTTCTATTACCTGGTACTCGCATTTTCTTGTTATCCTTTTGATCAATAAATTTCTCGCTTGAATCCACATCTCTCCTATATAAATGAGCAAGTCGCTGTTATTATTTGCACTGAGAACGGTACGCTAAATGTTGCCGAAAATAGTCTGCTCAAAGTTTACATATTCTGGCATTTTTAATCTTTTTTTTTATGTGTATGTAACATTTTAGCTTACCATTAACAGGTTAAACTAATGCAACAAATTTTCAGAAATGATAATACACGTCAAAGCAATCAATTTTTCTATAATTAACTTCGTCGCAATTTACAAATTTGGTCAAAAATACAAGGTTCAAAGCATATTTTTTTTTTCATTCATAACAAAATTGATGATATTAAAAGGGTATTTCCAATAAACTAAAGAAAAATAACTTATATGCTAAGTAATAACAAACTTAATACTTTTCTAAAAGTTTTATCAAGTGTATTGCAGAAGCAAATTGATTCAAACCAAAAGAATAAAAAATCGAAGCGTAGGAACAATTTTTTTCATAATGCGAATCGCAATACATAGGTTTATATCTAAAAAGACATCAACTTTTTTTCTGATGATGCATTAAATTTTTTCGCGAAAATGACAAAATATAGCGTATCCCATTGTAACATCAGTTCTTGATGTCCTAATCATATCATTTTTCTTATACACTTTGTTCACATCTGCGGCTGTCATCCAAAGAGATTATAATGGAAGACGATCGATCCAAAGACAATATTATAAACGTTTCAATTAATATAGATGGTGCTCTGGACAAAAAATTCTTACAATGTGATTAATTGGAGAAACATAAACATAAAATTCCCACTTTTAACGTTAAGTGTTAAGGTAATTTATTATGTTTATTAAACTCGTGTAAATGTACTAAAATATTACAACATTTTTGCATTAAGATTATTTATAGTTATTTTTTAAAGGGATATACGTCGTACTGTTTTATTTCCTTTCTACATTTAGAAGGCACCATTTGCTACTCTGAATATAGAAAATATAGTCTCCTGAGAATATTTTCCCATGAATACGAATGCCTAGTTTTCACATCTAACTCCGTGTGCATCACGCTTTAATTGAAAATTTTATAATAACAAGATAAATTTTGTTTTTAAAGCATAAATGTGCTATAAATAAGTAAACGACTTTTTAGGTTAAATTTAAGAGCAAGACTTTCAGCTATAATTAGATACCAGAAATTTTGTATTATATGCAGAAATTCTTTTGTAAATATGCCCACTTGTTGCGCATTGGCGTAGTTAGTTGCGACAGCTGTTGTCACAGCGAGAGTCAGAATTCGAATCCTGGATAAGATATGGATGTAATTGTGAGCGTCCATTTGTAGTTATATAAATATGTAAGGGAAAAAAGAAGTAAAATTTTTGTGACTTGTTATTGTTTCTGTGCATAATAAGAATCATTCGAGGCAAAAGTCTTAGTAACTATAGACCCCAAAGCCATCTCCACTACGGTGTATATCAATATCAATGTCAGTCATGTCCACATCCTGCCATTCTAAATTTCACCCTAAAACTTTAATTCCGCTAAATAAACTAATTTTCCTGCTTATGAATTGGAAAATTATGAAATGATAGAAAAACTATGTATTCATTACTGCTTTTAAAAATTGTGTATTTGTAATGTAAACTTTGTAACATCTAAAGTGTCAAAATGATCAATTTCTTTCGATTTTGACATTGTATCATGAAAATAATAGAGAAATAATGTTTTTCATCAATGTATAAAAATAATTCTATTTCATAAAGCAATTTTAGTACAGTTCTTTTCAATTAGTATTTCATATTCTTTAGCAATAAGCAATCACACTATTTTACAAAAAAACGCCGACAATATGTGTAATTGACAGCTCCATCATGTGTTTCAAATGCATAATTAAAATTAGTAAAAGATAAAATATTTAATTATTTTGAAGTTAAAATGGAAAATGTACAAAAATATTTGAGTAAAAAGGAGCTTCATATCCAATATAGCTTTGTGATGCTAGGAAGGGTGATATGTTTTTATTAACCCTTTCTTCGTCGACGCTGTATGTGATGCATTCGGCTTTTTTTTCTATTCGTATTTGTCACTTAATATACGAAACTGACCATACGAACACAATATTTGTAATTGACAATATTTGCAGTTGGCAATATTTGAAAATAACGATTCCATTATAGATTTCAAAAGCGTGGCCAATTTCAGTAAAAGTTCAAAACTTTAATTATACTTAAAAAAAAATTGAAAATTCATAAAAGGAATTAGATATTACATCTACGAATATGGGTGAGGAGAACAGAATAATAGCCTATAGACCAAGCCGTTTAAAAACTAGTCGTTGGGGACCACCGTAATACTTACCCATCATGGATATGTATATGAAAATAAAACATGTGAAACTATTTATACAATGCATTGCAATTCATAAACAAAATTTAAATATTGTTAATATGCATAGTAATGCTATATTAAAGAACTTCTGATGTACCAATTTCGACAAATTATATAAAACGGCAAACTACTCAAGTAGTACCGAACTGCGTAAAAGAAACATCCTTATAACTCCAAAAATAATAATTCTATTAACTAACAATTATTTGTGTCGGATTAAGCGTCTCTTTTCCAATTAAAATATACCTCTGAATTGAAATTTGAATGAAATACAGGGTCATGAAAAATCGAAGAATGTTGAAAACAGGCTTAAAAATTTCTCGGCAACTAATAATTCAATCAACTTTGTTCTATATGCAAAATGTGTGTTATTTTATTGCCTTTTACGTTCATTCCTTAGAACAAAAAAATTCGAAAATTTTTATATACCTTTCAACAAAACGAATTTTTCGAGAGTCCGAAAAAAAGTTCCGGATAATCGAGGTTGCTGATATTAAATAGGGTTCGTCCCATTCTTACATACTAACTACATACAAAATTTCAAGTCTCTATCTCAATTTGTTCGGGAGATAGAGCGTTTACAGACAGACAGACAGACAGACAGACGGACGGCAGAATTTTTTTTCTAAAATTTTTTTTCGGAATCTCCACTATCTAAAACGTGTAAATCCGTCAAAAAAATTTTTTCGATTTTCAAAACGATTGCAAGACTTACCCTATACTACGTATGATGGGTAAGTAAAAATGTGATAGTCTATTTAGAAGATGTATAATTTTTTTTTTTTATTCACTCACACAGTGAACCAAGTCTGTAAACAAATGCCATGCATGATAAAGTATGTGAAATCAATCTTAGTTCACTGGTGAAAAAGATAAAATAAATTTTATGCACCTTCTAAATTAATCATGTCATTATTACAATATTATTATCATCATTATTATTTAACAATCACGGTAAACGTAGTTTTCCGTGATTGTGAGTTTCTCATATTAATTGTAGATCAAGCGAAAAACTGCTTATTGACAAAAATATTTTACATTTTCGATTTTAGGGTGAAACATATTACTTTTCGGAAATTAAAAAATAAACGCATTTTGGGATTAAAAATTCGAAAAAAAAAAAAAAACCGATCAAAAAAGAAGTTAATTGCACCACAGAAACACATAATACAAAGGGGGATCTCGTACATTCGCAAGATCAATTACTCTTTGTGCAAATAGAAATACATCGGTTGGTATATACAAAGTAAACTATTTATAATTTCTGATGATGCATTAAATTATTTTTCAAAAGTTTCGGAATGTAATGTATCGCATTTTAGTCTTAGTAAAATCATTTGTCTTACGCACTTCATTTTCATCTGCGGCTGTCAGACAGAGAAATTATAATGGGACAAGATCGATCCGAAGACTATATTATAAACGCTCCAGTTCATGTAAGGAGGCAGTGGCTAAAAGCCTTCACAATTTGATTAGTTGGAGGAACATAAACATAAAATAGCTCATCTACAACGTCTGGGCGTTAAAGAAATTTATAATAATTTTGAAACTCTATCTTAATTTATCTCCTTTTTCTGATAAAAAAGGAGATGATAAGCTGAGTTCACATATTTTTTCCTCTTCGTTCTTGTTCGCCTACTTCACGAAATACGCCAAAGTATTCTTATTACTACTGGTTAAAAAAAATCAATATATTTACTACAGGTGGTAAAGAAATACATTATATTCGAACGAAATTTCAGGCATATGTAAAAACATTTTCTTGTAATGCGGATCTTAATATATTTGTTTATTTCTGAAAAAGACATAATCTTTTTTTCTTATCATGCATTAATTTTTCTCACGAAAATGACAGAATAGAAAGAATATCTCATTATAACGTATATCCTAATAATATTGTTTTTCTTACACACTACATTCTCATTTGTGGTTATTACCCAAAGCGATTATAAGGAGAGAAAATCGATCCGAAGACAAATATTAAAAACGTTCCAGTTAATGTGTGAAGGCAGTGACGGAAATATTTCAATAATTTGATGAAATCTAGGATCATAAACATAAAATAGCACACTTACAATATATAGGCGTTAAGATGATTTATAATAATTCTGAAATATGTATAAGATTATCTTAATTTATCTCCTTTTCCGTAAAAAAGAGAAGATGATAAACTAAGATTAAAGAAATTTCATATCAATTTCTTTTTCTTTTTTCGTGTACTTTACGCGATATATCACAGTACTTTTATTCATTTTTTGAATAAAAAATTGATAGATTGATAATTGATTAATATTCCTCCTTGAGTCAACACCCTCATATTTTCATGGGGCCCTAGATAGCATTCGCCGCCCATTTTTTTTGCACATTTTATAAAACTTTATTCTAATGATTAATTCATACATTATGCTTAATTTCGATGGACTGAAGATGTAAACTGAAGATGTACGTACTAGGACCTTAGAACATGTTTTCATATTAGAGCCTAGTTTTCAACTGTTAGCTGGTGCTTTATGGCATATTCTAATAATTAATTCACAAGTTAAAGCCCCAAACTTTTCTCTGCCGTTTGTTTATTTTTATTTCTCTTTTTCATATTGCTTCCTTTAAAATGCTTGTATCATATTTTATTAATATTTTAAGAAAATAAAGGAAAATATATGTTTTTTAAAAATCATAGAATTATGTATGATTAAATTCTCGGTTGGTATCGGAAGATCTTTTTGTTATCTTTTGTGGATAGCAATTGCGAGAAAAGCAACGAATAAATATGGGAACGAAGTTTTCTTTTAATGTACACCAAATTTTTAATTACATTTAAGAATTACAAGTTTTTTTTTCTATCCTTTTTTTTTTTACATCTTTCGACAATCAGCAATTATTGCTATCTGTTAGCAAAAGTCCATGTAACTTTTAGACTAACATAACAATTAGAAAATTGCAAAATGTGGCGATTAACCTTCCCACTGCCGCGACCGGATATATCTGTTCACTAGGCTGCTGGTTTCACTACAGTTGAAGTTGTATTTAAATTAATATAATTCTACAAACATAATCCAGTTTTAAGAAATTAAGTTGTGATTGATACTTTCAAGGCTTATAAGCATATACGTAAAAAAAAATTATACCATGATAGAAAATCCCTCTTTTATCAACATTTAAAATAAATTCAGATTAAAAAAAAAATACAATTTTGCCCTTTGATCGGCGGTCAGGGAGTTAAAGCAATCAATTTTTCATCAATATATATGCTAAATTATACGCTAACGATTAATTAGTTCATTTTTTTCTTATGTTTTTTTCACATTCTCTGATTATGATAACAACATTATTTACCTCTTCGTTCCCTTGGTCTACTATTGTGGACCTCCGTTCTTTCCATTTTTATTAATGATATTCAAACATAATTACAATTTCGATATTCGAATGATATGCTTCAATATCTAAGATTCGAAATAATCCAAATAAACTAAAACTCTTTCTCTGAAGTCAAAATGGAGAAGAAATAATTCGGTAGTAATGAATAATATTGCATTAATATTCAGTAAGAAAGAGGTTAGTCTGCAAACAAAACCGGATTCCTTGTTAATAATAGAATCATATATTTGTTATAAGTAACCAACAGTTGATAATAACGAATGAATTATCGGAAAAAAATCTATGAAAGCAAGAGGGAAAATGTTAAATGTAGCGGGCATACTGTAAGAAATAGGGAAACAATTATTACAAGTCTCTATATATGTGTAATATTTATGTATGTTCAGAAATATGTTACAGCAACAAAATTTCATACACGAACAAAAACAATTTCTCTTAATGGAAATCACATTATATAGGTTTATATCTAAAGGCATCATTTTTCTTTCCCCATGGTGCGTTAAATTTTCTCGCAAAAATGACAAAACGTAATGTATCCCATTACAACGGATGTTCCTGATGTCCTAGTTGCGTTGTTTTTCCTACACGCTTTCGTTTTTCTAAACATAAGGAGAAGATCACTCGGAGACAATATTACAAACGCTTCAGTTAATTCGAAAAAATGAAAGAAAGAGAAAAAATATATCCTCCACAAATATAATTTGATCAGTCGAATGAACATAAACTGAAAGTAGATTGTTAAAAATTTTTAGACATTAATATATTTTGTAGTTAACTAGCTGGCCAGTGCGGCATTTCTTGGGGACGTGATAAGAACCATAAATAAAGTTTAAATTCGTATGATATCTTTAACTCCATTTTGTTTGACTTTATAGATTTAAATTAAAAATAAATCTCAAAAATATTAAGAATTGAAATTATATGCTACTGTGTATTTTATTTTCTGTTTAATATGGTTTTCGGAATCTGTGAAAGCAACCAAAACCGGGACGGAAGACTTTAGTTTTTACTGCTTTCGTCGAAATTTGCACACATTTTACTTTGTAAAAAATATTTATGCTCATATCAATGTTTCAGAATTTTTGTAAGTAATGCTGTAAAAAGAATGTGTTAAAATACGGACGTTTAGTTGTTTTTAGCACACAAAAAACATCTTTGTGAGACGCGTACTGACCTGCGTTCACCGGTACATTTGAAAAGGCTAAAACTCATATCTTTAAAAATCCGTTGCATTATCGATTAGAAGAAGGTTTGTCTTTAAGAACATCTTTTTGGTTTGTCGATAACATTAAAATTGCGCACTCTAAGGGTTGCATTAAGGGGGGAGGGGAGAAACGTTTACCTGAAAAACGGTCCTTTTGGATTATTTTTTCTTTGTCAAAGGGTTAACTGCGCTATTTTTAAAAAATTGATTGTGTCATTTGAGATGTAAGAGTACGATCTTTTAAAATATACCTTCCGTTATAACTTTACTGAGCGGTTTGACCGATGGAATACAATAAATTATGACAAAGTACCCTCCAAAATTACTTTTTTTCGGTCTTCATTTTCACCTGAAATTGGGTATGAAAATTGGGAAAATTGGGGGAAAATTGGGTATTTGCTCATGCGCAAAAGCCTTTTCCCTTTCGAAAAGACACAGATGAATTTTAAGAGTTCTTTTGTAATTTTTTACCAATAACTCAGCTTTTCTTTAGAAATTTAAAATTCTTAGTTTCAGATGCACCAAGCGCTGCCTTGGATAGACCTCACACAAATTTTCAGACATGTACAATGTACATGCGGTGGATTTTACTAGTCCTCGCACATATTCAGAGAGCGAAACTTTTTTTTATTAGTATGAATTTTAAAAGGGGTATTTATAACGTTATCTTAATTTATTCCTTCATCCTTTCTTCTAAAAGATAAGCAAACTACAGTGAGTTCGATCTTAAAGGCAGTTATTAATTGACCACTGCCCTTTCTCCTTTTTAAAACCAAGTAGATGTAGTATGCATAGCTATTTTAAAATATCTCTTGAGGAAATTAATATGTTTAATTTATTTTTTCTTTTTACTCTTCTTAAAATATGTCTATTTTTTCTTAGTCTTCAAAGTGCTTCTAAAACAGGCACTCAGTTTAATATTTTATGTGATAAAATTTGTCAATCTGTGAGAAAGATTTTAACTCTGCACATAAACTTAAATACGTATTTTAGAAATATTTTGAGAACTAATTAAAAAAGAGACATTCTTTAAGACGAGTACAGAGAAAAAGAATATTAATTTCTCGAGAAGATATTTAAAAAATAAAAATTGAGAGTTCTTCATAATTTTTATTAACAACTCAGCTAATTATTAGAAATTTAAAATTCTGAGTTTTATGTGCACCAGATGAGGCCTTAGAGCGACCTCACAATAATTTGTTTCGGATGAGGCATTTAAAAAATAAGAATGCCTTCTACGCCTATGATTAAACACACATTACATTGGAGAAGGGAATTAGGATGTTCTTTGACAAACAACCTTAGGAGCCTTAAGAGCTCATTTAAAATGATATTTTTACTTTCGGAACCAGTTCTGAAATAGGAAGATATCGCATGAAAAAAAAAATCTGCAACCAAATTTGGATAGCAAAAATTGCACACGGTTAAAAATCGATCTAAGCCATTGTATGAAAAAAAAATCGTTAAAAAAAACTAAATTAAAAAATATAGACTTAAAAGAATGCTGCTTTTAGTTTAACATTAACTTGCAAGTTTGAAAAAATTAGTTGTGGGTATGGAGCAGAAAATAGGGTGCTGTAAAGCAAGCAGCTATGAAAAGAAAGTACCAAAATATTTTTCTTTAATTTATTACTTTACTTTTATTAACTTTTTTTTTTGCGTTTACCTACAACAGTTTTTTTTGTATGTCACAAAGGGTTAACGAACAATAATTAACTTTTACGACGGTTAATGTCAAGCTAAAAGGCAGACTATTATATGTATTTTAAGCTCATAAGAAGCAATGACTCATGTATTAAAAAAAAAACATTCTTCCTTTTTTTTTTTTTTTTCTAAAGGTATTAGCAAGTTATTTCTCGAAAAGTCAGATAGTTTGCGAAATTGATGCACTGGCATTTTTTTTCTAGTCTTTCATGACACTTTACTATGCGTGACATGTTTTAAAAAGCACATTTTCTCGGATATTTACTTGAGATTACGTGTTCTGTCTTCCTTCTTGCATTATTCTGTAATTCTGCTGATGTAGTTCTGTCGGTGAATTTTGAAACGATAATGCATTTTTCTAAGGTATCTGGATAATCATGAATTATCTACTAGGTTTGTTTTACTTTGTTATGCTTATATATTTAAAAAACGAATATCTAAACGAGTAAAAAATAAGAATAAATACATTTGACCATGTTTTTTCTTCCGTTTTATGCTCTGTAATAAAAGAACATGTTTCTTAAAGTACGAAAATGCAATAAAGGATGTCTTTTTCATTTACAATTAAATAAAACACATAAAAATAATGTTAATAACCATGATATTTGTTTTATAATATATCAATACATTTTTAAAATTATATTTCGACCAATTTATTTTGAATTGAATATTCAATTCACAATATATTTTGAATATTATATTTTTGAATATTTGAATATATTATTTCATCATACGATTCATCATATCGTATGATGAATATTCGTATATTCATATTACGAATATTCAATTCGTATGTAGTTTATAAGTACTTATGAACTCGGTTTGTCTGTCCTTGTTAATTCTCTTAATCATCTACCCGGATTACCAAGTATATGTTATTGAGGTTCATTCTAGAATGTTTGGCACTGAAAATAAAGTGTATTGAATTCAACATTTGTTTACAGGAACTCAAAAGAAAATAATTACATTACGATATATTGTGAATTTTTTTTTGACATCTGTGGAGGAAAATCTTTTTTGGTGAATTTTATTTATGTTACAATATTTAATGCATTCGATATAGATCTCTAAGATTGATTAGAACACGTTTTGTTCGGAGCATAGAATAAGTAGTGTTTGTAGTTTGTATACAAGGACGCACAAAAGTTCACCCTTTCATTATGATTCAAAAGGAAAAAATCGTTTACGATGCAATTTAATTATAATATGATTGCTCTCCATGATAATGGCTTAGGTTTAGTCAAAAGCTTTGAGCGCTTTAAACCTCTAGTATTTTTAATTTTTTTAAAACCACTTTTATAATTCATAACGTCTATTTTAGTAATGTATTTTAGTAAATTATAATTTGAATGCTTTTATATGTTTAATATAGTAAAGTTTAACATTTTAAATGGACTATTAATGAAATCAATACATTAGTGGTATGATGATTCTTAGATAACAAAATCACTAAAGAACATTTTATGTTTTCTATAGATTACTGAGTGAATAGAATTTTTCGTTATTTACAGAGATAAAATAATTCAGTTAAAGAACGGACGAAGATTGAAATTTGTCGAAAGCTCATTTTCTTCAGTCCTTTGAATTTTTAAGCAGATATAATTTTGAGTGTATTAGGTGGTATGTATAAATTCTATAAATCGTATACAGGGCTACATTAAATACTTATCATCCATTACCGGATATGAACAGCAATTGCAAAAAATGGACTTGTACTGAGCTATATGTATTTTTGATTGTTTATTTAAGTATCTCATTTCACTTAAAAATAAAACATTTGTTAATAATATTCTATTAGTTATCCTGTTGGAAGGTGTTTCATAATGTATACTTAATGCATGATTTTCCGTCTTTATTCAACATATAACTCATAGGACTTATAAACCGTCTAAAACATCAAAAAGTGTAACTTTTTTAAAGTGATGTTGCTAGACTATTTCATCTGCGTAATGTTTAATTCCCACTTTAATTTGAATGCTTTTTTTTAAGTTTGCAGTCTTATAATCATGATTTATTTACACGTGTGTGTGTGAAAGAACGATCACATCCAAATGGTGATTATGATTCAGCTTTTGACTACGCAAATATATTATATATCTAAAGTCATCAGAACTCAGTAGATTTTCGTAAAAATAAGTTGACTGATTAAGTGTTTAAAGTATTTTAAAACCTCCTTTGAATCATTTTGTGAACAATTTTGTACATAAAGCTTGCAAAGAAATGTGGCAGGCTATAAATGATAGAGGAAATTTGGGTATTATGGTATATTATAAACATTTTTATTTTTAAGTTAACATACGATTCATTCAAAGTTAGAAAAGTACAAACTTTGACTATTTCTTAACTCGTGCGTTTAAAGTGGATATAGGAAATATATACCAGTATTTACATTAAAAAAAGATTTATACATTTTCAGTAATCTAAAATTATTAGGTAATGTGGAATAGGGTTATAAAGAATATTAAAATTGAAAAAAAAATATATACATAGAAAACTCATCATATACTAATCAAGATTATTTAATAAGTAAATATACAAAATTTACAAATCATTGGATTCTTCAAAAGATTGTTTTAATTTTTACAAACATAAGAAATTTAGTTTATTTTATATTCCATTTTGTGCTGCGAATGTAGCCTTGCCAACACATAATAGTGAAGGAGTTCCATTCTGGTTGTCGTTCCATGTGGTTTAGTCGGTAGAACGTCAGTGCGCTATACTGATGGCCCGGGTTCGACTCCCGGCATGGAATCTTTTTCACTAGGTTGGTATTAACGCCTATAAGCAATTAAAAATAATTTGAAATTTAGTTTATTGTTTTGACTTCACAACACACTGAGAAAAAAATATATATCGTCTTCACATAGAATGAATGGTTAGTTTTCTGAATCTCTAAACTAGCATTATAGATTTTAAACTATGCGAAAATGATAAACAACTAAGACGAATAGACGAAATGATCTAGAATTTCTAATCTCTTGTTTTCTAGGTAATGAAATGATATTGAATCATTTCAGTAACGAGAAATTATCCCTTGATTTCTGTAATGGTTTCATAAACTAGAACAATAGTTACTAAAGCTAACCTATTGAATTCGCTTCTATTTGCAGAGATTTTTAAATACGTTTGACCACAACAATATAGGAAAACGCTCTTAAATTCCAGGAGACTCTAAAACTCCCTAAAAAAAGAAACTAGAATTTATAAGGATGGCATGGAATCATTTTTACTAGATTATCAATTTAGATTCTAGATGTTAGAATGATATTTTTTTTTCTCAGTGCAGTCTGCATGAGTCCACATCGCATTTTATCTTTTCTCCTTTTTTTTCATCCTCTGAATATTTTCCATTGCAAAACGGGCAAAATGCACCTTTCTCATCTGGTGTACAAGTAGTTTAAAAATCTATCATCTCAGATGATCCGTCGTAGTTGAATGATTGTTCATCTTTATTGGACTTTGAAAGATCTTTTTGAGTGGATGTCGTATTGAAAAAAAAAATTATCTATATTCGTCGTGTAGTTAGCATAGAGGTAAACTAGCTAACATACAGGGTGTCCCTGATTTCTAAACTTAATCACGCAAAAACAGAGGTCGATAGAATTATCTGGTAAACGGTTTGTTAATTGGGTAAGCTGTAAAATAATTATACAGAAATTTTAATCGCTGAATATTTTGAAATGAATGTGTTCTGATTGTAAAAAATGCTTGACTTGACATGTTTCTTGTTGTATATTACTTCCAGAGAACGAGTATTTTGGCATACAGTGCCATATTTTAACGATTTTTTGGAATTAAATTTTTGTAATTTCCAAAGATTCAGATTCATTAAAATATGGCATTGTATGCCAAAAACTCGAACTCTGCAAGCAATCTAAAACAAGAAAGGCATCAAATCAAGCGTTCTTTAGAATCAGAACGCAATCATTTCAAAATATTCAGCGATCGAAACTTCTGTATAACATTTTTACAACTCATCTAATAAACAAACCGTTTACTGCATAATTCTATCGATCTTTGTTTTTGAGGGATTTAATTTTGAAATCAGGGTCTTATTCGCTGGGCACTCTGTAACAATGAATATAACTGTTCGGTTTATAATATTGAAGTGATTAATATCGCTGACAAGGGGATCTTATTATTTATTACGAATTTTATAAAAAATACCTTAAAAACTGCAACCAATTGAGATTTTATTTTATAATTGAAATTTGATTTTACCGCATCACTGAAAAAGTAGATATAGAAACAGAAATCACAGCAGGGCATCATCGAAGTATTAGGAAGTCGTTTGGCAGTTTTATTCTTGGCTGCAGAACTGAACGAGACAAACTATATTACAGTATTCCATACTATCTGATTATTTCATAACACTTGAATTTCTTTTAAATATCACGAAAATGTAGTCATGTATTAGTAGCGCAGAGGTAATGTTTTCAATTTCAAAACAGAAGGTCCGTGTTTCAAATTTAACGTATTTTGACAGGAATTTATTTGCATGCATTATTCTCAAATTATTTTTCATTACAAAAAATATGTATTTAACAGTAAAACTGAAAAGAAAATGAAATAGATTGAAATCCGAAATCTATAATCCGAAATTTTAACATGTAAGCGAACTTTCAACAACGTTATCAAAAATATGTTATATCTTGAAAATTTTTGTTTATCTTTCTAGAAAAACTGAAAGCTTTCTATCTAAGATAAAAAAAAGAAAAAAAAAAAAAAGTCTCATTGATTTTAGGATAAGCCTTTTATTCGCGAAAAAGAAATCAAACACACAAAAAAGACTTTTTCCACTACATTTTTGGTTGTGAGGAACTAGAAAATCCTCCCAATATTTGAATGGCCTTTCAAACAGAAATATTTAAGAAAAATCATGTAAAAAGCCTGTTTTTCCAAAATATTCAGACTAGAATGTCTAATGAAATGTAAGCTGTATTTAGCATCATGGATGTCTTTTACATCAGTGTATACAACAATAGAATAAAATGAATTTTTTGATTTTCGGAAATTAATTTTATTTAGAGTAAGTCTGGGATAGTTGTCCCTTTAAACCCCCTAATTTTTCTCTTTTATAATAATGATTTTTGTATTGCACTTTTAATATATCAACTCCACATTTTATATAAAACTTCATAATAAATATTACTATAACATAAATGACAGGTAAAATGAGATTTTTATCAAAAAACTTGATCACTGATTTCGGCCATCTATCCCAGACTCATGGTTAAACTATAGATTAACACACAAGATGGGATACTTCCATAGAGCGAAATGGTAACACGATTGCAATTACAGAGCCTTTAGTGACAATGTGTATGAAACTTCTCATTCTTGTAGTATTTTTATTATTGAGAATATACTTTATTGTGATTTATCTTTTTTTTTAATGTTGCATATTTACGTTTTCAATAGAATCTTACACCGATACATGAACTTAGAATGCATATTCTATTTTATATAACTAATATCTATACTATATTCATACATGGATATATATATATATATATATATATATATATATATATATATATATATATATATATATATATATATATATATATATATATATATATGTATATATATTTGTATGTGATGAGTGAAATATTTAAATGCAACGAAGAACAAGGTAAAAATCCATTCTCGAATACTATATATCAAAAGCAATGGTCTGATATAAAAATATTCGAAATACTGCATTCTAAAAGTCCCAGAAAAGTTCATAAATATTGACATTTAGTAGGAAAAGTTTTATAGCTTATGTTCTATTAATTTTTGAAGTTTAGCATATTAAATAATCGTTACAACAAGCTTTTAAAATTTACGCATTTTCACTTTCGTACAGATAAAATAAAAATAATGTTGTTAATGTAAATACCATACAATCAATTCAATACTATTTATCATAATAACATATAAGAAATAATAACAAAATTACAGTGAGGAAAAATTCCTTTCGAGAAATTTTTAGAACTTCAAAATAATAACTTTAAAATAAATATTTCTAAAATTTTAAAATAAACAGCGATACTGATATTACACTCGATAAAATTTTATTTGATATGAATAAATTAACACAATACCTGGATTTGATTCTTTATAATTTAATCTCATAAATTTATATATTTATGTTCTTAAAAGAATTTTCAAGCGTTTTACTTTTATATAACTACTATAATTGTCATTTTGTAAGTTTAAGGTAAAGGACACAAATCTAAAAAAAAAAAAAAAAAAAAAAAAAGAAAGAAAAAAAAAAAAGCAAAAGTACAACATCGAATGCTTTTGTTTCGTTTTGGGAAAGACTAGATATAGTCCAGGCATTAAGTGCTCAAAAAGGACAAATAAATGCAAGTTTTGGTGTAGTTTTGATTTTTGGTTCCCTTTATGTTTTTTGGGTCGCTGAATACGAATCTGGCATTATTCAACAAAATTTCTCCCCTGAAACACGTTTTTTTTGGCAAAAAACGTGGCTTTTTTTTCGTTTTTTTCTAAATAATTTCAAAATTATGCATTTTACATAAAAGTCATCGATACATAAATTAAAGAGCACAAAATTTCCCACATTTTATGTAATAAAAGTTTTTTTCTCTGATCAATGGTTTAGCCGTGAGAGAGCCGCAAAAATGGGTGTGAAAAGCAAAAAATTCTGAAAAAGTTGAATTACAGCACCGTACGTCGATGAAACATGAAAAACAATCATTTTACGCAAATTTTCCCCACTTAATATTACTAAATATATTTTTTCTGACTGTATTTTATTAATCTGATGTTCATTGTTTCTTTCATAACAAAAAAATAAATAAAAATGAGCATATTTGTGATAAAAATCTTCATTTCCTATTACAAAATAATATTAGTAATAATTTTTTACTTTGACTTTTAAATAATGTAAATAAAATAACTAAAACAGGCTTTAACATATAAAAGCTGACACGGATTCCAATTCTTAAAGTTCTCGAAGTTCAAAATGTAGGTGTAAAAATAAAAATAATCCGGAATATAGGAATTATGGCAGTGTACATAGATTTAACATGAAAACTGACCATTTTTCGCAAATATTGACTTTAATTGATACTGAAGATATTATGATCGACTATAATTTACAATGAATTTGCTAACAATAAAAACGACGATTCATTATGAATTATTACTTAATTATAAATAATTATGTACATTAGTAAGTACATTTACTTAAAAAACAAAGTACTATTTCCGCTTTCTTTTATTTGAGGGTCCCTGCTTTTCACCGACATCTACAAAATAGAAAATAGACGAATGGAATTAGTGGATTTTTTTTATAACTATCAATATTATAAATAAAAGTTTTTTTAATAGTAAATATTTGATACCTAGCGGCATGACTTTTCCCCCTTCCATTGGGTCCTCTAATTCATTGTGTGGGCAATCCATTTCCACATAGGCTTCAAACTCTAGCACATCCTATTCGTCTTGACACACAACTGCGATGTTTTTGCAGTTTTCCGAAGCAAATATTCTATCTGATATCTTCGCAAATAATTTTTGCTTCTGCTTCAACCACTCGCAGCCTCTCATCTCGATCAGATTTACATGTTTGCTGATACCATGCATTAGTCAGTATATTCCCTCCTATATTCTTGAAACACACAATGGACTTTTTTTCTGATTCTTTGTGATCAGTATGTCGTCCCCATATCTCTCAATGGGGTTAAACCTTACAGTTCTCATGTCAGGTTGATAATTTCCTGTAACCTGTTTCATTAGCTCTCCCATGGAGAATTGACACTCGTCATCATGATTTTCAAGGTAATTAGGATGAGCGAAGCGAATCCTCTACTAGTCCACTCAAATTACAATTTGTCGTACGCTTTACAAAAAAACTATTCAATATTTTAACTTCAAATTAAACACAAAAATAAATTATGATCTGTAGATTTGCAGAATATAATTTTTTTTACAGTAAAACGTTAAAAAAATTATTATTTTAATTAATTTATTTTACATGCATTTCCAATACGGACGCATTTTAGCAAATAAATAAAAAATGAAACGCGTATATTTTCAGAAAAAAAAAAAGTTTAAATCATGGAGTAAATAATTATAGATAGAATCATGATTAATTTATTAAATAAAACATGTTTTCATTATCCCGCAAAATCGTTTGCACAGATGACACTTAAACATTTTAAAAGAATTGTATTATGGATTTTTTTTTTTTTTTTTTTTTTTTTTTTTTTTTTTTTTTGTAAACTGGCAAAAAAATAATTGTAAAAAAATAAAATTAATTCTTAAATTTGTTATATAAATGAAAAATTAAAAGATCTGCGTGAAGTTGTTGGTTCAAGCTCTTTATAAATATTTTTGCGAAGGTCGTATTGTGGCTAAATAATATCGACTCATTAATCAGAAGGATTTTATAGAAAAATAAGACTTTAATAAGTTCGCAAACACAACAATAATTATTCGTGAAAACGTCACTGCGAGAATGAGAGAGCGCTTCGTTAAAAGGTAATTCCATTAATTGAGTTGCCATTCGCAGAAGGTAAAAAGTTCTCCCACGCGGAGAGAATTACAGCAATTCTCATACGCTAACATGTATAAAAACGAAGAAATTAAAATGTTTTACAGTTAAAAATTCATAGTATCAACGAAAGCACATTTCAAATGTTTTTTCCAGAAAATAGGATTTTGAAGAAGTAACTTTCTTCAAGCTTTCTTCAAATATATTATTCTAAAATAGCTATCAAAGATTATCGGATGTTGATTACAAAGATTGGAAACATGCATATTTCAAACAATTAAAAAACACCAGTGGCTACTTGAAATTGTAAAAACATCTTTAAAAGAGCTTTTAGTTGAAAATTTAAAAAAAAATTTTTAAAGTTTGCTTCGAAAATATCTTATTATGCCAGTTTTACATCATAAATAAAAAATTAAAATGCGCCAAAACATAAAACAACGTTTTTGTTTAATAAAGATGCAAAAATAATAATAAAAAAAATATTGTTACTTTCAAATATCTGTTTTATAAAATAATGCTTCGCGAATCCAAACAAAGCATGGCTTTTGCTAGTCGTATATACTTTGCATTGCTCTGTCGATTGCTTTGGCAAATGGACCACCTTTCTTCTGTTCTTGGATCTTCGGCCTTCCATAAATGTATTTAAAACATTTGATGTGGTATTGAGCATTTGCTGCGATCAAATCATTCACTGGTTGTGGTTCGATGCGCTGAATTATAGCCTGCCCATAATCATCATTGCGAGCTCTTGCTGCTTTTAGAATTGTACTTTTGAATCCCATGTGTCGCACACTGTTATACAGTATTGCGTTCGCTTGGTGGATTTTTCGCTTGTGTTGCAATGAACTCTTCCGAAATGCACAGTCCATATATAAAACAATTAGTTCGAAAATTAAACTGAGGAGTTGATGATCTTAAAATTTGAGAAGTGCTAGTACTTTGTTTCTCAATCTTCTTCACATAAGCAGTAATCATCCGTTCTTTTGCGTATGCTTTTCTACACTTAACATGCACATCTACTGAAGTTTTCCCCTTTAGAAAAACTGCCTTTCCATACTTTCTTACTGTACTTGCCTTGATTAACGCTGCAATACCTCGACTAACTTTCACTGACGGCCTCTCTTTTAAAGGAGAGTTACAAATAAAAGACAGCGATATCGCGCAAAATCACTTTAGATGTTCACTATATTCACGAAGACACAAACAGTGAGTTACTAAATTATAAGTAAGCAGTAGCATGTGGAAACCGAGAGGAATGTGTCCTCCTGATAAGCTAGTGATCTGTGCGACGCATATTTCTAACAGAGGCGAGACTGATGGGGGAGGGGGGGGGGGGGTAGTATTCCACTGAACGTGGACATGGGATGCGGGGGTGGGCTCTTGATCAACGTTATTTCACACTTGCACCCCTTCAATCAAGGGGGAAAGTGCAGATGGGATCAGTTAAAGCCTGTTTTAGTTTTTTTTTTTTTTTTTACATTATTTAAAAGCCAAATTAAGAAATTACTATTATTATTTTGTAATAGCAAATGAAGATTTTGATCATAGATATGCTCATTTTTATTTATTTTTTAGTTATGAAAGAAACAATGAACATCAGATTAATTAAATATAGTCAATAATAATATATTTAATATTATTAAGTGGGGAAAATTTGCGCAAAATGATTGTTTTTCATGCTTCATCGACGTACGGTGCTGTAATTCGCGTTTTTCAGAATTTTTTGCTTTTCACACCCATTTTTGCGGCTTTCTCACGGCTAAACCATTGATCAGAGAAAAAAAACTGTTATTACATAAAATGTAGGAATTTATTTATTTTATGTATTGATGACTTTTATGTAAAATGTATAATTTTGAAGTTATTTAGAAAAAACGGAAAAAAGCCACGTTTTTTGCCAAAAAAACGTGTTTCCGGGGAGAAATATTGTTGGATAATGCCAAATTTGTATTGAGCGACCCAAAAAACATAAAGGGAACCAAAAATCAAAGCTACACCAAAATTTGCATTTATTTTTTACCAAATGCCTGGACTAATATTCAAAACATAGAGCGTAACCATATTTCTTCAACATAAGTCAATTTCGGAGGCATGTTAATTCTTCCTCTTGTCGGTAGTGACGATAACACTGTTACAATTCTAGCTTTTGCCGTAAATGTCCCATCTTGTGTGTTTATCTACGGGTTAAACAACTCACTTGATCGAAATAGATGCTCCAGCCAGTAGCTCTGGAAGTAAGAAGAAAAATGGCTGGTACTTATAAACTAACATCTTATTCAATCAAACCAGTGGTTTTTCATGTGTAGCCTAAAAGGTATACTTCATTATATTAGATTGAATTGTTTTTATGAATATTGAATTAATTTTTCTTTGTTCCACGTTTTGCGTTAATAATAATATAAGCGGATGGCGTCGTTCTCTAATGCCGTTAAAATAAGGCTGTATTTTTTTTTTTCTTTCTCGCGCTTGGGTATTGCTATCCTCAATCAATTTTGACTGTAACTTTAATGTATGAAATGAGTTGATATTCTGGTTTGATTAATGATGTTTGCAGTATTTTATGTGCTTCGTTTTGTCTTAAGTTTAAACCGGCGTATAAAAAATATTAGATATTGTTAAAAAATATTAAACTATATTGTGAAATCTTTGCACGGATTAATTGGTAAAAATTAATCTCGATAATTTTGTCTCACTTTTCATAAAATCATTTGTAGTAATTTATGTAATTACTGTTATTTTTATAAAGCTACTTCATACCACATTAAAACTGCATAATCTAGATGAGAGCTTTCTGATTTTTTTCACGTACCCCTTTCTTAGGCTTTACCTTTCGGAGTAGCACAATTTCTCATAAACATGCACCCTTTTCCCTTTACTCAAACAGATTAAGCAAACATTCTTCTTTCATTAGTAATATTCATCCTATAATAAATCGATACAAATTACATTGACATTTTTATTTATCAACATTTATTTTTTGATCTTGCATATATTATAGTTATAATACAAGTCAATATTATAAAAAATATGGCTCTAAACATGCAGAGTTTCAAGTTGATCGACTTAAATTGATACACATTAAAAAGAATTGAAAACGCATTATATAAAATAAACTTACAAAAGAATTTAATAGCAGGAATAATGGATAAAAAAGAACAACCAAAAATATCGATTGCAAATTTTAAATACTACGAGTTTAGTTGTCTTGAACTAATAAACAACTAATGAATGCACAAGTCCTAAGTTTTCGTCAGACAAAATAGGAATTAACACTTTCCTTTGCTAATTACATATTTAGTCTCTAGTCTGACAATTCCATTTGATCACACAAAATCAGTAATCGTGTTTTGGCTAACAGCTTGGTCATATTATCCGCAGTCTGTTTATCTGTGTTGAAATTTGCTCTACAATTAACTTGCCTTCTAATATCTTTGCACGAATGAAGAAATGCTTTATTTCTAGATATTTTATTCTTCAGTGATATTCTGGATTATGGACAAGTTTCACGGCTGCATTATTGTCTACTTGAAATATAGGTATTTCTTTTAGTTTTATTATTCATTTATACAATCTCCTAAGCGAAAGAATTTCTGTAATTTTTTCAGATGCTGCTACAATTTAGCCTCTGTTGTTGAAGTAGCTACGATTATTTGTCTATGACTGCGCCATGAGATTGTACCTCCAGCATATATTAATACTGACCCAGATGTTGATCTTCCAGTTGTTATGCATGCTCCAAAAACTGCGTTACTGTAACACTTTAATACTATATTTGAATTTGTAATGAGATAAGTAATATTAAAATTTTTTGTTTTTAATATGTAGAGAAAAATTTTCTTTACTCTCACTGCATCTTCAGCAGATGACTTTTTTAATGTTCTTGATAAAACTCCTACACTCTAAGCTAGATCTGGTCTCGGTCCTATCATTAGGTACATTAGGTAGCAGTTGGAGTTCTAAGAGCTCCAACTGCTTGTCTATATGAAAACACAACTTTCTTAGATTCTCCAGTATTTTGCGATTTTGATTCTTTTAACATCGATGTTGTCACTGGCTTGCAATTTTCAAAACCAGATCTTTTAAGGATTTTATCTTTTATTAATTTTGTCCTTTCCCTTCTGTTTGAATTTTATCTTTTTTATTTTATCTTTATTATCCTTTTTGTCCATTTTTATGCTATCATCATAATCATCCATATGATATTTGCATCATGATATACAAATAATCAGAATGGAAACAGAAGAGAATATTGCATAGTGATATAATGGAAAGACAAGGGAACTATGTAAATAGTAAAATTATTCAATATCCATAACATTGGATGTGGCTATTAACATTGCATTATCAATGAATTATTCGATTTCCATCATTTCCAGCGTGATATATTGAATTTGCACATGAGACAAACTTTTTAACCGAAAATTATCAATTTTATTTATATATTCTTAGTTAACACATTTTAGAGGTTTCCACCATTAACTATATTAATTTCACGTATCCCCAGCAGGCCTGCCACGCACCTCAGGTTGGGTATGTTGATTTAGACCAGCGGTTTCCAAACTTTATTAATACGCGACCTATCTCTAAGTTGAGAAAAAAAATTGTGATCTATTTAATATAATGGTGAATATCAGAATGGAAACTACTATATGAAATCTATAGTATATCGACTATCCTATGCTATGAAAAAGGCAAATTTGCGTACGAAGGCTACACTTTAATCATAAAAAAGAATTCGTAATCCCAATGTGCATAAGTGGAATAATAATTAACACAACATGCAATCTAGAAAGATGATTAAAAATACATTTAATTACTATCAAAACATAACTTTATATCAATGCGTTTTCTGACTCTGATGTTCACCGATGAAAGTATCGATATCAGGGTTAAAACTTGTTAATTTCAACATTGATTCACTTTCAACAAGCAGTTTTTTCTCTACTTGTTTTTCTAAAACAGCCCAGTACAAAAAACATGCTCACACGAGCATGTTGCGTTGAACTCCTTCAAGGAATTCAAAGCTCATTTAGATGTTTCTAAATATTCTGCTCATATATTTCTCCATATGGAAATTAAGGAATTTCCATTGAAATATTATTTGCCATTGAAATTGTTATATTTTTTTCACAGATGGAATACAATATTTATTTTTTTGACAAACCTCGATTGTTTCTGCGACCCACTAAAATAGCCCTCGCGATCCACCAGTTGGTCGCAACCCACAGTTTGGGAACCGCTGATCTAGACTACACTGTTAAAATTATCAAATTTTTGCCGCATTGTCACTCCACTGCTTTTATAGGATATCTCTATTTGGTTCAATGAGAATGCTCTATAATACAGTAAGTAATTGTTTTCTATAAAGGCGGTGGAGTTACGATGCAGTAAAAGTTTAAAATTTTTCATAGTGCAATAAATTTTAATAAAACGCCTGAGATATATCGCAAATTTCAGTGAAATTCTATACGTATACACAATTTTACTGACATTATCGAGGGAATAATTTCTCTTGAATACATCCCGTTCATTTTTTGTTTAACTTAATTTACTAGACAAGCTAGATATTTTCTACCTAAGGCACAACATAAAAAATGCCTTATCGATTTGAGATAAAGCTCTTATATTCTATTAAAAGAAATCAAACGTATGAAAAAATACCCTTCCTTTAATATTTGTGACAGGCAAAAGCTCGAAATTCCTTCCACTATTTGAAGTGGCGTATAAAACGCAACAGAAATGTTTCTGAAAAATTGTATAAGAAGCTTATCTTTTCAATTTTGAGATTTGAATGTCCAGGGAAAAGCGATGATGCGGATAGTGTTTTCTGTTAGTTTTTGTATGTGATAAATGCTTTTTTAAAATAAAACATACAATAATAATAACAATAATAATAATAATAATTTTTTCTTTAAAAAAGAGTTAATTTTATTTATAATTTTTTAATAAAAATTGTGTGTTAAACAATAATGTTATTTGTATTTTCAGTAATTTTTGTCTGTGATGAATGTTTCTCATATACAAGGTAAATGGAAAGTTTTTATAATTAAAAATTTAGTAAACGCTGGCATATTAAGTCATTCTTGCTGGAGATCAGTGTGGGAAGTAAACATTTCTTTAGCATTCTTCCTTGTTTTAGTTTCAAATATCACAGATAGGTGTCACTTAGCTATATCAAACTGCAACAATGCTCAGAATAACTTTATAATTACGAAGTGTCAAACTTTTCCTTTGCATTTTAACACCTAAATAGAAGGAATTTAAAATCTCGGTAAACGCTATCAATTTTTTACGTTAATCTGACCAATCTGTTCGCTTTAGACAGTGAAACGTCATTCATAGATGATATTTGGAACTAAAAGAACGGAAAGTGTAATTCAACTAGCCACACCCAGCTATATTTACTTATTTAGACCTTCTTCATTGGGTCTATTTGATGTTAAAAAGTAAGAGAATCAATAGAAACGTTTCGTTTATCTTGATTTTTAATGTTATCAAGGGTAAAATTCTTTTCTGATGTTAGCAAAATGCGAATAACTTTAATTGCAAACTTCGACTTTTTTCTCCATAAATGATTTTTATCCGCACTTCCCTAACGGATTCAGTTTGCAAGGCAAGAGGCATACGCATTCTTTCTTTACAGATGCGAAAACCTACATAATAATTTTTAGAATTCTACTAACGAACGTGAAGGAATGTCATTGAAATATAAAATATGCGTCATATCCCAAGCGGTTTTAAATTGAAGAAAAATATTTATTTAATTTAAAATGTCAAATAAATCAAATGAATGCCTGTTTGTTAAAGTTTTTGAATTGAATAGAATATTTTTTTTTTTTTTTTTGCCAGGAGTCGAACTCGATGCCATTGACTTAAATTATTAAATTCTACCAATTAGCAGACACAATTCATTCACATAGTTTTTTGGCAACGTAGTGTGGTTTGTCATGTAACTCAACTCACCAGAAAAAACTGCAGCAATTGATGGATGTGTAATTACACTTTATCATTTTAAGATGTAACAGAAGTTTTAAGGGCAGGAATCAGCTTAATTTTTCTAAAATAGTCAAAAACATTTTTGTTGCCTGCTATAAAAGAACAACATGCTACCAAACTTAAAAAAGAAAAAAAAACGGTATTATAATTAAAACCGGTTTTATAATAAAATATGCTTAAACGATATCTATTCAAATCAAGGTTATATTTAACTTGAAGGCTACACTATTAAATTTTTTTCTGTGAAATTATTGAAAATCTACAAGTAATCCATTATCTTAAGTCTAATGTAAAATACTGAGATTAGAAAAAACAAGATTCTGTGAAATGGCAGAGAAGTTTTACGGTAAATTTACAATAAATTCTGTAAATTAATATCGTTAAAAATACACAAGACTTTGTAATTCTTTTTAATGGTAATAAGTAAAATTAATTTTCAAAATTGGTGAATCACTCAATCTTCAGTGATTTCAAAGAATTTAAATGGCTGTATCATTTAATTTTTTCACAATTCATTCCTTGCCGTCCTGGGGTTTGAAACCGTACGTCTTGACAGTAGGGAACACCTTACTACTGAGCTAATGAACCTGCTGGTCAGTTGGACAAAGTATGTCTTTAATTCAGTGGGGGAAATATACTTATATACTTATGATTGTCGATAAAAGTTCCCGCTAATTACCGTTCATACGTTCAAAATTTTCCAACTGAATAAACATATACAAATTGACAATTTTCAGCTCGTATGATTTCTTTACCACTCAGCGCGATTAAGTTAAAGTAATATAGTATAAAGAATTAATTATTATTATATTTACATAGTGTTAACTATGAAATAACTATTATGAAAATATAAAAAAGATAAAAGAAATAATTAATAAAGAAAAAGCTCTATTTAACAACAATCTTTATTTATCAATGAGATAAATGAGTATCCGAAAGAAAAAAAAGGTAGTTTCTGAACATTACAGATGTATTTTAAATGTATTTGTTAATCACTCATAGAGTAGTGATGGGTGATGTTGATTTTTTCAAACACATTTCTCAAAAACTTATAAAGCATCTTGTACAAAACATAGCGGATAAATTCATTTTCACGCAAGGAATAATATCAAATATCACTAAATTTTCTACTTTAATTGTACTTAAATTTATAATTTTTACTTTATATTTAAATATCGCTATTGGAAAGAAAAAAGTATTATGAATGTATGATAAAGAAAAAAATATTAACAAAGAAAAAGCTTTATTGAACGACAATCTTTATTTACCAATGTGATAATTGAGTATTCGAAAAAAAAATAAAAAAGTAAACATTCCATAAGTATTTAAATGTATCGTTTAATCACGCCTGGATTGTTAAGAAAATTTTTATTATCTAGTTTAAAAAGTCGCCCAAAAAATTAGGAAGAATGATTGTTCTTGTGTTTTTATAAATATCTCTAAACGAAATTTTATTTTGCTGAAAAATTTACTCGTGACTTGTATTTTGCTTTTATATCAGTATTTTCTTAGACAACGACGTTATGTAAAAGAAATTGTAGTAAATACTTGTTCATTGTTATGAAAGAAAAGTTAAAGGAAGGTGAGATTGGAACTTTTTTTCACATTTAAAATAGGGTTTCTAGGGCTTCAATCTTCAACTTTGACAGCGCATTATAAGGCAAAACTTTTCCCAATTGCTGGATTTTAAAATAAAATATTAAAGCAAAAGACAACAACAACAACAACAATATTTTAAAAACAAAGCAAATATTTAAGAAGTATTCTAAGTAGTTGACATTTTTTAGTCTAACAATTCTTACGTTTTTTGAATATCTTAAAAAACGAATTTCGACATCGGAGAGCACGATTTTTTATTCATGGCATCACCTCGCAAAATCTACATAAAAAGCGCTCAGGAAATCACAAAGAGTGAGTGAAAAGTGTTTAAATGATGGAATTTTTCTTCCGGAATTTTAAATTTCAATGCTACATCTCAAGAAACCATGTCACGTTTTGGGAAAGAGACGATATCTTTTCCAGCTCTACACGATCCTTTGAGAATTCACTGCTCGATTCTTTCTTTCTCAAAGATTATCTTTCTGTTGGGTTTAATACAAGTATTTTCTTTTCTTTCTTTATTTTTTAAAAAAATTAGCTTTTATTTTACATTACACGCGTTTCTAAACAAATTCAAAATGTAGTAAAAGGACAAGTTAATGTACAAATAAGAACAGACATATTTTTATTTCTAAACTTTAAGGAAAGAAAATGTACATTAAAACTGAAATGTATTGTAGCGCAGGTTGTTACACCATCATTACAGTTTCCTAAAACTGTTGGATTATGGTAGGTTTGTTATTCCAAGAATAAGAAAACACAGACCCATCTACTTTGGAGCTCATCTAAACAGGATTGTGAGCAACTAATGATTGGACCACTGTTGGAATTTGCAGACAGATGGTTTATTGATCAATGATACAGAGGGTGAATTACGATAGGATTGATATGCAAACAGTATAAAAACAGAGGACTGTCTACTTAGAAGCTCATCTGAGCAGGGTGGTGAGCAACTAATGGATGGACCACTGTAGAACTTAGCAGACAAATGGTTTATTGGTCAGTAGCACTGAGGGCAGATTATGGTAGGATTGATGTATCAACAATATGAAAACAGAGGGCCGTCTAATTTGGATCTTATCTGAACAGGATTGTAAGCACCTAATGGGTGGACCATTGTTGGTCATTTGTTGGCAAATTAGTAGTTTAATAATGCAGTAAGATGAGCATTTCTTACCTTATCAACCTTGGTAAACAATTAGCTAATGTTGATTCAACTATTCTGTGGTACTTGAATAAATAATAAACACTACTCGCTGATTTTTCAACTAATGAAAACTGACTCTTCAGATTCGACAATGTTTGTTAATTGTCGACACGTTGGCCTACAATAAGAAATGTCCACTTTATCATACCATTGGCCAACGAACTATTTTCCAACAAAAGTTCCAAATAGTTACAACAATTAGCCGCTCAGAATCCTGCTCACATACGCTCAAAATACGACTTCTGTTTGCTTATTATTTGCATAACAGAACAAATATTTACCAACATTTTTCTAAAATGCCAATGATGGGCTAACAATATATGGTACTTGGTTTCAATTGAAAAGTGGTGGAACACCTGTCTCTTCATTTTCGATAGCGAATTCAAATTCATCGGTAAAGTTCAACAATACAGATGTTTCGAACACCACAAAACGAATGGTAAAAGTTACTATCACTGAAGCTACAAAAATAAATAAATAAATAAAAATAAAAATAAATAAATAGATAAATAAAAATCTGATTAAAACATCATTGTATGACTAGATTTTAACATGTTGGGAAACAAATTTATTTAACATATTTCTTATATGAGAGTATTATGGTAAAATGTCTGAAAAGCACATGTAAATCAATTAATACGTGAAATTTAAATTTTTTCTACCGTTAGTGATGTTGCGAATGTGTGAAACACTTTAATACCTACTCTTAAAATATTTATAAAAATTAACCCGAGCATATAAATAAAAATATTAACTCCAATGTCTCTGAATGACAAAATATTCATTATTTCTTCTCTGAGATGTTATAGTTTCTTGTAAATCCATGTTTGGACAAAGATTATGGCTCTGAGTTCTGTTGGACTTATCGAATTTATATTTGTTTACCTTCTAAATAAGGATGTGAAACATATCCATTACCAGAGGAAATCGAAAGTAGGATTCCGTTTGTGAGTATTTACTTCTTCCTCTTGATTCGTTACCATGCCAATCCTACAAATTATATTGATTCAGTAAATAAGAAAGTACAATGCTCTGCTGAGTGGCTTTGTTAAAGGCCATACTTATTTTATAAAATTAGATTCTTTTGTAGAATAAAATAGCTACTGTTCTTTAAGTAAGAAAACAGTGCATTATACGGTTTGAGGAAATTATATATATTATTTCCTTTATTTTATATTTCTGCAACGGTATGCCTAATTCACAAATAAAAATAAACGAAAATTAGATATTCTTCTAATTTACGCATGCCTCATTAAAATTCTTGGAAAAGCCAAAAGGATAATAGTTGAAATGTAATCTTTGTTGACATTGATATCTCCAATGAAATGAGTCATGCTACACGAATGTTGTATAAACTACATGCTTAAAATAACATTTGGAGTGATTGATGATGAAATTTATTGAAATTATGGTTTAAATATGTTTGACTTAATTTTGAAAAAGTTATGAGTGCGATTTCAAGTTAACTAAATTAAAAATAAATAAATGAAAGATATGTGCATAAACTAATAAATTGTCCAATCTAAACCTTCTAAATGTGGAGAAAAAAAATATTCCAACTTGTATTTTACTTTTAAATCTTTTATTTTTAATATGCTTAAACATTTGCTAAAAATTGGTGAACTGAATAATAATATTAAATTTGGGAAAAAGAAGCGTTTATATGAATGAAATATATTTACCATTTTTATCAAGATTTATCAATTACATTATGCCTTTTAGATAAATAAAATTAAACATATTCCTAAAAGACTTATATTAATTTAAATACCAGCATTGAGCACAGATAAGCGACAATGGAACAATTAAAGAGAAAGCAGAACACTATCGTGAATAAATAAATAAATGAATTGAGATCAACAAGATTGATAACGCTGCATTATGAAATTCTTCATCAAGAGGTAAATTTAATAATGTGAGGTAAATATATAAACAAAAGAAATCCCGAGGTGTTTATGTGAAGGTAATAGCTTTTAAGTTGATGAAAAATTCACCTATTTCGTGATATCTTATTAAAAAGTAAGACGAAATTGTTATAATACTGTAACAGAATAAGAATGATACATAAGATGAGTTTGTTGATGAAACAAACTATAAATCAAATATTTCTTACAAATAAAGGAGATGAAGGAAATTAAAATTGAGCTGAGGAATTTATATTAAGAAATGTATAAGGGTAATGTATAAGAATGTAAAAACCAAATACAAAACAGCAAGAATAGTTTACTGTGTAAATAAAAAATGATTAAAAACAATACAATAAATTCCAGAACCAATGTCTTCTATTGAACATACACACCAGAATTCTGCAGAAACCTTTATTTCCCCCCCCTCCCCAAACTGAACAAGAGAAATTCATTCTTGCAACTTGATCTCAAGCCATCAAAATATTTTTTATAACCCCCCCCCCACCCCACCCCCAAAAAAATAAATAAACGTGAAACTGACATGTTACTCGACATGAAAGATATGATGAATTTAAGAAAATCTACTGCCATATAGCTAAAATCAATTTTATTTGTTATGAAGCAAATTGAAAAATGTATCTCATGTATCCATGTTTAAAATATTGAGAACTTTTCATCTGAATTCGTTTTCAGGACTTTTTCAAAATTGTCTGGTTCTATCGCAATTAAATTTTATAACGATAACGGGACTTTTTAAAAGCTTTCAAAACTTTAAAATTTATAATTTTTTCAGATTTATAATTTTTTTTCTTTGTCGTACGAATTTATCCCCTTTCTAAAATACAATATTTGTGTTTTAAATCAAAAACTGGGAGAACATATCTGAAATTCCTCGATTCCGCAAATTTCAGGGCATCCTCAAATGTGAAAGATGTTTGATTGATCACCCTTAGGTACTCTGGTATTCAACTCGTAAGGAGCATTTAAAATTTTATTTGCAACAAAAATAATATCAATCATGAAATCACAAATATTAAAAAATGTTAAAGTTTTTTACTTGCCATTTAACACTATATCAAAACTGCATCCAATAGACCAAGAGGTGAACAAAAGTTTCAAAGTCCTGTATCGCATAAGAATGATGTGAAAAGTTCTGATTGCGTTCGAGAAAATCAATCTAAGCCAAAGATCAACTTACGGGAAAGAATATCAGAAATTTCATCAAAAAAGTATGGAACCATGATGTCACAGACATACTATTCGCAATAGTTTTGCTAAAGCGGATTCTTTTTGTGCAATGAGAATTTAGCAAGTACGGAGAGCGAAGACAATATTCTCTTACAGGAACTTAAAAAAAAAATGTAAATACAACTGAGGGAATAAGTGACGATTTTTTTTTCCACTTGATTCAGAAGTTAAGACACTAAAAACAATAACAGAATTGGATCTTTCCGACAGTGTGAAAAAAAAAAAAAAAAATAAGAATATAGCAATGAATTGCGGTGAAGACAAAGATAATAAACATAGAAATGTTCATGATGCAAAAATCAACGATAAAATCATTTTCAACAATCCGACGAGAATTACAGTTTGAAAGAAATATGACTCAAGGGATTTTTGCGCGTTATCGTTATAAAATTCTTCAAGATGCGAGGTAAATTGTGAGGAAAAAACACTTTCTCAATCAAAAAACTCTGTTAAAATTGAAAGACCTTTTTCAGTAATTAAATTTAAGGACGCACGTAGTAAACTACGCTTAAAATTACTTATTCGAATAAGTATGATGTCATTTAAATTAATTTTAAAGTAAAATAACTCTCTTAAAACTGAAGATACGGTGTATTTCCGGACAACATCTTTTTTTATTGTTATTTCCCTTACAGATTTCGTTTTAATGAGTAAAATAACTAAACAAATTATTATAATTTAAAACAAAACTGTAATTAATTCCTTTTTAATTTATATTTAATGTTTATGGATTTAAAATATGTTTTATGTAGCTTAAAGTTCTTTGAAAGGTGACTCTCTATTTAACAAGTTTTCCATTTAATGAACTTTTTATCGGGATTTAGCAGTTTCGTTAAATAGAGTTTGCCGACTGTATCTCATCGGCAAATTAATATTTTAATATTGAGTTTTTAGTAAAAGGATGTCTCTTTCTATATTAGATGTCAAAATAATTCTAAAATATATAGAATATAATTTGAATATAATTTTAAATTATAGTTTGATTTGAATTGTTAAAATCTTACTTATAGTTCATTAGTTTTTAATTCATAAATAAGATTAAGCACATATTTTAAGAAAATTTTTACAATTAAAAAAGAGATAGGCATCATTAAAGAAAATTATACAGAAAAAAAGTTAAAAATAATTATTTTTAGATGAAATATTTAAAAAATAAGAATATATTCCACGTCCATGGATTTAATATTAGCGAGGGAAATTTGAAATCTCACTAACCAACAACTTACGCTATACTAAATTGTACACATTACGTTCTTCCACTGTCGACGCTGAAACTTAGCAATCAAGACTTCAGCAAATCAAACTGTTTGACTTGGTAGATAAGCGATAATCTTTAAAAATTGATTAAATTTAAATTCAAGTATTTCTGGAGTTATCTGTGATTGCGACACTTTGGGATACGTTTACTCTAGGGTATACTCTAGGACGTTTTATTTCGAAAACCGTTTTCTCTGAGCCTTTTATTCCTTCAATACTCTTGCTTCTGTGCTTAAGTTTATCCCTTTAACAGGTCAGTATTTTTTGTGTTGTATTGAGATAAATTTTCTTATGTCTCGTTGCTTCACGTTAAAGTTTCAGCTCTCAAGAATTCCTGTAAAAATTTGCAAATACAGACATGAAAATAACAAAGAAAGAATTCGGGAAAGAAAAAGAAAACCTTCAAAATGACTTTTCGTTGGTATACATACACACATCGAAATTTCTTGCATTAGCGATTTAAAAAAATTATTTTTTCCCATTCAACAACGGTTTTATTATTTCGTATGATTTATTTTTTATTGTAAAAGTATGCTACTTGCAAGCATGATTATCGATATAATTTGAAATCGAACAGTTTATTTTCATTTTCCGATAAATTAACTGCATGTTGAGTTATAAAGAATGGGTGACTCATGACGGCAGTTTTTTTTCCTTTGATGTCACGTTCGGAAATTCAGAACGTCAACTTAAACAACATTTCCGAAAATCTTCTTCCTTTATTACATAGTTTCTTAATAAGAGTACATTTCCATATGTTTATAAAGAAAAATGAATTTAAAAATGTGTGAGAAAGTAGCCAGTTTGTGTTTAAGATCACCCTTGAATGAAATAAATACAAAAATGTCTAAAAATTCCAACACTTTATCTATCCATATTTTATTCCGGCTGAAAGTTAATTCATCCTAAATCTCTCGAGATATTTCCATTTTCACATGGATAATCCTTTCGCTCCGTGACGTTATCGATTGGATGTTAGTTTGTCTGAAGTTGACCTTCACACCGCACTTACACATCCATTTCCGGATCATCTCGGAAATGGCTGAAGATTTATTCAGTTGTTCACTCGGGAGAGTTCACTGCTATCAGACTCTTCGGAATCGTGACCATTTTGGATTTTTAACTTGAACGGAGTTAAAAATAAATAAACTGCGAAAACATCATTTAAGTAGCATCGATTTAATAATGATCACTCTGTTTCAATGAATATGCTTTTTATTTGTAAAATTATGATTTAATAAATAGTTTATCAGTGTATTTCCGGATATTACATCGGAAATCCAATGCTCTGGATAAATATGTTCTGAATGCAATCCAAAAGTTTGAATAATTAGCGCAATCATATATAAGTATAAAAGTAAAAATCACTTTGGAATCTTTAACATTTTGACATTTTAATTTGAACGGAAGAAAAAATAAGTACAATGCGCGTAAATTGGGAAAACACATCTTAAAGAAAATCCTGCTTTAGTAAATATACTTCTTATTTATAGGATTATGATATAATAAATACTTTCTCAGAGTATTTTAGTTTTCGGATATTACAATAACAAGAAAGAAAAAGTCATGCATCAAGCATATATT
The DNA here is from genome assembly GCA_964019185.1 of Maratus speculifer. Taxonomy (NCBI): domain Eukaryota; kingdom Metazoa; phylum Arthropoda; class Arachnida; order Araneae; family Salticidae; genus Maratus; species Maratus speculifer. The sequence continues at coordinate 46,271,753 of OZ025296.1, forward strand.
ATGAAGCACTTTCCAACACATTCAGAATAATATAACAAAACTGCACCGTTTAAAAAATTAAAATATTACCTCTTATTTCAACATATGGAAATGTATAACGCATTTTAAAACCGAATTTCAGCTGTTCCCATAACAATCGGAAAATTATCCGAATTTTTTAGCAGCCCTGTATATGACATAGAGATTTGTATCTATTAACAACGTGTATTCCAAAATTTATTTTGTTCATTTAAGAGATTTATATATTTAAGTTGAAAATTCTCCTTCAGTAATTTCTTCTGATAAGGAGAAATGGTATGCGAATATTTTTTTTTTTTTTTGCAGCCCTGTATATGATGCATAGAATTTCTGTATAAAGATTAATATGCAAAAAAAATAATTAAATTTAAAAGATCATACGGAATTTTAAAACGTACACTCCAGCAATTATTATGCAAAGACCGTACCGTAACCGATTTATTTTATGCGTCCCAGCAAATCAATAAAAAAATGCTATGAATGCTCTTTTTTAACTTGATCATGGTGAAATTCAGTGATTTACATCAGTTTCAGTACATTTTAAATAGCATAAAAACCATTAAAATACTTTCCAAATTATTTTCCCTCATATATCATAATGTAATTGAATTCTTTTGAGTGTTCTTGCAAATGAATCATTAATCGTACATATTCCATATGCCATACCAAAAATGCTTTGGTGATCTTAAATAGGCTTTATCAATCGCATGAAAATCCCAGTATATTTACGAGAGTTAAAGCGATGGACAGATGAACAGACAAACCGAATGCATAAGTACTTTTCAACTTTGTTGGAAAGTGCTAAAAACAAACATGTTTTGCTTTCAGAAATTAGATGATAAAGTCAATATTATTTGATGCAGTAAAGTATGTCAAATATAGTTTACAGTATTCAATTTAAGTTAGGCCTCATTTTTAATAAGATTACTTCTTCTAGAAACAATTACGGAAAATGTAATATTTGAAATTCATATAGAAAGCACAAATAACTGTACTACAATTACTTGCAGACCCACACATAGTATAAAATTATTTAAAATATATTAAAAATATTAAAATAAAGACTATTAGAAGCAACTCATAGTGTTTTCAGCTATTACACGGCCGTCATCAGTGGGGATTAAAAGGTTGGTGTTATTTTTCTTTGAACTCATTTGGGAATTGTCTAAAATAAATTATCACAATTTAAAGGTTGTACATTAGATGAGATATGCCAGATAAAAATAGTTAAATTTTCAACAAAACCAGATTTCATTTATTATGCCGCAGATCCTTTTTTTCCCCATGGATAACATATGGAAAATTCAGTATTTACATAGATTTAGATGTGTTAATGGAAATAGAGATGGCAATTGTGGTCTTGGTATGTCAATTCGCCAATCTTGAAATAGGACTTTAAAAAATTGCAACTCAGGAAAAAAAATAATAATAACGATCTCCGGCGTACGGTTCATCCTACGCCTTTTTAATGCAAATAACCTGTAAATGAAAACTATTAATATAAAAAAAAGTTCATTGAACTCATAAAAAATACTCAGGATAATTAAAACAATTTATCAACGACTCATTTAGACTAGGAAACAGAAGTACAAATGCTTATTTTTTGTGCATTTCGATTTATAACGTTTTTAGAATGCTTTTATACGTTATATATTAATCTTTTATTTCTTTTTTTGTTGAACGTATACTTCATATTTAACTGATGCTAAAAATCTTATAAATTACCTTTTTTTTCTCTCAATGTAAATATTTGAAGAAAATGCAAGAAAACAAAGATTTCTCTTATAATACATATATTTATAACTTAAAAACAATGTAATTTATATAACCAGACGGTTAACATTATTATTCTTCCTAGATCATATATTTTTTCTACAATAATACCCATTACAATAATGGGGTAAGAAAATATTATTTTTTGTATGGTAACAACATCGATCGACTGCTGCAATTATTCTTAGTTCTCTTTTATGACCCTGCCGAGGATGATATGAATAAATCAATCCTCTTCTCGTGGACACGGTGGAATTCTCGCTAATCAGTGATATAGAGCTGCTGTTTGTCATTTAGAAGGGTCATTCATTTGCTTCCTTACTGTTTTTTTTTTTTTTTTTTTTTTTTTTTTTTGTCTCTTACACAATAAATATTATAGGTTATAAAAGCAAGAACTAGACTGTGGTTTGTTAATAGAGTAAGACACTTTTCGTTTCTGGAAGGGCTGGCATTCATTGTAACGACGATCAACGAGATGTCTACATTTACCAGTTTTATTTCGGTTATCTTATTTTATGTACTTTTACTGATCTGAAATACTTTTCACAATTTTTAAAAGAAAATTATGCTCGAATTTTGCCGGTTAGAATTACATTTTATTGTTTTTTTAGGTTTTTGTTTCTTAAAGATTTTTTTTGCTAGGTTTTGCTTAAAAAAATTTTTCGTCAAAAATGTACAAAATATTGGAAGCAAATTCCCAGAACATCCACGTAACCCACCTTAAACCCTCCTTGAAAAACATTATTTAGTTTTTTTTTATTTTCTTTTATCACTACAAGAAGAAAATATTGGATCTGTGAAAGTTTTCTAATTCCAGTTTTTGATGGATTTACACGTTTTAAGAGTCAGAGATACAGAAAAACATGTTTTTACACAATGTTATTTATGAGTTTGTGTATCTGTGACTGTGAGTCTCTGACTCTATCTGTATGTGACATAAATTTTTTGGGCATTCTATCTGAAGAACTAATATGTACGGAATTAATTCAAATTTATATTCAGGTAGTCCTTGATACAGATCGATGCTTATTAGGTTTTGGTTTAAATCGTTCAACAGTTGGCGCTGATATGCTACATTTTTACGATTAGCGCAAAAGCTCTATCTCAATAACTAATTTACGGATTTCCATTAAACTTCAGTTTCATTTAGCCCTTGGCATGAATTGATGTTGCTTACATTTTCATGTAAATCCCTCAACAGGTGATGCTACTATGCTCCATTTTTCACTATTTCCGCAACAGCTCTATTTCAAGAATTAATTCACTGATTTTCCTCAAACTTCAGATTCAATACATCAGTGATGTGAACTATTTCTGATTTCCTTTTAGTGTCAATCGCCCAACAGGTGGCTCTGCTATTCTGAATTTTTTCCGATTTCGGCCATATCTCTATCTCAAAAACAAATTCACGAATTTTCGTCAAATTTCAGATTCAAGTATAGCTTGAAAAATATTATTGTTGTTTATGTTTTTGTATAAATGCCCAACAGGTCGCGCTTTTATGTTGTAATTTTTCCAATATCCAAAATAGACCTATTTCAAGAGCTAATAATGCACGGCATTGTCAGGCCTTTATAATCCTCATGAAGAGCATAGATTGCCATTAAATTTTGACAGTGTAGTAGCGAATTTTGAAGTAATAACATGAGAGATGCATGAGATAAAAAAAGTTTTAGATTTGCCGCGCCAGACTAATTTTCATTTACATTCAGGTGCTTATAAAGTTATATAAACATACGCTGTTAATGAAAAAAGAAAGAAAAACATTATAAAATTTTAAAAAGACGGTAGGAAATCAATTATGTATTTTTGGTTAGTTTTCATTCGCTACATTTGTCTATTGCTTTTAATAATATTTTTATGCCATTGATATGTTTCATAATTTCCCAAAAGATTTTACAATGAATTTTTAATTTAGCTTATTTAGTGTTTAGAATCTCCCTTCTAAAAAAATTGATTTCTAGGTTGCGGTTGTTGTTGTTGTATTTTTGTCGGCCGATTATCTACACTAGGGATATAGGCCCAGGGGAGGGAGTGCCCTTCGTGGGGGTCTTTCTAAGGGAACCTAACCCGTATTTACGCAAGGTTCGAAGAAAACCACGAAAAACTCCGAACGGTTAGGCCGACAGCCGCGATTGGGTTTGAACCCAGCACCTGCCGTCTACCAGTTAAGAGGTCAGAACCTCTCGGCCACTGGTGGGGCCTGTTCTAGGTTGCGGATCTTAGTCACTTCCATGCATGTGTCTTGCTAATTCCTGATTCATTTCTTCCAACACTGCATGTTTGGCCACTTGTGGTTGCTTAAATGCATTTCTCCACATCCTCTTTATCCTCAAAATATAAATAAATGTTCCCTAACTTTCGCAATAATAAAACTCTTTGTATTTATTATTCTAAAACATAACTTACATCCGTGCACAAAACAAAGAAAGAATTTGAAAGCATTTAAATAATAGCAGAATTTCCATTTACTTTCCAAAATTTCAGTTCGTTATATAAAATATCACGTTTTTTGGAAAGGAGATGATTTCTCGTAACACCCAATATGTCTTTTTTTTTTCAAAATCTGTTATTCCAACTGATCCGTAATAAAATCTGTTATTCTGTTGTTCCAACATAGACTACTCATAGAAAAAAAGTAGCTTTTGCATAGAAAAAAGAAATCTGACTTGAAACAGATATTTTTGAAAAATACCTTTTTTTGTTTCTTTAAAGAGACATTTAGACAAGTTCAATTTAGACAAATATATTTTTAACGGAAACAATACACTTTAGATATTAAAAGTAATGACCGTTTTAAAGAACAAAAATATTTCAAAAGGTATCACATAAAGTGTTTGACACATTTGTAAAAAATGTTAAATGAATGTGAAATAATTCTACTTTTTAAGAAAATAAACATGTTGAATGTATTTATAAAATCAATAGCGTAGATGAAAATACATATATATTAATCTAAGAAAAAATATTATAATTTATATAATACTATTTATAATAAATAAAATTATATTAATAAATAAAATTTACTACAATAAAATATGTATATAATTCTGCTTTTTAAGACTATAAACATGTTTAATCAATGTATTTATAAAATCAATAGAGTACATGAATATTTATGTATATATTTATTTACTGTTTTCGAGATTATACTGAAATAAGTATCGTAAATTCATTATAGGATACCCTCTGGTGGCGAGATTTTGAACTTTTTTAATCATCTGGAAAATAATTGTTGTTTTTGGATGAGAATAGGCTTACATGTCCATATTTTATTTTTTTACTACTTTTACCGTCCATGATTCTTTAGCTTTTCTTCTACTATTGCAACTGTCAAGCGGAAGCCAGGTTCAAAGATCCGGACCCATGTCCCGAATAACGAATATCTAAACAAAGCCAGGTTGGGCAAAAAAATAAATAAATAAATAAACAAATAAAAATAAAAATAAATAAATAAAATAAAAATAAAAATAAAAAATAAATAAATAAAAAAATATATATAATTTTAGCCGGAAAAATTTAACAGAAAAAATGATTAAATATTAACATCAAAAAGCAGGAAGAGTAGGTTCAGAGTTCTAATACCGCCTAACAACCACAGCTGCGTTGAGCTTATTATTTCATTAAACCATTAACTGACCATTTGTATTGCATAAACTTGAATCTGAATCCGGTAAACTTAAATGAGGTAAACTTTCGTCACCTGAATCTGAATCTAACATGTCAAATTGATCAGAATTTCATTCCAGATAGTTGTTATAATCTGCTAAATTACAATATTTTCCTTTTTCTTAAAAAAATTACTGTATTTTTACTATGTCTTTCACAAACTTTATGAACAATAGGCATGTCAGTAGATAACTGTAAAGTAGGTTCGTTTTATTAAGGACGCCCTGTGTAAACATTTACAAATGACCTTTTTTGCATAAAGTCTGTTAAAAGACAATTAATCTGAAGTAAATATAATATGCATAAACTTTTCTTGAATCATTATAAAGAAGAAATGATCGCTAAAATTATGAAATCCACAACTTAAAAGTGTGACCTAAAATAATTCTGCCAGATTAATTTTGTTGTACAATATTATACTTTTGTCAGTGTTTTTCACATCTTAACATTTTTTTAACTTCTATAAAACTTAAATAAATGAACATTCAAAGGAGAATAGTTTAAATTAATTACAGGCTTATTGATCTACGATCAAACTTCATTATCTCAAATTTTTCTTGTTCCCTTAGCAGCACAAAATTGTTAGTATTATAAATTCCGACGACTCTTTATTTTTATATCAAAATCCATTTATTTCATGGTGATTAATTCAAGATAAATGAAAAAAATATATACATAAAAGTATTTCCTTTTTTTATTAAAAAAAAAAAAAAACATTTTTCAGGCCTATAGGGATTACGAAACGCCCTCATCAAGAAATCACAATGCTGTCAAGTTTCTAACAAGAGCATGAAATTAAATAAAAAACTGGTTGGATGTGCCAATCCCAAAATTTTCTTCTATCTCTTACGTACATTTTAATATTTAGAAAAATAATTACATACGTTTATGTTTTAATAATTTTAATTCAAAACTATACCAACTTTGATTTTCCTCTTGAATTTCTGCTTCAGTCAATTAATCGAAGTAAAAACGAATTTCCATCTCTGCACAAGCTGATGGACAATAGAGTTATAGGAATATTTTTTTTTAAATTCTGGGAGAACCTACTTCCCATACCCTAAAATAATCATACAGAAAAATTTTAGTTCAGTTCTATGCTTAACTTCATACACTTTTTGATTTTAAAATAATGAAAATGGCACAGACATCGTAATTATAGTGCGCCCTTCCAGCGGATATTTTTCAAATCCAGAGCGGGCCTAATAGCCATAGCCAAACAGTTACACAAAAAAATTCGTTCAATTTTATGCATAACTCCATGCACTTCTAGGTGGTGCAATATTGAAAATGGCACAAAAATTGCTATTACAGCGCCCCTTTCTGGCGGATTTTTTTCAAATTCAGAGAGGACCAACTAGCCATAGCCATACATTTCCACAAAAAATTTGGTTCAATTCGATGCATAACTTCATACACTTTTGGTCGGTACAATATTGAAAATGGCACAAAATTCGCGATTGCAGCGCCCTATTCCGACGAAATATTTCAAAATTGAAGGAGGACCTGCTTGCCATAGCCAAAAACATTTACAAAAAATTTGGTTTAATTCTATGCATATCTTCATACACTTTTTGATAGCAGAATGTCGACATACGGACACACATGCATTTTATAAAAAAAAAAAAAAAAAAAAAACATGTTTTTGGAATCTCTGACCCCTAAAACGTGTAAATCCGTCGAAAACCGGAAGTCAAAAAAATTTCGATTGCAATACTTTCTTCTGTTGACGATAGAAGAAAGTAATACGTACATCAAAATAATTTGATCTGTTTTTCATATTTATTTAGCCTATTTTCATATAAAATGTTGCGCTCGACAAAGTAGAGCACACATCTTTATCCCATAGATTTTACTTTCGATTTTCCTGAAAACATGGCAAATAAAAGCAATAGTTACTTTCAAATGAAATTGCAGAATTCTATGGAATAGTTATTTATAGGGATGTAGTTAATAGTATAAAAGGGGGAGGGTATACGCCGTATATCTTTTGATTTATTTTAAAGCACATCGTATACCCTCTTTTTCTTAAGAAAGCTATAGTACATACACTCTATGGTATACTTTCTGCTTAGATGGTTTACCCTCTGTTTGTTTCACGACTACACCACTGGTTATTTAATCTAATTTACAAATCGAGAACTTTGTTTTATAATTTGCGGAAAAGGTAGAGCCAATGATCGTACACCTTAAAAAAATTGTCCCTTTTGCTGCATCACCACTCCACCGCTTTTAAAGAAAATGACTACTTCACCCTATTGTGGAGCATTCTCATAGGTCAAAAGAGAGACATTCTATAAAAGCGGGGGAGTGACGATGCAGCAAAAGAGTGGAATTTTTTACAGTGTAATTTATACATAGACTCAAGATCAAAGATTACTTTCGATTTTCTTGAATAAATGGAAAATAAAAGCAATAGTTACTTTCAAGTGAAATCGCAGAAATATACGGAATAGTTATTTACAGGGATGTAGTTGAATATATAGGGAAGTATGCGCCGTATACCTTTTGGATTTTTTAAAGGAACATTGTATACTCTTTGTATCTCAAAAAAGCTATACTACATACACTGTACGGTATACCCTCTTGAGCGTATACCCTCTGCTTAGAAGGTATACCCTTTGTTTGTTTGATGACTACAGCACTGGTTAATCTAATTTATAAATCAAAAATTTTGTTTTATAACTTCCGAGCAAGGTTAAGATAGTGACCGTGGAATGCATGCACTCAAGAAGAAGGATTATTTTTGGATTTCTCGAATTAATGAACAAAAATAGCTTTTTTTATTACCTAGATAAAATGAAACATTATATTTATTCAGTTTAATTTGTAAATAAGAGGTTAGTTTTATAAACGACACAGAAATTTAAATCTGTTGCAGCAGAATTCTGAGCCTGAAAGTACATACAGTAAAGAAAGTATATTTCTTTTTTCAAGTTAAGGCTGCTGATCTCTCATATTTCGAATTCCCCTCCGTAATTTTTATGTCTATGGGCGTTTGATGAATTTTTATATTAAAAATATTTCCCCAGGAAATCAATATTTTTAACTTTTGTTTCGGTGTTCTCTTTAAGCATATCCAGTTTTTTTCTTAGTTTTCAAAATATCTCAAACAGCTACGCTTAATTTAATATTTTATGTTTTAAAATTGATAAAGTGGGGGTAAAATTTTAACACTTCATATAAAATTAAGCGTAGCTGTTTGAGATATTTTGAAAATTAAGAAAAAACTATACATGCTTAAAGAAGAGAACACCGAAACAAAAGTTAAAAATATTAATTTATCGTGGAGTTATTTTGAATATAAAAATGTATCAAATGCCCATAGACTTTATTTTGATTCAGATTTATTTCTCATGGGATTATTGATCTGATATTTATTGCTATCATTAGCCTCATAATCTTATCATTTATATTATTTATACTTTAAACGAAGAGTTTAGCAAATTCCGAACCGTTCAATGTCTACCAATTCTTAGAGTAAAATATCATTGTACATTTTAAAAGATCGTTTAATATTAATGTGGGAGCGATTCTTTCTTCAACAGCCAAGTATCATGTCTTGTAAGGTTCTTCATATCGCAACTCTGATAGAAAAGGTCTTTAGAAAGCAGACGATTTTCTGAAAAAACTCCATTCAGACGAAAAGCCGAAGAAAAAAAGAAATGAACGGAAGAGATCGTTGGATGGAATGTGGGGAGAGTTGGTGTTGACTTTAGAAGAATGTTGATTAAGAGGACGCGATTAAGATGTTTTAATTAAAGTTTCCTTTTGAATGTTCGAATTGTAAATATTAATATGTAAATATCTTTTTGTAAATATTAACGTTTAATATAAGTTTTTTAAAAGTTTAAAAACGGTGTCAGAATTTAATTTACCTTCGAGTTTATTTACTTATGTGTTCGAAAGAACTTTTATAAGAAGATTCTCCATAAATTTTGGTGTCAGAACCGAGACAAACGAACGCCCACAGAGAAGAAATATATATATACTTTAAATAATCTGGAAGCCGTTATTATTTAGAATTGTGATGGAATCCTTGCTGGAAATTATTATGAGGAAATCTTTTTTGAATATATGTTTAATGATATGAAGCTGTTGGATACTGCGACAACAATGCTGTTTAAATGTGTGAAGCTGAGCATCTGATTATGAAGTGAGTTTATTATTTCATTTTTCTTTTCAATAATGGAAAAATTAGTTGATTTAAAGGAATTAGAGTTTTCTTTGAAAACTGAAAAATCAGCTAGTATTAAGATATTGCACAAATTAATTTTTGGAGAAATCGGTGACAGAAATAATCGACGTAGAATTCGGAATTTTACTGGGTTTACGTTTGAAGTAGATTCCGATGAATATCAAACTAAATTCAAAGAAATTAAAGATAATTTTTCTGTTAACGACTTAATTACCATTTGCAATGTTTTGTGTATAAATAATTCGGGAACTTTTGATGAAATTGCTGCCAGAATAATTTCTAGTTTATGTGATTTTAATATTTTAAAAATTAATATGATAGCCGATGTAGGTACTCTTAGTGATGACGAAAGTGTTGATGAATTTAATGATGATTTACAAGATAAAACTAAAAATATTTCAACTGTTTTTGAGAATAATATGAGAAATGATTCTGGTAGTTCTAATTGTGAAAGTAATGAAAATCAGAAAATTCTAATTCCTGATTATGTTATTAAACCAAGCATTTCTATTAATGATATTGAAAGTATGATTACAATGTTTGAAGGTACTCAAGTACAAAATATTAATAAATGGATTGCCGATTTTGAAGATATTGTTTCATTATTTAACGTTAGTGATTTGCACAAATTGATTTTGGCTAAACGCCGTATGACAGGCAAAGCAAAATTATTTCTTGAAAGTGAAACAAATATTAATTCGTGGTCTAAATTAAAAGCCCTACTCATATCTGAATTTGGTCAAACGTGCAATTCAGCTGAATTACACGAATTGCTGTCCAAAAGAAAAATTAGACCACATGAATCGTTAGATGAATATTTTTTAAATATGAAACAATTATGCTCGAAAGGCAATATTGAAGATTCTGCCCTTATTCAGTATGTAATAAATGGAATTAATGACCCCATTTCTAAAAAATCTTTTTTGTATGGTTGTCCCAATATTGCTGAATTTAAACAAAAATTAAAGATTTATGAAAAAATAAGATCGGAGTATGAAAATGCAAAATTTCATAAATATGAAGGAGCTAAGCCTAAAATTAAATCCGAAGTTGAAGTTAAGAACAAATTTAAGCCTGTAAAGCCAAATATGCGTTGTTTTAATTTTGGCGGGAATAATCATAAGAGTATTAACTGTGTAAAAAAAGATAAAGGGCCACTTTGTTTTGCTTGTAACGCTTATGGTCATAAATCATTTCAATGTAATAAATCTAAAGATACAAGTGTTAAAAATGCTCAGTCACAAGTAAACATTATTACATCCCAAGATTTAATTCTGAAAGAGATAAAGCTTTATTCTTTGCGTTTAATCTCTTTAATAGATACTGGTAGCCAAAAGACATTGTTAAAGAAAAGTATTTATGATAATTTGAAGAACTTTGTAGAATTAAAACCTACGAGTATCTCTTTGACCGGTCTAGGAAAAGCCTCAATTAAATCAGAAGGTTGTTTCAATTCAGAAATCGAAGTAGATGGTTCAAAATTTAAAGTTACTATTTTTGTCGTTAAGGACAGTTGCATTAATTTCGATTTAATTATTGGCACTGATGTTATTCATCAAGGTACATTAACTATTTCTGAGAATAAAGTGAAACTGTTTAAAGCTGAAGTTCAGTCTAATGACTTTTTAGTTAATATTGTAAATGTTTTGAATTAGCCTAAAATTGATTTAACTCACATTGCTGACAAAAAATTACGTTCAGAGTTATACTCTTTAATTGAAAATTATGTACCAATTAAAACTAAAACAGTAGATGTTAAAATGAAAATTAATTTAACTGACGAAATCCCAGTTTGTTTTTCTCCTCGAAGATTACCGCCATGCGAGAAAAAAATAGTCGAAAACCAAATTGAGGAGTGGCTAGCTCAGGGAATAATTCGAGAAAGTTCTTTTAATTTTTCTTCGCCGGTTGTGTTAGTCAAGAAAAAAGATAACACAATGAGACTTTGTGTTGATTACAGATGTCTTAACAAAAAGACAGTACGTGAGCATTTCCCCTTGCCAGTTATTGATGATGTAATAGACCAATTACATTCTGCCGAAGTATTTACCACCATAGATTTGAAAAACGGTTTCTTTCATGTAGATGTTGAAGAAGACTCGCGGAAATACACCTCGTTTGTTACTCATGAAGGACAATACGAATTTTTGAAATGTCCATTCGGGTTGACCAATAGCCCTAGTGTTTTTCAAAAGTATATTTATAATGTATTTCGAAACTTATTAAAAGATCACATTGTTGTCATTTATATGGATGATTTAATAATACCTGCTAAAAAACGAAGCTGAAGGTCTAGAAAAATTAAAACTTGTACTCGAAACTGCATCGGAATATGGATTAGAATTAAATCTTAAAAAATGCAATTTTTTGAAGCGTGAAATTGATTTCTTGGGGTATAGAATCATAAATGGTAAATTGTATCCCTCTCCACTGAAGACTAAAGCAGTAATAAATTTTCCCGAACCAAAGTGTACCAAAGATGTTCAAAGTTATTTAGGATTGACAGGATACTTTCGAAAATTTATAAGAAATTATTCGGTTATAGCTAAACCGTTAAGTGACCTGCTAAGAAAAGATTCAAAATTTAAATTCGATATAGAAGAACAAAGAGCTTTTAATGAACTCAAACGTATTTTGTCGTCAGAACCAGTACTTTTAATTTACAATCCCAAAAGTGCGACCGAAATCCATTGTGATGCCAGTATTGATGGCTATGGAGCTGTTTTAATGCAACAATCTCCAGTAGGTAATCAATTTCATCCAGTTTATTTCGCAAGTAAAAAAACCACCGAAGCTGAACGGAAGTACACTAGTTACGAATTAGAAGTTTTAGCTGTAATTGAAGCCCTGAAAAAGTTTAGAGTATATGTGCTAGGTATCCCATTTAAAATTGTAACCGATTGTAATGCATTTAAAATGACTATGGATAAAAAAGAAATGAGTACAAAAATAGCTAGATGGGCAATAATGTTATCCGATTTTGATTATGTTATTGAACATAGACAGGGTAGCAGTATGAGACATGTCGATGCATTAAGTAGGTATCCTATTTGTATGGTAATCCAAGATAGCTTAACTTTAAAAATTATCCAAGCTCAAGAAACCGATGACCATATTAAAACAATAAAAGAAATCCTAAAGGTGAAATCTTATGATGATTATCTAGTTAAAAATGATGTTCTTTATAAATGTGTTAATGGTAATGATTTATTAGTTGTACCGGAAGACATGCAAATGAATATAATCAAGGCCGCTCACGAAAAAGGTCATTACGCAGTTGCAAGAACAGAGAAAAGTTTAGAAAATGATTTTTACATCCCTAAAGTTAAACAAAAAATTGAGAAATGTATAGCAAATTGTGTTCCCTGTATTTTAGTTAATAGAAAATGTGGTAAACAAGAAGGCTTACTTCACCCAATAGAAAAAGAAGAAACTCCATTACATACGTACCATGTTGATCACTTAGGTCCATTAGAAAGCACTAATAAAAATTACAAACATATCCTTTCGGTCATTGACGCATTCACAAAATTTGTTTGGTTGTATCCCACAAAATCTACCGATGCTGCCGAAGTAATTTCTAAATTAGAAATCCAAAAATCTATCTTTGGAAATCCAGTTCGAATTATATCAGATAAAGGTCCTGCATTTACCTCTAAAGCTTTTGAAGATTATTGCATCAATGAAAATATTAAACATATCCCGATTACCACTAGATTACCCAGGTCTAACGGCCAAGTTGAGCGGCTAAATTCTGTCATAATATCTGTTCTGTCTAAATTGTCTGTCGATAATCCTAAAAAATGGTATACACATGTAAGCAACGTCCAACAGGTGATAAATTCGACTTTTCAGAGAAGTATAAGCACAACTCCTTTTGAATTGATGTTTGGTACTAAAATGAAACTAAAAAATAACATTGAAGTTACTAGTCTTCTGAATGCTGAAATACAATCTGATTTTACAAATAATCGCGAAGATATGAGAAAAAATGCTAAAAAACAGATTTTAAAAGTCCAAGAAGAGAACCGTAAAACTTACAACCTCAGACGAAAGAAAGCTAACAAATTTAAGATTAATGATGTGGTTGCTATAAAACGCACACAACAAGGTCCAGGTTTGAAGTTAAAACCAAAATATTTAGGTCCGTACAAAGTCATAAAAGTAAAAAATAATGACACCTACGATGTAAAGAAACTTGGATTCAACGAAGGACCCATGGTCACCAGTACATGTGCAAAGTACATGAAGCCGTGGACGGACGAAGCTTGAAAAAAAAAAAAAGAATTTCACCGATTGTGACACTATACCAACTATGACAAACCTCTGGACTGACAACTAATAGAATTTTAACTTTATTCTCGAAAAGACAAAAAGACGTAAGGTAAAAGAAGATGAAAAGACGTATGAAAGAAGACGAAAAGACGTAAGATAAAAGAAGACGGAAGACGTAAGAAAGAAAAGACGAAAAGACGTAAGGTAATAGAAGATGAAAAGACGTATGAAAGAAGAAGACGAAAAGACGTAAGATAAAAGAAGACGGAAGACGTAAGAAAGAAAAGACGAAAAGACGTAAGGTAATAGAAGATGAAAAGACGTATGAAAGAAGAAGACGAAAAGACGTAAGATAAAAGAAGATGAAAGGACGTAAGAAAGAGAAGACGAAAAGACGCGAAAAAAAAAAATATATGAATTTTTTCAAGAAATAATCTAAGCTTTGATAAACAATTTGAATAATGACTTCTTTTTTTCAATTAAGACTTTGGATGCTGCTGTGTTTTTTTTTCTTTATCTTTCCAGATGATCCAACTGCTGCTGCCTCCAAAGGGACGAGCATTCAAAGACGAAAGCCTAGTCAGGACGGCCGTTGTGGGAGCGATTCTTTCTTCAACAGCCAAGTATCATGTCTTGTAAGGTTCTTCATATCGCAACTCTGATAGAAAAGGTCTTTAGAAAGCAGACGATTTTCTGAAAAAACTCCATTCAGACGAAAAGCCGAAGAAAAAAAGAAATGAACGGAAGAGATCGTTGGATGGAATGTGGGGAGAGTTGGTGTTGACTTTAGAAGAATGTTGATTAAGAGGACGCGATTAAGATGTTTTAATTAAAGTTTCCTTTTGAATGTTCGAATTGTAAATATTAATATGTAAATATCTTTTTGTAAATATTAACGTTTAATATAAGTTTTTTAAAAGTTTAAAAACGGTGTCAGAATTTAATTTACCTTCGAGTTTATTTACTTATGTGTTCGAAAGAACTTTTATAAGAAGATTCTCCATATTAATTCAGTTTTATTCTTCGTGGGTTAATTGGTTTGGTATTTATTGATATCATTAGTTCATAGTTTTATGATTGATACATTTATTTGTTTAATCGAGAATTTTATTTAATATATTCCGAACGTTACATTACAATATCTATCAATTCTTTGAATAAAGCATCATTATATTTCTTAAAGAAATTTTTTTATTTTTATATTGATTGAGTTTTATTCCTTATGGGTTTAGCAATCTGATATTTATTGATATCATTAGCCCGATAGTTTTATCATTGATGTATTTCACATCGATAATTAGAAGTTTTATGTAAGATTTATTGAATTCTCCAAAAATTATTTTTTTCCCTGGTGATTCGTTGCCAATCTAATCTTGGAAACGACTTCCATTCAGCGTAGAAAGAAAGATAAGACCATAATGAGTACTCTTTTTTTATGGATGGTGTTTCTTTTATGAAATAAAGTCCTTTGTGAGAATGGACAGTTTTTGTTACTTACATACATAAAATAAATAAATAAAAGATGAGTTGTTCTGTATATTGAATTTGTTAATTTTATTGCTATTTATTCGGTATACTCCTTTGAAAGAGGTTGAATACATTATGAGAGTTTAAGTAAGTTATTAATTTTATCACGTGAGAAATAATTTGGAGAAGTTTATAAAGGAAAAAGGAAAAGTTCAGATTTTTTTATTATATAGTTGCTCTTTTAGAAGCTTTGCTTTAAACAAATCTCAAAGAAGGTGATTTTTTATTTTGCAGATTTAATTCGAAAAGCATCTGCTTAAATAATAATTCTAGTAACTAGAAGTTTTATGTAAGATTTATTGAATTCTATAAGATTTATTTTTTTTCCCTCGTGATTCGTTCGCAATCTCATCTTGGAAACTACTTCCAACCAGCGTAGAAAGAAAAATTAGACCATAAAGAGTACTCTTTTTTATGGGTGGTGTTTCTTTCATTAAATAAAGTTCTCTGTGAGAACGGACAGTTTTTGTTACTTACATACATAAATGAAATAAATGAAAGCGGAGTAGTTCTGTATTTTGGATTTGCTAATTTTATTGATATTTGTTCGGTATACTTCATTGAAAGAGGTTAAGTAAGTTATGATAGTTTGAGTAAGATATTAATTTTTTGACGTGAGAAATAATATGGAGAGTTCATAAAGGAAAAAAAGGAAAACGTTCAGTTTTTTTTTATATAATTACTTTTTTTAAAAAGCTTTGCTTTAAACAAATCTCAAAGAAGGCGATTTTTTATTTTGTAAGTTTCATTCGAAAAGTATCTGCTTCAATAAAAATTCGTTATAAATTTTATGGCGAATTGAACAGGATGAAGATTTTAAGAACAGAAGAAAAATATGTTGCAAAGGAGAGAAGTACCTAAACTTATTTTACATTCATTTTTTACAAATGGATAAGGATAATTCTGTATGTAAAAAAATATATCTATCAATTTTCAAAAGAAAATCTCATTATATATTTTCAAAGAAATTTTATTTTGATTAAGTTTTATTTTTCATGGGTTTATTGATCTGGTATTTATTGCTATCATTAGCGAGATAGTTTTATTATTTATATTTTAAATGAAAAATTTAGTTTCGCAAATTTCGAACTTTCCAACATCTACCTTCTGACCTCCAAACTGGTAGACGGTAGGTGCTGGGTTCGAACCCAATCGCGACCGTCGGCCTAACCATTCGAAGTTTTCCGTGGTTTTCTTCGAACCTTGCGTAAATACGGGTTAGGTTCCCTTAGAAAGACCCCCACGGAGGGCAACCCACCCCATAGGGCCTATATCCCATAGCGTAGATAATCGGCCGACAAAAATACACCAATACACACCATCCAACATCTACCAATTCTTTGAGTAAAATATTATTAAATATCGCTTAATCTTAGTTCAGTTTTATTCTTAGTGGTTTAATTGATCTGAGATTTATTGGTATCGTTAGTTCATAGTTTTATTATTGATTTATATATTTCAATTAAAAGTCTTATTTCTTACATTCCGAACATTATATTAAAATATCCATTTATTCTTCTGAAATCTTTTTATTTTCATATTGATTCAATTTTATTCCTTATTAGTTTATCGATCTGATATTTATTGATATCATTAACCTGATAGTTTTATCATTGATGTGTTTCATATCAGTAACTAGAAGTTTTATGTTAGATTTATTAAATTCTGCAAGAATTATTTTTTCTCTCGTGATTCGTTCGCAATCTCATCTTGGAAACTACTTCCATTCATAGCAGAAGGAAACAAAAGACCATAATGAGTACTCTTTTTTATGGATGGTGTTTCTTTCATGAAATAAAGTTCTTTGTGAGAATGGACGGTTTTTGTTTCTTACATACATAAAAGAAATAAATGAAAGAAGAATAGTTCTACACATTTAATTTGTTAGTTTTATTGATATTTGTTCGGTATACTTTATTATGTTATTAATATGAAGAAGCTTGAGTAAGTTATGAGAGTTTGAAGAAGTTACTAATTTTTTGACGTGAGAAATAATTTGGAGAAGTTTATAAAGGAAAAAGGAAAATGTTCAGATGTTTTTTATACTCTTTTATAAGCTTAGCTTTAAACAAATCTCAAAGAAGGCGATTTTTATTTTGTAGATTTAATTCGAAATGCACCTTCTTAAATAAAAATTATTTTAAATTCTATAAAAAATTAAATTGGATTAAGGTATCAAGAACAGAGTCAAAATATGATTTAAGATGCTTTCAAAGGCGAGAAGTAAAGTTATTTTTTATTCATTCTTTTAACCCTTTGAAGGGCAAGCAATTGAGTTTGTGTAATTCTGAACTCCCACCGGATATTTGTAAAAAAGTTATATCAAAAAGAGGAAAAGAAATTTCACGACTGTTTTCCACCAAAGTTAGAAAAGTAAAATTTAATGACATTTTTCTGGTGTAAATCTTCGTCAATCGTAGGTGGTATATAATATATACCACCGCCCCTCAAGGGGTTAAAATAGTTTTTTTAATTCATTTTTTTTTAAACTCACTATATATTATAAAGAACATTTTATGTTGATTCTGTTTTATTTCTCATTCATTTACTGATCTGATACTTATTGCTATCATTAGCCTGATAATTTTATTGTTTATATCATTTATATTTTAAATGAAGTGCTTAGTTTCCCGAATTTCATACCTTCCAACATCTACCAATTCTTTGAGTAAAAATATTATTAAATATCGTTTAATATTGGTTCAGTTTTATTCTTCGTGGGTTAATTGATCTGACATTTATTGATATCATTAGTTCATAATTTTATCATTGACACACATTTTGTTTTAAGTCAAGGGTTTTATTTTATAAATTCCGAACGTTACATTCCAATATCTATCAATTTTTTGAATAAAGTATCATTATATCTCTTAATGAAATATTTTTATTTTTGTATGATTCAGTTTTATTCCTTATGGGTTTATCGATCTGATATTTATTGATATCATTAACCTGATAGTTTTATCATTGATGTGTTTCAAATCAGTAACTAGAAGTTTTATGTTAGATTTATTAAATTCTCCAAGGATTATTTTTTCCCTCGTGATTCGTTAACAATTTCATCTTGGAAACTACTTCCATTCAGCGCAGAAGGAAAGATAAGACCATAATGAGCACTCTTTTTTATGAATGGTGTTTCTTTCATGAAATAAAGTTCTTTATGAGAATGGATAGCTTTTGTTAGTTACATACATAAAAGAAATAAATGAAAGAGGAGTAGTTCTGTATATTGAATTCTGTTAGTTTTATTGATATTTGTTCGGTATACTTTATTAAATTATTAATAGGAAAGAGTTTGAGTAAGTTATTAATTTTTTGACGTGAGAAATATTTTGGAGAAATTTATAAATAAAAATTGTTAATTTTTTTTAAAATATATTGTTACTCTTTTATAAGCTCAGCTTTAAACAAATCTCAAAGATGGCGATTTTTTATTTTGTAGATTTAATTCAAAAAGCATTTACTTAAATAAAAATTCGTTTGAATTTTATAGAGACTTGAATTGGATGAATTTAACCATATTTTGCCTCTGTTCAGAAAATATTAAGAACACAGACAAAATATGATTTAAGATGTTTTGTAAGGGGAGAAGTGAAGTTATTTTTTATTAATTTTTTTTAAATGGATAAA
The DNA here is from genome assembly GCA_964019185.1 of Maratus speculifer. NCBI lineage: Eukaryota > Metazoa > Arthropoda > Arachnida > Araneae > Salticidae > Maratus > Maratus speculifer. The sequence continues at coordinate 46,290,843 of OZ025296.1, forward strand.
GTATAATTATTAAAGCTTTTTAAAGCATTTTAAAGTATCATTATACCTCTTAACTCCTTAGGGACGAGCGACACGTATAAGTGCCGCAAATAGGCCCATCAGTAAAATTTTAGTGTAAAATTTGCCTTATTTAATTGGAGCATTTTTTCGATTTAATAAGTCACAAATTTTTGCTTTTAAAAACCGGTGACAAAACATTAAAAATTTCACAAAAGGCTCCCGTCGCGAAGGGGTTAACGAGCGGGTCTTATTTATTTATATTGATTTAGTTTTATTCCTTATGGATTTATCGATCTGATATTTATTGAGATCATTAGGCCGATAGTTTTTACTTTCTTCTATCTTTACAAGAAGAAAGTATTGGATTCATGAAAATTTTCGACTTCCGGTTTTCGACGGATTTATACGTTTTAGAAGGTCCTGAACACGTTTTGACTATTTTTAGAAAATGTCTGCCTGTGAGTCTGTGTGTCTGTCTGTGAGTCTGTCCGTCTGTCTGTGAGTCTGTCTGTCTGTATGTGACAAAAAATTTGTGGGCGCTGTATCTCAAGAACTAATGCTCGAAATTTAATAAAATTTTATATTCAGTTAGACCTTGATATGAATTAGTGCCTATTGGTTTTTGGTGAAAATTGGCCTGCAGGTGGCGTTGCTATACTACGTTTTTCATGATTTTCAAGATTGCTATATCTCAAGAATTAATGCACAGAATTCCACCAAACTTCAGATTCTGTGACCCCTTGATATACATAGATGCTGATTAAGGTTTGGTGTAAATTGGCCAGCAGGTGGCGCTGCTATGCCACGTTTTTCATGATTTTCGTGATAGCTATATCTCAAGAACTAATGCACAGAATTTCCCCAAACTTCAGATTCCGCGATACCTTGAGATACATAGCCGCTGATAAGGTTTTGGTGTGAACTGCCCTATAGGTGGCGCTGCTATGCTACATTTTGCACGATTTTTGTGATAGCTATATCTCAAGAACTAATGCAGAGAACTTCATCAAATTTTAGATTCTGTTACACTAGAATATATAACATAATTAGACGCTTATTACATTTTGGTATTAACCTTGCAATAGGTGGTACAGCTATGCTGTATTTTGCACGATTTTTTCGATAGCTATATCTCAACAACCAACGCACAGAATTTCATCAAACTTCAGATTTTGTTACAAAATGACATATAACATAATTACACGGTGATTACGCTTTGTTATAAATCCTTCAACTGATGATGCTGCTGTGCTATATTTTACACGTTTTTTTTAAACTAGCTATATCTCAAGAACTAATGCACAGAATTTCATCAAACTTCAGATTCTTTTACACCATAACATAATTAGACGCTTTTTTACGTTTTGGCATAAATTGTCCAAGATATGGTGTTGCTGTGCTACGTTTTGCAAATTTTTTGTTATAACTATATCTCAAGAAGTAATGGACGAAATTCCATCAAATTTCAGATTCTGTTAGGTCTTGGCATAAATAGATGCTTATTAGGTTTTAGTATAAATTACCCAACATGAGGCACTACTAAGCTCATTTTCTCAAAATATTAATTAAATTTTGCGTTTTAGGGTTTTCGGATACCAGAATCTCATTAGGTTAGGTCAAATGTTCGAGGAAATTCGATAGTGGGTAACTTTGGGATCACCACGTTTTTTTTGTTTATATATATATATATATATATATATATATATATATATATATATATATATATATATATATATATATATATAGAATTATTTTTTCCTTCGTAATTCGTTAGCAATCTCAACTTGGAAACTACTTCTATTCATAATAGAAGGAAAGATAAGACCATAATGAGTTCTCTTTTTTTTATGGATGGTGTTTGTTTCATGAAATAAAGTTCTTTGTGAGAACGGACAGTTTTTGTTACTTACATACATAAAAGAAATAAATGAAAGAGGAGTAGTTCGGCATATTGAATTCTGTTATCTTTATTGATTTTTGTTCGGTATACTTTATTATGTTGTTAATATGAAGGAGATTGAGTAAGTTATGAGGGTTTGAGTAAGTTATTATTTTTTTAAATAAAGGATAGTTATTAAAGCATTTTAACTCTTAAATGTTGTTAATGGTCCCACATACGAAAGCCTTTTTTTAATTTTCACTGTTAAATGTGTAATTTTCACAGTTTAATTTGTAATTTTCAAATCTAACTTGTAATTATCTCAGTTTAAGGTGAATTTTCAGTAAAACTGTATAAGAGGAAAATTGTAACAATAGAGCGAAAATATGATTTAAGATATTTTCAAAGAGGAGAAATGAATTCATTTTTCGTTTGTTTTTTAAGGTCCTATTTAAAATGGAAAACGAAATCATTATACGATCACTCTGGTGTCTGTATGTCGAAGCTATTTTACTCGTACACTATATAATTTGGAAAGTTCAAATTGGGGGAAATAATAGACCATTGACCCACATAATTTACAGATTTTTAAACATTCACAAATATATTTAGGGAAAATGTAACGGGACTAATTAAGTTACTTGAAAAAGAAATTTTTTTAATTGTATATCGTGTGGGGTATCGAGTGAGAGCTTTTATAAAGCTGAAACGAAAACACATGCCTTCTAATTTTAGGCATTATATTTTTAGAAATATCGCTGAAAATGTAGAGCAAAAGTATGCTTCTCCCTTTTGTTTTTAAATATACGGAAATTAAAATTATGAAAAAATTAAAGGTATTAGACATTAATTTAAACCTTGCAGAAAAACTATAACGATTATCCTAGGTCATATAGTTTTTGAGAAAAGAGCATTTTTTCATCACATACAAATTTCTATTTACTTGCAGTAGTAGGAAAAGGACAGTACGGGGACATCCGACGAGACGGCGGGACCGTCCCACCGCCGCAGTACGCAGCATCGTCCAACCGCCGGTCCCGCCGCCGCTTTCGGTTCCCCATACCTCCAAAGCCCCCTGCGTCAGCACAGCATCACCCCCTGGCGGGAAAATAATTTTGTACTATAACATGAGAGGTGAACGACCCTCTATTCAAATATTATCAATCACTCCTCAACACGTTCAATACCTCTCTTTAACAGACATTTCCTTCCCGAAACGACCATCCCTCCCTGAAACGGTCATTACCCCTGTAAACTGCCATTTCTAAAACAATTTAAATCTATGTTTTTCGAAGTTATTTTTTAAAAGGATGTTAAACAGTGAAGTGATTAGTGTAAATTTATATTCGAATTTTGACTGATCAGTACCTTAATGAGTATCATTATTAATCAAAACAATGAAAAATATCGATTTTTAAGGAAAGAGACTGATTTTATTAGATTTTTTTTAAAACTTTGATATCAGAACATAAACTTAAATAAAAGAAAGTTAAACGTAAATCCTAGTTTTTTCTGAACAGCAGTCACCTTAATGAATATTTTTATATTAATAAAAACAATGAAAATAATCGATTTTTAAGGAAAGAGACTGATTTCATTAGATTTTATTAAACTTTAAAATCAACATAAAAAAAGAAACTTAAACGTCCAGTACATAGATTTTTAGCGCAAGAAACTATTACATAATAATTTATTAGAAATAATTTTAATATTAAAATTTAATCATTATGTTATGCAGGAATATGTTATTATATGCATTGTCAAGAACTTAATTTCATCAGTTCCAAACAAATTTAGGTCATAAAATTTTTTGATGAATGAAATTTCGGTATAAAGAAAAGAGAGGGGGGGGGGTAGAAGAAGGGAATATATTCTTGATTTATTCCTCATGGACTTATTCATTTCATTAATACGTTATTGATGTGTTATTTACACCAGTAACTATAACTGTTTGTAAGATTCATTCTCTGCGAAAAAAAAAAAAAAAAAAAAAAAAAAAATTCTTTCTTGGCAATTTGTTACCAATCCAATCCTAGAAATTACGGACATTTAATGTGGAATAAGAGATAAGGCAGTAATTAAAACTCTTTTTATGGATGATGATTCTTTGATGAGTTAAGTTTATGAAAAAAAGGCAAAATTTTTCTCTTTACATGCGTAAAAGAAAGAAATAAGTGTAAAGTAGTAAAGAGCATTCAATTCCATTTGTTTTATTAATATTTGTTCGGGATTAGCTTTTTACTTATTCAGAATAAGACGCCGCACTACTGACTGAAAAAGACGCGGATGATAATGTAAAGTCTATGGAGGCGTTCTTTTCAAATATCTCGTTCAAATTTTAATATTTTGACATGATTTTTTGCATAGGATAGCTGAGGGTGATCTACAACCGGGCTAGTTTTTACTTTTTCGGTTTTGGTTTCAGATTTTTTTTTTTAATTCTTTAACTTTCACTATCGGTAACCGGTTATGAAACTGAAACTATCCTAATATAAAAATAATATAACCGAAATCGAAAAAGTAAAAACTAGCCCGGTTGTGGATTGTCCTCAATTATCCAATGAAAAAAATATCATGTCAAAACTTGTGCGAGATATTTGAAAAGAACGCCCCCATAGACTTTACATTATCATCCGGGTCTTTTTCAGTCAGTAGTGTGGGCTCTTAAGATGAAAGTTATACAGTTTTTACGTGGAAAATAAATCGAAAAAAAAATTAAAAATAGAAACCGCGATTATTTCTTTCTTTCCTTACTTATTTTTGGAGTTTTTGACAAATAAGATTAGTTTTAAAGACATTTTAAAGGAGATTATTTGGTACTACTCTGTTATCCCGTCGACCAAAATACTATCGCCAAATTACAAGATTAAATGTCAATAATCAATGATCGTGAATGTCAATTCAATGACATTAAATACGATACACGTGTTTAAAACGTCATTAAGTGATTTTTTATTTCGACCTTTTTATTTGTATTTTTATTAATATTCTACTAATTATTTGTTTTTTTATTATTTAAAATAAAAATTACGTCAATATGTATAATTTGGCTATTAGTTTGGCGATTTGTATAATTTGGCGAAATCGGTCGATGGAATAACAGTGCAGTACCTACTGATATACCGCTCTTGTAAGGTCCTCACTTGGCAGAAGACCAAGCCGATCCTATTCAGACTTAGGGGAGACTAGCCTATGAGGCCGAGATTCCTCTTCGACGTATTCATGGAAATGATATTAAATATAGTTTTCTATTTTTTGTTCTGAGTAAAATTTTATTTTAAATTAAATAGACTGTGCACCTTCTATAAGTTCTCGGAATAAACATTTCAAAGTATATAATTTCTCCTACATTTTTGTGAATTTTGATAAAAGCATCTGTGATTTTTTCATTCCTTCTTTCTTTTCTTTTTCTTTTCTTTTTTTTCTTTTCTTTTCTTTCTTTTTTTTTTTTTTTTTTTTTACATTTATGTTTATGGCTAAATCGCAGGTTTAACGATTGCTTGGCATCTGACTTGGCGGCTATACGAGAAATTCGCCAATTCTAACAACCTAAATATTCAGGGAACATGTATGTCATATACTCACTGGGATTTACTTGGTGCCAAAATGGCGTTATTTTGCCTAATGTGGTAACCCTTATATTGTTGTTTATTTTTGATAAACTGTTTATCTACCTTAATTTTTCTTTTTTCAAATTATATAAAATGTTTTTTGTTCTAGTTATTAGTTCTTAAGATTTAATAATTTAAAAATTGTTTTATTTATTGTTAATTTTTTTTAACAGAAAGTAATTTAAAAATGTATATTTAACCAGAATTCGAAAATGAGGTTTTCGCCAAATTGACGTTGAAAAAAAATTGTACCAAACCTTGTACGTATATAATATCTGCACCATATTCATATCCATTGCATGCAAATAATATAAATAAATAATGTACACAATATTATAAAGAAATAATTTTTAAAAAATGGCTAATACGGCAAGTTTTAAAATCACGCCATGCAGCCGTTAATTGTAAAAAAAATAAGTTACGCTATATTGCGAGGAAAAAAGTTATTATGCTAAGTTCAATAATCATACTTTTAAATCATCTTTTTTATTATATTTGTCTTTTTATAACTTACTTTAGTGTAACAGAATTAAAATGTAATATTTAAAAACAGATAATTGAATTACAGAAACAAAAAGGTATTCGCCAAAAAAAAAAATTGACATATCTAGGATGTTTAATAAACAAACTCATCTCGAGATGGTACGAACTTCCCCATTTTCGATATGGACTCGCTCTTTTTGCCCATGCGCAGTTCTGTCCAGGTTTCTATCAAACGTGGTTCATCAGTATTAATATTATTATTTCGTAAATTTTAAAGTACATATTTTAATAAAAAATTGTAGTAATGAACACTCTTTTGATGGACGGTGTTTCTTCTATGAACTAAATTTGTGAAAAAGGCAAATTTTCTCTTTTTACATGCATAAAAGAAAGAAATGAAAGTAGTTCAAGGTATTCAATTCCTTTTTATTAATATCTGCTCGGAGTAGCTTTTTACTTATTCAGATTAAGATGAAAGGTATTCAGATTTTACGTGAAATACAAATCAAGAAAAATTTCAAAATAGATATCGCGACTATTTCTTTATTTCTTTACTTATTTTTATAATTTTTCACAAGTAAGATTAGTTTTAAATACATCTTAAAGGAGATTATTCTTTATTATTTTATAACTTTTAAAGATACCTATTTTAATAAAAAAAATGCTTCAACTTTACTTAAAACTGAACAGGTCAAATATTATGAGAACAGAGAAAAAATATGTATCGAAAAGTAGAAGTGGAAAACTTTCTAATTAATTTTTTACCTATTTTTTATTTTACAGCTAATAAAAAGGAATTTAGTTCATTACATATAGTAAATTTTTCAGAAAAATAACTTTTTTTATTACATATTTTAATCAGTTTTTTTTTTGTTAAAAAAAGAAGACGACATTTATTAGAATTTAACGTTATTTTTTTTAATATGATTTTTTTCATGCATATATACACTTATTAATATCTAAGTGCTAGAGCATGTTTTTATTCAAAGTTGCTCAAATATTTTTAAAGATTTTTATAGCAAAAATTAAATATATAGTTACTAGACAAATAAAAAAATAAATTTTAATAGATATATAGAAAAAAAGTATATTGTTTTAAACAATGGCATTAACTTTTTTTATTTTATTTATTTATTTATTTTGGTAAATTCCAAACGTATTGCATGGAACACTATTTTCAATAAAATTTTAGTATTATAAATAATCAAAAATGTATACTATCCAGATTAAATTTATATACGTTATTATAGACTTATAAATGTACACTTATTGATCTCTTTACACTGTCAAAAATCTTGTCCTAGTTTGAATCATATTTTGGTGCTCAATAACTGCCACTAAGATGGTGAAATCTTGAACCAATATTTGGAGCGCCTATAGTTCCAATAGTTGTAACGATGGTTGAAATAGAAAGCTCCAAAATGTTGGTACGAGATTTCACCATCTTAGTGGCAGCAAAACTTGGTTTTGAGCACCAAAATTTGATTCAAACTAGGACAAGATTTTTAACAGTGTATCCTAATTTCCACGTATTTCACACGGCTATTTTTTATTTGATAAAAAATAGAAATAAAGGAAAAAAGAGTATATTTATGTTATTCAATTCCGTCTATCTTCTGTTTATATTAGTTTCTTATTACTTATTTAGAATAAGAAGAAATAAAAGTTGAGTAATATATTTATTAAACTAAAAATGGACATTTATAAAAGATAATAAAAAAAATTTTTCTTTGTTTTTAAATTTTCTCTAACCTAACATTAGCTTTAAAGATACATCAAGAGAGTCGAAACTTTATTTTGTTTTAAGTCGAAAGTTGCCAATTTCTATATAGTATTGTTTTAATCTTATTTAAAAATGTATTGAGTGCAAGCTCAGAAAGAGTCAAGAAGTTATAGAAAAGGCTAAGAAAAAAAGGTTTTCATTTTATCTTTTGAAAGAAAAAAAGGAAAAATATTTATAGAATTTTTATGTAAAATTTTCCCGAATAATCTTCTTTTTTTCTTTCTTTCTCAGTTTTTTAATACTTTGAATTAAATATCGCTTGAATGCTTACAATAAAATGTATAGTACATTAATTAGATAAACCAATGAATTTATTAATGAACCAGAAATAAATGGACTATAAAAAAGAATATTGTAGGCTGAATTTATGTATATATATATATATATATATATATATATATATATATATATATATATATAATCAGTAATGGTATCACACTGTACGAACCATTGAATTTAATAACTTATAGCACATTGAGCACAGAGGGAAAAATAAATAATTAAAATGAATAAACAACTAATATTATCCTTAAATAGTATATTAAATCCCAGTATATGTATGATAAGATGATATATTGTTACTATTAATGGAAATTCCTATAAAGTGGTATCAGAAAACTATATAACAGAAATCATGATGACAATACGCTATATATATAAATATATATATATATAATATGCATACATTTATAAAAAATGTATATATATATATATATATATATATATATATATATTTTCATTAAAAATTAATAATAAATAATTCAATATGCAGAACTACCTTTCTTTATGCGTGTAAGAAACAAAAATTCTCGCTTCTAACAAAGAACCTTATTTCATCAAAAGAACACTACCCATGAAAAAGAATACTCATTATGGTGTCTGAATGAAAGTAGTTTTCAAGATAAGATTGGTAACAAATCACGAGGGAAAATGTTATTCTCTCAGAACTCAATAAATCTTTCACAAAACTTCTAATTACTGATGTGAAATACATCAGTGATAAAACTATCAAGGTAGTGATATTACTAAGTTAATAAGGAATATAAAACGATTTTTAAAAAATGTATACATTGATATTTTATCAAAAGAGCTGATAGATCGAAAACTACATAACACGCACTTTAAAAGTTCACCGTTTACCTAAATGGTGCCAAATAGTAATAATGCAAATGTTACAAGTTTCAAAATATACATTTTATTTAATCCCTTTGTAACAAACGTCTTTTACCGAATTTTTAATCTTTAATCACAGGCTCTTAAAAGCAAAAATTCTGGCCTAATTGCATTATGAAAATATACCTTATTGAATAAGGCATAATTTACAGTAAAATTTTATTAGTGAGAACAATCGGGTATTCTGAGCATCTTATGTGGCACGTATCCCGTTCGCTCGTTTCCGAAATGTTTAATTCCGGTCTGCAATCACGCAGCCATCGTCAGGGTATATTTTAATTAATTACAGTTCATTCATTTAAATACGTCATTTAGTTTGAAATGGGAGAGTCTTTTGGGTAGCTGGAAGTAGTAATAGTAGGGCTTCGGATTACACTTAAGTAAATGAAAAAATATTTAACTGCCGTTTCATTCATTTTTAAAGCGTCACTTTGTTCATATACGCCATTTCGTTTTAAATGGGCTACTGGAAAGTAATAGAAATGGTAGTTGCTTGGAATGGATAGGTGGTGGAAGGTTCGGAATTTGCAAAACTAAACTCTTGACTTAAAATTAAAAATATATATATATTTAAGATTAATTTTATGATTTTATTTTAATAGAGCTACGGTTTTTGTGCTTTAATAATGTGATCTGTCATTAAAGGACCGACTTTTTGTAAAATTAATATTTTGTAAAATTTTTGATTTTAAAAGGGTTTGCTTCTGTTTCTTAATTTGAAAAAAAAATCCAATCAATGAGCTAAGCTTTTTATTCCCTATTACTAAATGTTGCTAACGATGCCTAACTATTGATTTTATTTTCCATTAATCCAAGAAAATCGATATTTAAGTCTGTGAAATAAAGTCGCATGTTCTACTATGTCGAGCTCAACAATTTATTTGAAAATAGCTTAAAAAATTAAAAACAAAGAAAACTATTTTAACAAATTTATTTTTCGTTTAATTTCAGACTTTTCTCACAAACTTGACAACATTGTGATTTCTTGATGAGGCGTTTCGTAACTTGCTTCACTATAATGAAGAAAGCACTATATGCATTTTATATGATAGCGGGTGATTTATTTTAACAAAATATTTTTATGTATTTCTGATTTACCTGGATTAATTGACCAATTTGTATCAATGAATTATTAATAATTATAATAGTATAGTAAAAATAAAATAAATATTATTAATAGTATAATTATTAATCATTTTTTCCTGGAATACATTTTTTTAAAGTATTTTCAAGGACCTAATTTTATAAATTCCTTCAAAATCTGAAATACAAACATTTTTTTCAATCAACTCTCGTTATTAAAAACGAAAGAAGACAACATAATCCATACTGAATAAATTTACTAATTTACAGTTATCATGCTCATTGGTGTTATTATCATTATTATTTTTACCATGTATATATTTTATAATTGTAATTAGAAATTTGTATAAGATTTATTCCCTTATGTAAGAAGCTTTTTCCTTTCCAACAACTCGTTACCAATCTTATATTTGGAATTATTTACATTTAGCGTAAAAGTAAGTATAAAAGTATGTACATTTAGCATAAAAGTCTGTAATGAGTACTTTTTTACAATCATAAAAAACATCGTAAATTATTTATTATGATATAATTAATTATTATTAAGTATTATATAATAAAAGAAAAAATAGCCAAAAGAGAGTATTATTCACTCATAAAGGGTTCCGTACAATAAATATATGAATTAATAACTAGGTATTGCATTACACAAATGAATCATGAAAAGTTGTTATCTAGGCTTTGAAAACAGATGGCGCATATAGTACGCCGCTTATGTCTTTATGAGTGCCCAAACCACCCGTGGATCAAATTGTTTCTCTTGTCTATCTCGGCTCGACATTATCGACTCGGCTCGTCATTATGTCAAAAATTATCGATTTTTTTTTTATCATTATAAGAAATTCCTTTATACTTTTCGCGAGAACAGGTACCTCCAGTGCTCTTCAACGTCTCTGTTGAACATCCGTAAATCGAAATTTCTATGTAACAGAAAAATGTGCTTTTCACAAAAACTATATGTCCCAGCATGATCAGTAAAGTTTTTTCCTGCAAGGTTTAAATTAACTTCTACTATTCTTATTTTTTCATAATTTTTGTATCAGTAGATTCGGAAATAGTGGGGGGGGGGGGGACATATTTCTGCATTATATTTTCAGAAATATTGTTGGAAATATAATACCTAAAATTAAAAGAAATATATCTATGAGTTCTGTGTTACGAAAGTTTTCACACAATACCCAGCACGGTATACAAAGAAAGTATTTTTTTTTTCAAGTAATTTAATTACCCCTTCTATATTATTCCTAAATATATTTGTGAATGCTTAATAATATATAAATATGTGAGTCAATAGCCTTTGTTACTTGAGACAAATTTAACTTTTCACGCTGCTTTCTAGTAAAATGGCTGTGACAGAAGGACAGAATGACACAAGAGTGATCTTGTAACTATTACGTTTTTACTTTTTAAGTACGAAACCCTCAAAATAAAGTAAATATTGAATGAAGAATGAAAAAAAGAAAAAGAAATAAAAAATGAAGAAAATAAATTTTAGTCATTTTATATTATTGGAATTTATTACTTTAAATATTGTCAGGAGCTTATTTTAGAAATGCCAAACGTTCTTATCTATAAAATCTAAAAAAAAAAAAAAAAAAAAAAAAAAAAAAGATGCAGAAAGAGTACATTTTATTGTTATTAAATTGATTGGCTTATAAATATCAAACTTATTGATCTCATTATTCTTATATTTGCGACATTTGCGTATTTCACTTCAGTAACTAATATTTTTCGTTAAGATTCATTCACTCATGTAACAATATTTTTTGATTTTCTCCTAATTTGTCATCAATATAATCATGATATTACTTTTTATCATCAAAGAAAAGATAGGTCTCTAATGAGCACGTTTTTTTATGGATCTTCTTTAAAATGGGATAAAGTACTTCAATTCTTTTTTTGCTTCTAACACACATGAAAGAATTAAATGGAAAAAGAGCAATTCTTCGTTTTCAATTCTGTTCGTTTTATTGATATTTATTCATCGTATCTTATTATTTATTTAGAATAAGGAGAAATTGAAGTTGAGTAAGTAATTCATTTTTTGTTTGGGAAAAAAAATCTTAGAAGATTACATATAGAGAAAAAAAAGCATTTGTTTTTTTACAAGTTTCTCTCACCCAAGATTTTTTTCTTTTGAGATGATTTTTTATTTCTAATTTTAACTCACAGAGTAAATATTTTAATAAAAAAAATCATTTTATTTTATTTATTTATTATTTTTTTAAAAGAATTGGGCGCAGATTGCTAGATTAGAGGGAATAGAAGGGTCGAGGAAATATAAAAGTGAAAAAAAAAAAAGAAAATATTGAAAATAAGGCGAAGATAGATGTAGATGAATTCGAAATGCGTTGTTTATTTATTTAATTATTTATTATCATTATTATTTTATTATATAAAAAAGGAAAAAATACATGCCTTTTTCACAGTAATATCATTCTTTATCTTATTATTTCTTATTTTTAATTTTTCGCATTTAGTGCTTTCCGTAAAGATTTCTTTGGTGCATAAATAATTACCATAACGTTTTGTTAAAAAATTATAGGAATTATTATACTCATTATTTAGCTTGAAAATAATATAGTTTTACAACTATTATTATTATGTTCACTTTTTGAGTATTTGTAAATCATTTTTTTCTACATGTTTGGTGCTTATATAAAAATAGAAGAAAAAAGGTGCATTTATTTTTTACAATTTCTATCACCTAAGATTAGTTTTACAAAACAAAGAGGATTTTTCTTTATTGACTTTGATTTAAAAAACACCCATTTTAATAAAATTCGTGTTTTGTTTTTCTTTACTACTATTATTGGTGAATTGGTTGAAGCTTGCAAGAATATAGACAAAAGAGGAGTCAAGAAGTTTTTAAAGGGGAGAAAAGGAAAATCTTTTAAGCCTATTTTGGAACAGGAACGAACATCATCATTTTGATACTATTATGATTGAATTCGGTTCGATAGCTCCAGAGATTACCATCTACAAAGAAACAAACAAATTTTACCTCTTTATAATATTAATATAGATAAGTAATTACCATGCCATTTTCAATGTTTGCTGTCCCTTCAGTAAGACAAAAATCGCGTTTTAGAGTGTTTTTTGCTTTTTCATTGCCTTTGGGTTAGGGATGCCGACAATAAGATATAGCCAATGTTGAAGCAAGGATTGTCACCATCATTTTGACACCATTACTTTTTTTTAATCTGCTCGTTACTTCCTGAGATTGCTTAAAAATCGTAATTCAGAACGTTTTTAGATCACTTTTCGCGCTTTTTCATCCTTTTTAAATTTCGAATTTTTTAGAAAATGTTCTTAGATATCATTTATGTCTTATAAGTAATTAACATGCTAAATTTTATGTTTCTAAGGCCTTCAATAGGACAAAAGACGCATTTTCATATTTTTTTTTACTCCTGCACCCCATTTGGTTTAGTAGCATCGACATAATGTATAGCCTATGTTTGAACACGTTCAAACACCATCATTTTGGTACCATTACTTTTGAAATCGGTTCGGTAATTCCAGAGATTAATCCCTATAAAGAAACAACCTTTACCTCTTTATAATATAGATATAAATATATTATCAATTTTAATAATATTAAGTTTCCAATGATTCATGAAGCATTCATTACAAAATATGTTATATAATTCTCCTTTAAAATTTTCTGACATGAAATAATTGTATAACGTCATTTTCTTCAAAAAGCGCCCTACGCTTGATCGGAAATCCCACGAGATACTTGTAGATGATCCTTTCATAAAGTGAAATTATTGATCTAGTATTTGTTGGTTTGTCTTTTATGACCTTTAGGTCACACAGGAGAAATGCTCTTTTATTTCTGAGCGGAAATAGAAAGGATTTATTTAAAGAAGTTATTAGTTACACCTAAAGGGAATAATTCAATTTTACAACCTTTTTAGTAAATGTAAGAGCAAAAAGAAGATGAATTCCTATATCGGATAAATTTTTTATGTTGTCTATTTCCTTATCTTTTGAACACATTATGGAAATAAAGTAGTGTAATCACGATTTGCGTACGTGTGAATGAATACAATAATTCCCAATATAGTACTTTCGGTTGTCATCGGTGAATATAAATCACTGTCGCAACAATTTTATAGATTTTCATAAAAATCTAGTCAATACATTAGATATTTACTTCATTTCTAAACCATTTTGTAACCAATTCTGGAGTGCAAAATCACTATGGCAATTTGACAGAGTACACAGAATATATATTGCGGCGGTAACATTAAACATTAGTAGTTTAGAGGTAAAGTATGTACTTTTAAAACTGAATGGGACTATAGAATTACAGGGCGTTACCAATCTCTTACTATAAAAAGTTATCTAAAATTTTATTCCTTCCTCACAGAAATTTGTAAATATTTGCAATAAACCATCTCCTACTCCTCAGTTACCTACAGAATTTGGGAGATCTTCCCATTGCGTTTGTGGCTCATATACTATTTCTTTACATTACTTGTTAGACTGCATTCTAACATGAACGCATCATTTACGAAAGCCATCAAATATGAACTTGCCAAACTGGATTTCTATGTTTAAGGTAAACCATCATATCTGTAAAAAATCATGAACTGTGTTCATATTTTGGATAAATAAATTTATCTTCCGAAACTTTCATGTTGAAGAAATGGCAATAGAAGAAGATGTAGCTTTAAGTGATTTAAATAAAGACAGTTCTTAACCGGATCTTTTTTACAATACAGACATTTTCACTGTACCGCTATTTTTTCTCTATCCACCTTACTCTTTCTCATGGTTAAAATGTAAGCATTTGCTAAGTATTAGTACAAAACAAGACTCTTCAATATCTTAATTTGTTTAAATGTAAATATAAGAATAAAGTATAAGTTTAAATAAAGAAAAAGGATTTAGTTATTTCTGAAGAAATCTTAGTTCCAAGTAGATTTTCCATTTATTCCATGACCTTGTTGTTTGTATGTTAGTTTATTCGTTTTGTTCTTCATGCCAGAGAAGAGAAGTGCACGTGAATGTCTAGATGATCGTGGAAAAAGAAACTATTTTTTTTTTCCCCAGAAAATAATAAGTCTTGCATGAATTGCTTGTTTTCATGGTCTATGTGAAAGATAAAGAAAGGTGTGTATATATATTTAGATGTCATAACACTAATTAACATAATTAATCTTCTTTCTTCTATAATTAGTTGATACAAATAAATTACACTTTTTCCAAATCACCTCTTCGTTAAATACTTTAGTCGTACAATAATAAAGTCGTAGATTGTGCTTGGGTATTAAAAGTAGACAGTCTATTAATAGTTAAAACTTAATTTTTCTAAGATGGGCCATATAAAATGTAAGTAAAAATATTTTACGTGTGTTTTCTATGTAAGCCGTGGAAGTGAAAAAAAGCTAGAAATGACACAAAATTTGACTTTATACTCAATCGTCATGGGAAAGTTTATACAAACCTTTCCTAGCATGCGTTTGAAGAGTGCCGAGACATCGAACTCATGTCTTCACTTAAGACTCTCAAACTGGACTCGGTCATGTAGGAAGCAGATTATTTTTGAAAATAACCGCTTAATCCATCATTACTGTGACTTGTGTTATGCTTTTCTATGTATTTGAAGTGCTAATTTGGGGAAAATATGGAAATTGATTTAGAGACTAAGACAGGGACGGAGCATATAGGACAAATTTCATTGTTCTTACCTATATCTTTTAACAATAATCTTCACGATATATTCCTTTTGCATGTCTTATAAAAAGATCTCTTGAAGATTATAAATAAAAAATACTGGTAAGAACAATAAAATTTGTCCTATATGCTCCGACCCCTGGACTAAGATAAAAATATATTAATGGAATGGTTTCAAAAACAAATATATTAAAGTAATAGAACACTTTATTAATTTTATAACACACACACACATATATATATGTGTGTGTTATATAGGATAGCTGTTATTTTACTTCTTCATCATTTTCCTTTAGCTTGGAGTGTGGGTATAGCCAACACCCCCTATAGTCAAGGCCTTCACACCGTTTCAAAATGGCCGATCGCGATGTCCGGATTCCCACGTCCATAATATGAATTTACACAAGCTCACACAAAGTTGCATTTCTTGTAATTTTCAAAATTTTTAGCAATAGTGTTTACTTTTTCAGTTAAATTTAATGTGTAATCAAGTAAATAATTGTCATTTCCTATAAATATAAGTTGTAATTTAAAAGGGTTACTTATTGTTTAAAAATATACTAAAAAGGACTTAAAATACAAATTTTTATAAGAGGCAAAACTGCATTAGATTTGAGCTTTGCTTTTTAAATAGAAGTGATTTAATTTAGAAATATAATATTTCTTTTGCATTATCAATATCACACTATTTTAAATAAGTAGGATAAAAAAAAAAAAATCTATATTAAAGCATCAAATGAACTTATACATTGGAGAAAAGAAAGAATGAAAATAAAAGAAAAAAAAGAGAAAAAAAAAACTCAGCAAAAAAACTTAAGGTTAAAATTATAACAGTACATCATTTTTTCTAAAAAATATATTAAAATTTATATTTTAAATTAGCTTCATAATCCTGAAGCTAAATTCGTTTACATGACTGGAATTTGATAACGTGATTAAAAAAAAAAAAAAGAATTGGGAAAAAATGTACTAAATAATATATTGTGTGAGAAGAGTTTTTTCATTTCAAATATACCCCCCCCCCCCCACACACACACACTTTTCACACTCCCTCCCATGTATTTTATTTGATTACTTTTTTCTTATTTGATGAGAATTATTTAAAGACAGAATGCTAAGTGTTATCTCATTTACTTATGTCATTGTCTTAATATCATTATTATGTAATAATTTCTGTTATACATATGTAAGATATAAAATGTTTTTTATTAAATCAAAACAAATAATAATAAATAAATAAGGTATATTTTATTTGCTTTCTAGCTTTAACTTATTTATTATTCAGTATTTCCTTATAAGATTGTTTAATCGTATAAATTAATATTAAATATAATATCAAGTGGCATTGGAACAAAGAAAAAAAAAGATGCAATAACTTATCAATTTATAAATTATTTTTAAATTAATATTACTATTCTAAATTATTATTATTAAAGAAAGCATCTGTTCTTTATTAATTTATAAATTATTTTTAAATTACAATTATTATTATGAATTATTATTATTAATATTATTGAAAAAAATCTGTCAGTTGCCAATCTATAAATTATTAAAGTATAAATTTTAAAGTATTATTATTATCAAGGAAAAAAATGTGCTCAGTATAAATCTATAAATTATATTAAGATTATTACTATAAATTATTATTAAAGAAAAAAAATCTATTCCTTATCAATCTATAAATTATCTTTAAATTGCTATTATTATTATACATTACTATTATTATTATTTAAAGAAAGCATCTGTTTCTTATTAATTTATAAATTATTTTTAAATTACAATTATTATTATAAATTATTATTGAAAAAAATCTGTCAATTGCCAATCTATAAATTATTAAAGCATACATTTTAAAGTATTATTAACGAAAAAATGTGTTCAGTATCAATCTATAAATTATTTTTAAATTATTATTGCAGTCAAACCTCGATTTAACGTACTTTGATTTAACAAATTCTCCGATATAACGAATATTTTTTTCTGTCCCGACAAAAATGATGCTAAAATGCTCTGATTTAACGAATTTTTAGCTTTGATTTAACGAACAACAATCGCTGAAAAAAAATTTGCATTTGCAGATAAAACTAAAACTTTGATTTTTTTGCACATAAAATTTTGAATCTTTCACGTCCTAATCCAAGATTTACATTTTTTTTCTCATTTCTGGTGGATTCAAAAAGCAGTCTTTTCTCCTTTTCAACTAGAAATATGACAAAGATGTAGAGCTAAGTACCTGCGATAGTGAGCAGAAAGAGTATGAAGATTCTGAAAGCAGTCAAGATGATGAAAAGAGTGAAATTCAAATAAAAAATGTGACATTCCAAGAATTGCAGCTTGAACACTTCAAAAAATTATTTTTTGTCACATGAAGTTGATGATGTTGTTCTTAGAAAGTTAGAAAATATCGACAAAGAACTTTAGAAAGTCAAAACAATGAACCCAAAACAAAGCACTATCAAGGATTTCTTTTCAAATTGCCAATAAGTATGCATGTAAAACTTAAAACTTAATATATAAATATTAAGTTTTAAAAACAAATAATATTAAAAAATTTGGATAATTTAAACGTTGATATCCTAACACATAATTTTTAAACTCGTAGTAAACAGTAATCATTCTTTTTTTTAAAATCTGTATATCTAAGGGTATTTTGTATTGATATTTTTATACCATGTTCTTCACAAAAATTGATATTCGATTTAACAAATTGCTTTGATTTAACGAACGGATTTGTGGGTCCCAATCAGTTCGTTAAATCGAGGTTCGACTGTATTATAAATTATTATTAAAGAAAAAAAATCTATTCCTTATCAATCTATAAATTATCTTTAAATTGCTATTATTATTATACTTTACTATTATTATTATTTTTAAAGAAAGTGTCTGTTCTTTATCAATTTATAAATTAGTTTTAAATTACTATTATTATTATTACCAAAAAATATCTACTAATATTAAAGAAAAAAAAATCTGTTTCCATAAAAATAACTTTCAAATTAAGAGTATAGAAAAGTATAGTGGAAAGAAGGAAAAGATAATTGTCAAAATATCAAAAGTAATTTAACAGCTGAAGCTAATTAATATGCTAATGTAAGCTGTAATAGCAATAATCAAACGCTTTGAATATTTTATGAATTAATTTAAACAGCGCACCCAGATTACTTATAGTAAATTATTTTTAAATTGATAGCGAGATAAGTAAATTCGGATTCAAACTAATAAACTGGAATTAAAAAAAATACTTAATAAACAAAGAAATAAACAATTGCTAAAGGGCAGTAATTTTCTTATAAAAATATATTACACATAAATATTAACAAAATCCCGTGAGGAAATACTGAAAGTTAAAATCATCAGGATAAAAATTCAGATGAGATGCAAAATTATATATTTTTTATAATTATTTTAAACAAAATACTAATTCACCATAGATGTAATTGATTTGAAAACCACTATTGCAATACATATAGCTTGAAAACTAAATCGGTAATCATTAATCTTGTAAAAGATGTGTGTAACAGAAATTATCTTTACAGCTTTGTTAAAACAATGATATAAGGAAAAAGAGATAATACTTACTTTTAGTCTTTATAATATCCAAATTTTGTAGAACGCAAAAGAAAATAGAAAATGGCGAAACGCCAGATTGAAACATGCTGTACTAGCACTGGACTGGCGCACCCTGACTAGGTATTTGCGAATAAAGGTCACCGGTAGGGGAGTCGGACCTTCGGACTGTAGGGGCAGCCATATTGAAATTTCTGGAATTCGCTGCGGAGGCCTTGACTATAGGGGGTGTTGGTATAGCGTGGTAAAATAGTCTGCTGTAAAATTTAAAGTCTTCCATGTTTCCTTTGAACCTGACTTTTATTTCTTTTTATGTTCCATCGCGTATTTTTTATGTCGCGCTTGATTGACCAGAGAGTCAGTTTCTAAATTAACGTTTCATTTCACCGGTAAAGCGCACCTATTTCGAAAATCCTCCCCCCCCCCCTCATTCTCACTTAAAAAACCCTTTTCTTGAGCACATCGATTTTATGAATATACTTTTAATTTTTCCCAGTAAAGTGCGATGATGTCAAATTGGGAGGAAACTTAAATTTAATTGTTTTAAACTCTTTTATTTGATATCTGAGCCAAACAGTGGGATTTAACGTGGGAATTAGCTTTTGCTGACCTAACTACAGAAAATTAAGGTATACGCAGTGAGGGCAAATAAGTATTAAATATTATATTTAAAAGTTAGAAAAAGAATCTGGAAATTTAAATTTAAATTTTGAATATTAAAATATTTTCATTTCTTATCCTTTTTTTTTTATACATATGCACGTATATATATTAAATGAAAACTTTTTTTTTTCAAATTTTTTTTTTTTATTGAAAGGCCTTATATTTTCGGGATAAATATTATGTAAAGATCCAAATATTGTTACGTTTACATTAATTAAATTTAAAGTTATTAGGAAAGTTAGCGTAACGCAGACATTTTTTAAGCCTTCAAATTCATGAATGTATTTGAATGAAATTGAAAAAATACTTACAATTTTAAATTTTCAATCTGACAGTTTTTGTTTTTGAAATATTTTTAAAAATACTGATTTAAAGCGATAAAAAAAGATTACCGATAAAGCTTTTAATTAGACCCACAATAGATTTTTTCTGTGTATATTAGTAGTATTTTTTTCTTCTAATAAATTATGACTTAAAATCAATATCCAGTTTTAGAATGAACTTTACATTCTATTAAATATAATAGACATTATCGAAATACTCAGTTGAAGAACTTTATCAAAACTGGTAACGTCAAACGAATTTTAAACTATCTTTTTTTTTTTTTTTTTCAGATATTCCTTAAATTTGACGGAAATCCTTGGATAATTCACATATTCGTGCAGTTTATCCGTTTATTCTATGAAAATATTGATTACATTGTCTCGTTTGGGTTAACCTTCATGCACCACTGGACAATTATATTACATCTATTTCCAGATAGATCGTGGAAATAGAAACTATTCGTTCACTTATTCATTCTAAAGAAAGTTACGAGATACATGCCTTGTAGGAATTACTTGTTTTATAATCTTTTATTAAATAAAAGATAAAGAAATGCTAGCGGAATTTTTTTTAAATGATATACTTTTTATTTTTTATTTTTTATTTATTTATTCTTTTTTTTTTTTTTTTTTTTAATTTGTATGTTTATTTTAATGAATAAATTTTTTTTCTCTGTAATATAGTCCGAATGTTTAATCTTTTAAATTCATGTACATATTAGAGCATATTTTATAGAAAACTATCTGTAATTTTGTATTAAGATTACAAATTGTTTTTTAAGAATTACATTTAATTTTTTAAAGACTTAATTAGACAATACAGCATTGTTTTTTAATCTACGGAAATATTAGTTAATGTTGTTTTGTAATTTTTTTTCCTATGTAATTATTATCGACTATATTACTACACGATTTCTCTAAAATGGAGTTTTTATCATTTAATTGTTCAAGTTAAGGCGTTTATGGACAATAAAATGTAATGGGTAATAACCAAATATTCATAAGCGAACATAAAACTTTATGGAAACATTTAAAGTCAATAAAGTTTAAATCTCATTTTTTTTTTTTTTTTTTTTTTTTTTGAAATACTAAAATTTAATCTAAATCCCCTGAAGGCCCATTTTCCTATGACGCTATTGATTATATTGTTGGTTTATCGGTTCTGACCTTCATACTGAACAGGAGAATTGTTCATCTATTTCCGGATGATATTATAAATAGAACCTATTCGTTTATTAATCCATTTTAAGAAAGTTATGAGTAGCTTGTCTTTTAGGAATGATTTGATTTTATAACCTTGTAATAAAAGTAAAAGATTATAGATGCTAGCAGAAAATTTCTTTTATAAATATTCTTCGATTATTCTTTTTTAAATATTAAATGTATTTGGGTGAAAAAAATACTTTCAACTTAAAAAAAGTTCTTTTATTTAACCCTTTCCGGCGCACTACTCTTTAAAGTTGGAATTTAAAGAAAAGAAAAATTAGGCAATCTATTTAGGCCTAGAGGAGTACACAGGTATTGTTTTGTAAAGATTGCACTAACCATTTCAATTATACAGCTGTTGCCGAAGTGGTAACCTCCCATAAGTAAAGCATTGATAAGCGCAGTGAGAAGAGCATTGCTGTGAAGCGCGTATTACAGTAAAACATTTTACCAATTATTTAAAAACAGTAGAGTTTGATCTCTGTGGTGCTGCTATCTAGAACTCATAAGAAAGATTTAAAGTAGCCATTAGAGTAGTTCTTGAAATCATCACGGAGTTTTTGTATCTCTAAACAGGGGGAACTTTAGGTGTTGCCGACCCGGCAACACTGCGTGTTAAGGGGTTAAAAGAAAAAGAAAGAAAAAAAAGTTTTTTTAGCAATAATTTTTAAGCAAAATAATAATAATAATAATTGAAAGACCAAAAAACTGATCTCCAGAAAAAGAAATTTTTATCGATTTCAAATTTTTGTTTTCGTTATGCTACTTATATGATTTTTCGCCCGCATCATCAGTTTTCAGTGATTCGCCAATTGTTAGTTTTATTGGATATATATATATCTTCAACTGCATATTCACACTTCAGTTGAGGTCTCTAAATAAATTATACCTCAATTAAGTAAAAAAGATACTTTCTGAGTGTAAAATCTTTCCTTTTGTATTTTGTTTAGGAAAGCTTTGTAAAAAAGCTATTCTAAAAATAGTTTACTTGTAACTTTAACTTGGCAATCCGACTATTCGTTTTATTTTCTAAAATAAATAAATAAATAAATAAAATAATAAAAAAAATCATAGCGTTGAAAGATATTTTTATTTAAACCCAAATGAGTTGTTTTTAGAGTTTCGTTCCTTTGACGAAAAACATCATCGTCTCTGTCCTTTGTCTGTCCGTCACAGAGTCAGTACACAAAAACTGTATAAATCAGAAACTTCAATTTTATGTACTTACATCTCGTGTCACACGACAAGTTACAAAATTGAAAAAGTCTATTATTTTAATTAAATTAATTTTTTCAATGTCATTTGCTCATTTTTGTGATTTAAATTTAAAAGAGAACTTTAATTTAAACGTTTTTCGTATAAACATAATAGTATGAATGTAAAGGGCCTTGTTAGCTAACAGAAAGTTCTTAGTTCGAGTCCTGGTGCTGGGCGTTGAAATTTTCATATTGTTGGATTTAATTAAAAGAAATTTCGTACTTTTTTCCAATTTGAGGGTTAATATTATTAGGGTTTTGCTCCTCTGACATTCATAATAGTTTTTGGAGTTCAATTTTTTTTCTGTTTTAAAAACTATTGCGATTTATTAATGATTCAGCATTTTTAATTTCGTTTAAACAACTTTTTTTTTCGTTTTTAGAAATTAAAAAATTTACTTATATCTCTTCTAATTTTTTTTAATTTCGGATTTTCAAAAAAAATTAAATTTTGAATTTTATTTAAATAATTTGATTTGAACATTTTTTATTTGATTGAAATAAATAATTTCCTTTTATAATTATTTTAAAATTAAATTTGTTGGCATTTAAGAATTTAATAAATATAAACTAACAATTTAGATTTATTAATGAAAGGATAATATGTTTTGAAGGAAATATTAAACGAAACCCTCTGTGCGATCTGCGATCACATTTACCCACTTGTTTTCTTTTGGAATGTCAATAGCAATTTTTTCCATTACGAAATAATTTAATATCTATTTTCCCACTTTACAATAAATTTTATAGACTGTAATGGGTAATAACAAAATATACTCAGAGTTAAAATTTTATATATAACGTCAATGAATTTAAGATCTTTACATTCTTCCAAATATTTCTCATGTATCTTAGAAAATTTCTGAAAAAAAAAAATAAATAAACCGCAACTCATAGCAGATTATCCATTTATCCTACGACGTTATAGATTACATGCTAACTTATCTAATCTGACCATGCTGTACATTAGAATTATACATTTGTTTCTAGATGATCTCGGATATAGAAACTATTCGTTCATTTATTCATCTTTTAAAAGGTTAGGAGATACTTGTCTTGTAGAAATTGCTTCTTTTTATGGTTTTATACTAACGTAAATAACAGGCAATGAAAATGATAACGGAAGATTTTTTTTTACGAACTTTAAATAAAATCAGTTATACAATAAAGCAATATTTTTAAAATGTGTTTTTCACGTATATTTATAAAACGGATGTTTCTATTTTGAATTTCTTTCTGCGAAAAGGATAGATCTCACGGGAAGAGATGCAAAAATCTAGACGCCAGCAGGTAGTCTCAAAACTAAATTTATTTATTTATCTATTTTCTTTACTTTTTTTGGTCTAATATTTCGTGTAAAATTCTTATTAGACTGCTATCAAATATTTAACGAAGAAAATTTTAAATTTTAGTAGTAAGACGTCCACCCAAAAAATCTGTAAAAAATCTGTAGATAATTGGCCCAAAAATCTGTAGAAAATCCGTAGATATTTGGCCCATTCTTCAGATATTTTTAAGAATATCTTAAAAGATTCTCCAGATATTTTTCAGGTAAAGCTAAATCTGCAAAATTAGTTCAGATTTTCTGTAAAATTTCTGAAGAAAGTGGAGATTTCTTCAGATAATCGTAAGATTATTTTCAGTGGGGAGACTATCTGCTGGTGCCTAGATTTTTGCACCTCCGATCATAGGGATTCTGTGTAGTGAGCTAATAATCCAAGAACCGACAGCATAAACTTATGGGTATCAAACTTAAAAAAAAAAAAAAAAAAAAAAAAAAAAAAAGATATTTTATGGAAGAATAGAAACTGGGAAATATAAATCCTACAATCAAAGGTAGGAAAATATGGAGAACTGGGAGCAGGACAGCACCATGAAAAAGCTACGATTAAACCACTCATGGTATTAATTTTTTGGCTTATGTACCACTTCATTTCCGGCAGACATGCATCATTAGATTCCCTTATTTCGAAACTTAAATAAAATCGTTTTTTTTCCCCTTGTTCTCTATACCTTACGCTTTTGTGCTGTCGGCTCTTGTAATATAAAGCATTGCTCTAGGTGGCAATGGTTATGGTCGATCAGATTATGAAAGTAGTCTTTTTCAAATGATAAACACAAATAATTTTTTTTTCACTGCACTCTCAGAAATACCTTTTTTAAGTGGGTCTGGGGCACATTTTAAAATATTGTTTTATATATCGAGTTAAAACTTTAAAATTTATTGTAATAGTTAATGTTATCATTTGTAAACAAAATCACATGATTAAACTTCTCAAAGTTTATTTTTTTTTAATTTATTAAAAAAGTGGGGTACTTTAAAATCGTTATAACTCAAAATATCATTTGTAGAATTTCATTTTTTTTTTTATTTAAATAAATAGAAATGCATAGAAAGTTTTAGTTTTGATTCAGATTTTTAAAAAATATGAATTTAAATGAAAATTAAAAATATTTAAAAAAAAATTTAAAAAGAGGTAACTTTTAAATAAAAATATTACAATTCCCAAACTAAATATTTTTTTCAAATTTTTAAAAAATATTAATAAATTTAATAAATTTTTAAATTTTCAAATTTTTATAAATTTTTTAAAACTTTTTTATAAAAATATTACAATTACAAAACTGAATATTTTTTTCTAATTTGCTGACTCAAAATTAAAGTACAGGGTGGTTATAAAAAAACTTTGCCGGTATATGGGAGCTCTAGCGCCCAGTCCGTTCAACCGATCGAGGTGAAATTTCAGATATAGCTAGATTCTCTGAACGGCAACAAAATGGCGCTCACGGTTACGGTTATAGTTACAGAAACTCGAAATTTTTCAATGGTAACACCCATTTTTTTTTCATTGCAAAATGCTCAGCGCATGCGAAAACCCTAAAGAGCGTTGGAACCGTACATGTATAGCAAGAAAAGGACACGTTGTGCACGCACAAAAAACTGTTCTGCGAATCCCCCTTCCCCATAAAAAAACGCGATTGGGGCGTAAGGAGTAAATTTGCATATGACACAAAGTCAGTATACTAATCTCTGATTACAACACAGATCGGAGAAAACTTTTAATTTTGATTACACATTTTTCGACATGGGTGCCATCACAGGCAATTACACATTGCATGGTGGCGACTCTGGATAATACAGTCGAACGTTACATCGCATGAGGGATGTTTGCAATCTCACGTTTGATAGAATCTTTCAAATCCGGCAAAGTTTGCGGATTGTAGATGAACACTCTAAATTTTAGACATCGCCAGAACCTGAAATCCATAGGAGTGAGATTGGGGGATCGCGGAGTCCATTGACGATACCAGCTAAAGTGAAATGTGCCTCGTCTGTTCATAATATGCGAAGAGCTGTGCGTCGTCTGTTCATAATATGCGAAGAGGTCGATCGTTATCTCCATCATATTGGATAAGAAATAAGTCTATATGTTGTTGATTGTCTCTCACTTCCAACATCTGGGCGCGCTGGTACCGGTAAAGAAACATGCGAATTACAGAACGCAGTAATTTTAAGACCATTGATTTTGGTATATCAAATACACGAGATGCACTTTTTGTAGTTTGCATGCGTCCTCTGGTCACTATGTGATGCACTTCCAAAACAGTATCCTCAGGAACAGTTGGTCATCCGGATCGCGGACTATCACAGGTTCAGCCAATTTCTTCGAATTTCATTACTAAATCACGAACAGCTTGTGAAATGCATAGGCCACGTATTTGGCGATGGTATCGACGGTAAATGCGCCAGGTTTTCGTAGCATTCATCTCATTTTGATAATAGTTTTACCAACTCACCACAAACGAAGTCATTTTGTTGTCATCTGCGAGCTCCAATGAAGAACTAACATTCCCACCCTATTTTTTATTCGTTTTCTATGCTGACTATCTGGCAAATGACGGTCTGTGATTGGGATTTTGTCTCTATCATATTCAAATTTTCTTCGTCCGCCTTAGTCGTGTTTTTTTGGGACCGTTCGTAGAGCTGATTTCGTGCGAGCATAACGCGTCCGTTTATTGCAATAACCATACCGTTCCAACGCTCTTTAAGGTTTTCGCATGCACTGAGCATTTTGTAATGAAGAAAAATGAGTCTTGCCATTAGAAAATTTCGAGTTTCTGTAACTCTAACCGTAACCGTGAGCTCCTTTTTGTTGCCGTTCACAGAATCTCGAGCTCATACCTCTGAATAACTATATCTGAAATTTCACCTCGATCGGTTGAACGGACTGGCCGCTAGAGCTCCATATATATCGGCAAAGTTTTTTTTTATGACCACCCTGTAAATCAATAGAAGAAAACATGTTCCAAGTTTTCATCATTTATCATTAAGTTGACTTATAACAATGCGGTTCTTAACTTAAGAGAATTTAAAGATGGGAAATGTTGAAAAAAACCACCCATCATAAATTGAAAGGAAAAAAAATTACAAGAAATCATTTCTATGAAAATCATTATTGGAAATGTAGTATTTTAAAAACAAACCCAAATAAAAAAAAATTAATATTTTCTATTCTAATCAAGATAGACGCATGATTGAAATGTCATTTTAAGCAGAACCTCCAACCTCCTCAATTCCAAAGAAAAAGAAAAAAAAAAGAAATGTTTGTAATGAAAGACATTATTATTATTATTATTATTATTATTATTATTATTATTATTATTATTATTATTATTTTGAAAATTTAAAAAATTTTGTGCCCCGGGCCTCTTTAATTTACGGAAATTTTCCCGGCAGCAGCGCTACTAGGATTTTTTTTTTTTTTTTGTTGATAGATGAATATATATTTCTTTTTCATGCGTTACAGAAACTAAAATATTCTTCAGTTGAAGAAAATGTGGATAAATAAAACTTTTTGAGCTTTGGGGTGAACCAGTACCTAAGTAATGCAAGACACCAGTACTTTGACCACTCGTTTTCAGTGGTATAGTTTTTTACAATTTACGCAACAGCTGTATCTCAAGAACAAAGCACGAATTTGTATCAAAGTTCTGATTCAGTTAGTCTTTGAGATAAATTGATGCTGTTTATATTTTGGTGTAAATCACAGAACAGGTGGAACTATTATGCTGCATTATTTACGAATTTCGCAATAGCTCTATCTGAAGTGTTATAGCGCTGATTTTCATCAGACTTCAGATTCTTGTTATGAATTGGTCCTATCTACGTTTTGGTGTCAATCGCCCAAAAGGGGCGCTGCTGTACTGATTTTTTCTGGATTCCCATAATAGCTCTATCTCAAGGACTAACGCACTAACTTTCATCAAATTTCAGATTAAAATCTACTTTGATTAATATTGTTACTGATTATGGTTTCGTGTAAATCACCTAACAGGTGGCGCTGTTATGTTGCATATGTCCTATATGAAGAAGCGTGGAATTTCGTACCTTTAGGATCCTCACGATGGGTATAGATTGCCGTTTATTTCCCGTACTGTGATAGCGAATTTTGAAATATTATCATGTCAGAAGATGATATAAATGCTTAGAAGAAAGTTTTGGGATTGCCACATCCGATTAGCTTTCGAAAAGAGAGTTTTTTTTTAAATGTTTATTACACCTATTCAGCGATAGACTATAATATTTGGCTTCATCGAAATTGTTAAACAGATTTTTCTTTTGTTGTTGAAAATGATCTATTTCATTTACATTTTATGGATTCTTTTTTTCCCTTTATAGTAAACAAAAGTGCAGTCCTGAAAGAAAAAGGGTGAACAACCCTATTAACTCTAGCGGAAAATCATAATATAAAAGTATTTCTAGTGCAAATCGATCAGTAGGAATCTCTACTAATTAATGCTATTCTTAAAGTTTGCTTAGGGGTCTTCGTGTAAATGCAGCAATTGTACCAAACTAAAAATTTTAACTAGTAAAAATCTTCAGTAATATTTCAATACTATTTTCAATTCTGCGGAAGAATATAGTGCAAAAGAAATTATTTAGCCTTAAAAGAACGTTTTGAAAAAAAATATTTGATGATTAAAGACGACTGGATTTCTAGTCTCCCCTTCCCTGCAGTGATGTAAAAAACCACGTATCCACATTTAAAAAAAAAATGTATCTTACTTTAAATTTTTTCCTATGTTTTTAATATCTAATTTTTTAATATTTAAAAATACTTGATTGAGTATTTTAGGACGATGGATTAATCTAGGGAATTACAGTTCAATCGTTCTCTTTACAACATCTCATTTAAGAGCTTAGCCCTTTATCTACCGACGGTACTTATAAGTACCATTAAAATTACTTATTATAAAATTCTCTTTATACATCAGTTAGTTGTAATACTGTTTAGAACGAGTTACAGATACATTACTTTATTTAGTTCCAAAAGCGCTATTGGTTACTCAAAACAAAACTATTTTTAAAAGGATTTATTTTACTTTTGCATCTCTTCAGCTTTCTTGGCGCTGAGGGAGGGGGATGGGGATTTTTCAATTCGGAAAATTTCTATATTTATATTCTAAGAACATCATATTTATACATTTTATAATTCTATAAAATACTAAGAAAACAATTTAAAAAAATTGAGTGGGGTTATAAATATTGCACAAAATCCCTGTAAATTCCAATTTAATTAATCCTTTTAAATACTTCAATCCTTCAAAAATTTATTAAATGATTATATAAATCTTTTAATTTAGTCAAACAATTTACGTAAAATGCTTTAGAATGTAAAATTTTCATGGATTCATAATGTGGTAGATAACGGGTTAACAAAGTACTATAGAATTGGTAGACTTAACAAACATTTACCAATATAAAAGAAATTCAGTAATTTTTTTTAAGTTTTCTATTTACGAGATTAATGTCATTGCCAAAATTTTGAAAGGAGAAATTTTAAATAGTTTTTTGTACTTTCTGGGGGAGGGGGGGGGGAAGCTTCTTTTACATTTAAAATAAGAAACAGAGAAAAAAAATTTGGTTAAACTATTCTTGTTGCGAGCGATTTCAAGCAGAAAAGAGAAAAAATAAAAACAATAATCGAAAAAAACAACAAGTAGTTTTCCAGAAAAAGAAATAATTTGCATCGATTTCAAATTTTTATTTTTTGTTTACTGCTTGGGTAAATGCCATTTACATTATCCCCCTCCCACCACCCACCACCACCGTACCGCATTTCCAGTTTTCAGTTATTCGTCTGTACCATATTAAAGATTTACTCGCTATATATAGCTTCAATTGCTTATTTACACTTCACTTGAAGCCGCTGAATAAATTATACTGCAATTAAGTAACAAAAAACTACCTTGTGAATATAGAAATTTTACCTTTGCTCTTTGACAAAAATGAAAGCTTTGTTAAAAAGTACTTTTGTTTCTTTAAGTCTGATAAATGAAGTAAAAGAAAAAAAGAAAAGAAATGCCAAATGCTACATGAAATATTTCTTTTAGATTTATTGATTACATGAAAAGAGAAAAAAAAATATGTATGATAAAAGTAAAATCAGTCAGAACACGCTTTTAAAATTCTAATGTATTTTTTAACTTCAATTTGAATTATTGTATCAAATAAATAAATAGAATAAAAATAATTGCAAAAGTTAAAAAAATATATATATAAGCATTCAATGTTCACCTTGAAAACCGTGGCTAATTGCTTTACTACAGTTTATTTTTTTTCCCCCAAAATTTCGTTTACAATACGTTTATTTGACGTAGGCACTGAACTCGATTATGAGAAATTTGCTAGTGCTTTACGCTTATCAAAAAGCGCTATTAAATGAATTTTATAAAAAAAGTATAAAATTTTTGCTTTGCCTTTTTTCTTTTTAATTTTATTTTAAAGGGCAACAGGGAAAAAAACTGAAAAATTATTTAAACATATCTTGGTAAAAATTGAGTTTTTTTCCTTAAAGGTTATTAATGTTTTTTGTACATGCCTAAATGATCATTCGAATAATAAAATCATTCATTCTGTCTATCATTCAATTAGGTGTTGAACAGTAGAATAACTTTGAGGGGTTACCTAATTGATTGCAACTTCACACCCAATTTATTTAACTGAGTAATGTTGCGTTTTAAAGAGTCGTTGGGAGAGAAAGCATAAATGTAAATAAACTATTTAATATAAAAATAAAAAAATACTAGAAAAAATTCAAAAAATTTAAATTAAAAATTTGCAATTAATAAGATAAATTAGGATTAAGATAATAACTTAAGTCTATAAAAATAGAGAAAAAATAATAGGTAATTACCTAACTCTTGTTATGCATGCATGGTTGAAAAGCCAGTTGAATATCCTTCTTCTTCTTTTTTTAATGTAATTTTATTTTGTTTTGTACTTAAGAGATAATACCCAAATGATGTTTAAACTTTGTGCTCAGTTTCGCCAATTCTACAGTGCGTAGCCAGGAATACAACTATTCATCTAAAATTCATAAACAAATTGGATATTTTTTACTCTCATCTATAAAATTTGAAAAACAATGTAAGGTTTTTTTATATAAATTTAATAGTCAACATTTTTTATGCCAGAAAAAAGGGTGAAATGAGGTTTACAGTTGTAAGTAAGGCATACACAAATATGCAATAAATAAACAACAATGATAAAGTAAGACAAGAATGAAAGGCATAGAAAGAGATTTTAGATTGAAAAGAAAAGAAAGGATGTAGATAGTCACAAAACATAAGAATAATATATAGAGAATTATAAAACAGCTGAAAAAGAAAAATTAACAAAATTACAAAAACAAAGGAAATTTTCTTTGTTTTGTATCAAAACATGAAGTGGAAGAGGACAGATTATTTTAAGGGCATTAGCAATTGAGACGAGTCTTTATTTCATACTTTATCTACATAAGATGAGAACAATATGAAATCTCGTAGCTCCGTATAGTTTTTCCGCACTCCGACCATATAAATGTATAGAAAAAATATTTTCTTGTTGCGTCGTATCATCGATTGGTTGCTGCAAATATTCTGTGCCCTCTCTTCCGCCCACCGATCATTTAGCTTAGATAAACCATACTCTGTGTATCATCAGATATGGAGGATGTCTCCTTAATTGATGATACAGAGACACAGTTTGTCATTTGGAAAGACCATCTTTTTCCTTGATTTGAGCGTCTTGTATCAATAAATACTGGAGTAGCAAATTAAATACTAGGAGGAAAGAAGCCCTTATAGAGTGGGATTGGTTTCGTTTTATGGATCTGGATTATATGTAATACATGTAACAGAAAGAAACCATTAGCAACAATGTTATAATTCACAAATGCTATATAAGATTGATTTATATTATTCCTTTGACTAGCATTATTAATTTTCAGCAGTTTATACTCCAGAATTGTAAGGTAAATTTTTATTAAACAATCATTGCAAAGAAAAATAATAAGCTGACTTCAATTATTTAATCGAAATGTTCTTAAATGCAAACATATTGTAAATATCAACAGATGCTGATTCATCCAAAAAACATTTAAGCCATCATATTGAGATTTTTTAATCATAATTGACAAACTGCCAGGTAGAAAAATTTGAAATTAAGAATCTGCATAAAACAGGACTTAATCAAATATAAATCTATCGAAACAATTGTAAGTTGCAATTCACATATTTTTCGAATATTAATTTCACAATTCAAATATCAAATTTTTAAACTTACAAATTCAATGTATTTATGTTTGGGTTTTTAGAATTATAATCACACAAAATGTTATTGCATTAGGATTATATTTTCCGGATATATTAGTATAAATTTGAATATTTAATTTAACATTAGTAGCTCCAAATTTGGAAAGTTTATAATGACAAAAAATTATCATCCAAATGACTTGAAATTTCGTTTT
This sequence comes from Maratus speculifer, assembly GCA_964019185.1. Classification (NCBI taxonomy): domain Eukaryota; kingdom Metazoa; phylum Arthropoda; class Arachnida; order Araneae; family Salticidae; genus Maratus; species Maratus speculifer. The sequence goes on from OZ025296.1 coordinate 46,323,349, forward strand.
TGAATTGAAGATTTACAATAATGTTTTAAACTTGAGTGTTGCCATTAAAAACAAAATTGGTCTGGTTTTTATTTGTAAGTGGCCCCACAAGCAATTTTTGTACATCATTTAAAATTAGACTATATTTCCATTCTTTTGTTACCAGTAAACTTTTTCTATTATAATTAGTTACAGAGTTATTAGAGATTGTTAATTTTTTTTTACGACTGTACAAAATTTTATGATTTTATATTAATTTATTTATGACAACAAAAACTGCTTTTTGCGTTAATTTTTGGAGATCAATGTCATGTGATATATTATTGTAATAGACATACGTAAGAAATGAACAGGAAAGAGAAAAATCATGTGTCAAGCATAGATTATGAAGCACTTTCCAACGCATTCAGAATACTGCAACAAAACTTCACCATTTACAAAATTAAAATATTACGTCTCATTCCACCATATGGAAATGTACAACGCATTTCAAAACCAGATTTCAGCTGTTCCCATATACAATCAGAAAATTATCCGAATATTTTAGAAGTCCTGTATATGATATAAAGATTTGTATCTATTAACATGCATTCCAAAATTTAATTCATTTAAGAGATACATATATTTCAGTTGAAAATGCAGCTGCAATTTTCTCTAATAAAGAGAATAATATGCGAATACTTTTGTGTCCTGTATATGAGGTTAGAATTTATATATAATGAGTAATATGCAAAAAACTAATTAAATTTAAAAGCACATACCGAAATTTAAAACGTACACTCTAGCAATTATTAAGCAAAGACAGTGCTGCAACTTATTTCTTCAATGTGACCCTGTAAATTAATAAAAAATGCTATGAATGCCCTGTTTTAATGGGATGTGATTTCATCTAATTCATATCAGTTCAATTCTGTCATTTATATCAGTTTCAATACTTTTGAAATAACGTAATGTTATTAAAATACTCTCAAAATGATTTTTTAACCATACACCATAATACAATAAAAAAAAAATTAGTGTCCCTGTAAATGAATCATTAATCGTTCTTACTTCATTATGCAATACAAAACATGCTTTGGTGACCCTATCAATTGCATTAAAATCCGAGTATATTTATGGTAGTTAGAGCGTGGATAGACAAACAGACGGCCAGACAGACAGGCATATCGAATGCATAAGCACTTTTTAACTTTGTTGGAAAGTTCTAAAAAGAAATTCTTTAAAATATTTAAATATAATAAAACTAAAATATACAAAGTATGCATTTCTGCTAAGGGACTTTCGAACAGGACTATGATGCGAAACTTTAAATCAAGCTTCTTCTGGGAAAAGAAAACTGACTGTGGAAGTTTCTTGGCTATTTCGTATCTTTTATCTTTTAAGCTTAGCTAAAATTTAAAGATAGGGCATCGCCAGTATTCACAGAATAGTCATAGACAAAAGGAGACATTTCTTTTCGTTTTATCTTCGAAGGGACTCCCTAAAGATTTTTCAATGTGTAATAATTATATTTTCAAAATTTTAATTTGATTGGAAAACGTCAAAGCTTTGTGTCATCAGTTGATTTTGATGCTTGGCAAAATCAGCTTTTTACCATATTTTAAAGCTGATGAAATATGTCTTAATGCTATCCTATTGACCCTAAACTTTAACAATCTCATTTTTGGACTAATTTTTATTTTTTTAGAAGTTTCCGTCTAAGAAATTCGGACATAGATTTCTTACAATCATTCAATTACACTCAAGGGTGGTCGTGAAGTGACGATTTCTTTGTGTCTTATTTTTGACGGGATCCCTTAAAAAGTTACCAATTGGTGTAAAATTGAGATTATCAAATTCTGAGCTGTACCGAATAACTTTAAAATTTCCTTCATTAGCACTAAAGTGTTAAAAAATAGTTATTTTCTAATACATTAGAACTAATGAGACAGGTCTTAAGATTATCCAATCAATTTCAAGCTTTAAAAATTTCAATTTTGTTGTCTGGAGTTTGCGCTCGATTTTGAGGATTTTGCTACACTCGATGAGTGGATTTACATTTATGTTGCCCTTCTCCTAGGTTCAAATACGGTGATTTCTCCTGGTGTACCCGGAGGGTGCAAAGTCCTCCAAGTTACCTGTGAATTATACCTCTGGAGGTGGCTAGTCAGGTGAAGCTCTCGTCACTTGATCAAGGCTCTAAATTCCGAGATCAAAATCGGGTATCGGTTGTCGTAGGCAGCTCGTATAAGTTCAATGGAAGAATTAGCTTACCCCGGTCTTTTCTTTTTAATCCTTTCCAGTTCCAACAACGTACGAAGGAACCCAAACAGATAATTAAAAGTAACCTAGAACAGGCCAGCATAGTAACAAATATTATAAAAATAATAGCAATCCAGCCACAATCAGGTAGATCTCAGCTTGTGACGATCAAGCGGCTTCTGCCCCGCAGCCCAGGTAAAAAACTCGTTAAGCTAGGCATATTGCCCTGCAGGTAGGGGCCTGGTCTGCGGTATAATAATAATAATAACATCTAAACGTTTCATTGGATAACGTTAAGACCTATCACCCATAAATTATTGAGAAATAATTATTTTAATAATGCCTTAGACCTGATGAAGCAGACTTTAAAGATAACTGATTGAGCTCAAACTTTAATAATCACAATTTTATATCAACTAAAATCATTTTATTTGTTCACACCAAAGAAATTCGCACTCTGATTTCTTGCCTTGGGACATGAAAACATTCAGAAAATAAAACTTAAATGTTTTTTAAACGCAGTTTTTTGTAATTTTATTTTCAAGTTTTTCAAAATGTGTTCATTGTTAATCTGCTAAAATGTGAATATTGATTAATAATCTTATTCAATAATTAATATTTGTGAAGACTGAAAAACTAAACTTAAGTACAACTTAGAAAATTGAGAAATCCAGATAAAACTAGAGCATTCTAATGAAAATATATTCTTAAGTGAAGCTTAAGTGAAAATTCGGCTACTAGAATTAATTACTTTGATTCAGAAAGTGCATGTCACCATAAATAATGTTTCATCCTTTTCATAAATAAGTCCCAAGGACAAGCGGCACATTATGTTTCGTCTGGGCCTACGTAAAATTACCATCTCAAGGGCGCTTTTACGTTAGGTTAAGCTGAAACCTTTTTCTGTTTTATCCTAGAAAATAAAAATGCGGAGGCGTTATAAAAAATACAACAGATTATTCTAATGGTTATCTGTTTGTTAAACATCTATATAGATAAAACTAACATAAACAATTACAAAAGTATTAAAACATTTAATAAGGTTGAGGTAAGTTGTTTCTTGCATTGTTTCTTCAGAAATCTTATTCAGTATATGATTTTAACTTAATTTTATATTTATTGTTTTTTTTTTAAATATCTACAAGTTTTCTCTTTTTAACTGAATTTCAATAGACAGAAAAAAAGACATTTATGGAGAAAATATTATGTAGGACTATCCTTAAAAAGTATAGTCAAGCACAGTGTCTTTGATTTTTGAACATTAATTGGTTCCATGCATTCGAAACTAGAGAATCTCTTTTAAATATCCAGTACACTGTATATTAAAAAAAATCTGTAAAGTTATTAAACTTTTTCTAGGAAATTGAGATTTCTAGAATGGTAACAGCAAAAAATCATGTAACAGAATCGATTACATGAATTTTGTTGTTACCGCTTATTTTTGTTTTGATAATGCAACTCGGATTATGCTTACTCGTATTATTATTGTAATATGTCACATATCAAAATATTTACTATTTTAGACTATCTAAAATTTTTGATGTAATTTATGAAATAAGGGGAATGCAATAAAAACAGCATTAGATTATTGAATCCTGCGGTTGAATTTGGTTTAATAATTATCCAAATAACAATATAACAGCACAAAAAATAAATGATTTTTAAGCCCTTGGGGAAGAGCGACGGGTATACGTGCCGCATAAAGTGCTCAGAATATTTGAGTATGCTCAACAGCAAAATTTTATTGTACATTTTGCCTTATTTTATCAGTGCATTTTTATATTTCAATTAACAAAAAATTCTGTATTGAAAAACCGGTGATAAAAAAATTAAAAATCATATATAAGACGCTCTTCCCGAAGAGGTTAATATATTTTTATGAACAGCAAACAAATTTAAATTCGAAATCAGAGATTTAGGTCTTATTAAAGGGAAGTTCATCCGGAAAAACTAATAATAATAGCAATAATAATAATAATTTCCTTAAAGTGTGCATAATACGCCGTGAAAGTTTTTTTTTTATACTCGATATTTATATCATAAAATCAGTTTAAAGAATCGCTATCACGGAACATAAAAGCCTGATCAAATATTTAAATAAGTTTTTCTTCTAACTGGTTTATTTATATCGACGTACGCTTCGCGCTTCACTTTTTCAAGCTTTCTTTTTTGAAAATTATATTAGGATCATTAACTGATCTCAAACCTCAAATAGTGTTATTTATTGAAATTATAATTTATTTTATCAATTTCATGGTTAGAAACTAATTATAATTTATTATACAGGGTGAGTCATAAATATCGAAACAATAGGCTATCTCCTTTAATATTGACCCTAGACCCATACTTCCAATTACAAAGTTTCATACAAAAAGATGAATTTTTTATAGATAAGTTGCAACTCCATGGGGGGTCTATTTTAAAAATTACGAAAATTAAATTTTTATACGGCCCCCAGAGGATAAAACTTCCAATTAGGAAAATTTTCCTCATCCATTCCTAAATTGAACAACAACAACAACAACAACAAAAAAAAAAAAAAAAAAAAAAAAAAAAAACATCTCGATATCTACAAATTTCCGAAAAATATTAAAATCCAAAATTTTCCAAAACTCGTGACTTACAAAACTTTAGCATACCTCTGAGCGCAGCGATGTCAGCTCATTTGAAATACAATTTAGGGATCGACCATAAATTTACACATTATCTAATGTCGATCAAAGACAATACTTTAACTTTTAGATATAAAATAAAAGCGTATAAGTTTTTGCTTTAAACTTCCTTGAAATATGCTAGATGTCTACAATATCTCGAGCTTGGCGCCAGCCTCGTAACTGGCACGACCCATTGGCCGGACCATCTTATTAAACATTTATTAAAAGTGTCATTAAATTAAGTGATATTAATTAAACTATCATTAAAAGTGACTTAATAACTTATTGCAGCAGGCAATAAGTTTAATAAAAATAGTAATAGCCATAATGATACTTTTATTAACGGAATAATTGGCAATATATTTTAATAAATTACACAGAAATATTTCAAAAATCTACTTTTTACTATTCAGCTTCAAAATTTATGATGGTTTTAAACCTATTTTTACTTTCTTCTATCTTTACAAAAAGAAAGATTGGATTCATGAAAATTTTGAATTCCGGTTTTCGACGGATTCGCACGTTTTAAGGCTCAGAGATACCGAAAAATATGTTTTTACAAAATGTCTGTCTGTGAGTCACTGCTCCTGTATCTCTGTATATGACATAAATTTTCTGAGCGCTCTATCTCAAGAACTAATCCACGGAATTTAATAAAAAATTATATTTACTTAGTCCTTGATATAAACTGATGCTGATTAGTTTTTTGGTGTGAATCGCTAAACAGGTGGCCCTACGGTACAGCTTTTGTGCGATTTCCGCAATAGCTGTATCTCTAGAATTATACGCCTAGCGTCGCCTGTAACTAGAGGTGCATCGTGCAATAGCGATTTTAACAAGAAAAATGTGAAGTTGACAGGGTCAAAACAATGATAAAAATTGAAATCGACTTGATAAAAAAATGAGGTTTAAATCCACTAACGCATGTAAACAGTAATTAACTAAGGTGAGAATGGCAAAAATTAAACAAAATCTGAAATCAAAACTATACAGGACGGAGTTAATAACCCAGAAACTTTTAAAAAGCATTTAAGCATTGGGAGTCATTCTTTGTTTAAAACTAAATGCACTTTTCTGCATCAAATATTTTTATTTCAGTATTTCTCCTTTTTAAAGTGATATAAGTATATAACCGTCGGTTACGGTAACAGTCCAGCGAGTTCAATAGTTATTCAACATTTATGAAAAAAAAAAAAAAAAAAATCGCCTCATAAAATTTACTTTTAAAAATATGATTTGTATACAAAAAAAATGCATCTTTTTTATATTTCTATTTTAAATACTTTATTTAAAAAAATAAATAAATATTATTTAGAATGCTGACTCAAAATTGAAAATTAGACATTTTAATTTAATCAAAAGAAAAAAAATTCAACGCGACAAATAATATTTTGAGTTATAACAATTTTAATTTACTCTAAATTTTTTGAAAAAAAAATATTAAAAAGGTTTATGATGTTATAATGCTTACAAATTAACCATCACAAAACATTCAAAATTCTTACTTTATAAATAAATAAATAAAATAAATATTTCCCGGACACATTACAGCAACATTGATTACACGCATTACAATTTGTGTCTGATCCCTTGAAATCTCGTGATTTATTAAAGTTGTCATAACTCTCTGAATTTTGAAGATATCGAGATGAATTTTTTTTTTTTTTTTTTTTGCTCAATTTAGGAATGGATAAGGAAAAATTTTCTAATTGAAAGTTTTATCCTCTGGGAGCCGTATAAAAATTTAATTTTCGTATTTTTAAAAATAGATCCCCCATGGAGTTGCAACTTATCTTATCAAAAAATTCACCTTTTTTTATGAAACTTTGCAATTGGAAGTATGGGTCTTGGGGCAATATTTAAGGAGATAGCCTATTGTTTCTATATTTATGACTCACCCTGTATATATGTATATACAGTCGAGTCTCTATATAACGAAATCCATTGTTCCAGTAAAAAATTCGTTATATAGAGAAATTCGATGTATAGAGAATGATGTTAAAAATCGTATTTAATGTGTAAATTTTGAACAGATATTATTTTTGATCTTTTTAATTAAGAATTTGAAATGTTTAAAAGTAAATATTAACTTAACATTTTATTTCTTAATTATTTAAGCAGTTTCAAAAATGAGACCAGACATTTATTTGAAAGTTTAATGAAAATCAAATAAGGAAGACTTGCATTAATTTCAGACAAAGATATCTGTAATTTTTTGTTGTTTTGAATTTAAAATTGTTATGCTCTCTCAAAAAAAAAAAAAAAAAAAAAAAAGGTTCAAATTTTAGCAAGGAATGAAAAATTGTAGTTAACATTTTCCTCCATTTGAAGGCCTCTTTTATGTGCCTCTCATTGATTCCTCTCTTATATGTGTAAGAATCCAATTGACTCTGTTTTGAGAAGGATGCGGAAAGGTGTGTGGGAGGTGGGATGAATTCGTTGGATTTAAAGAACAAGGAGAAAAGTTATAAAAAAATAATAATAAATAACTCAGCACTGAACGATAAATCAAAAATAAGTGGTGGAAAATTGATTCCATATCATTTCGAAGCTTTTTTAAAACTGAATAAATTAAGACCAATTTATAAAAAAAATTCGTTATATGGAGATCGATATTTCGTTATATAGAGGCTGTTTTTAATGTAATCATGCGAAAAGGGGACCGTTCCTACTAAAAATTCGTTATATAGAGAAATTCTATGTATGGAGTTTCTTTATAGAGAGACTCGACTGTATATTTTGTTTCAGATGATTATTATGAGCATAAACAATCCGATGCCTAATCCGATTTATTGTGCGCAACATGTGTAACGAACACTGAAGAAGTTTAGATTTTTTTAAGCATGAACAATTTTGTGTGATGTACAATTTGGCATCCCTCTTAATTATTATTTATTAGTCGCATAAATAGATGAAACTATGCAGAGCATTATTTATTTCTATGTGTATTATTTAAATATTAAAAAAAAAAAAAAAAAAAATGAAAATGGTTTGGGATATAGAAGAAAAAATAGAAGAATCCGTTAGTCAATGTTCCGTAAACAGTTTATATAAGGTACCCTGGGGTAATAACGCCACGTTAAGGTTCTACCAATTTTCACGGCTTAGTTTTAGATTGTATTTTTCAAACAAATATAGGATCTGATACAGCAACTCATTGACTATCTATATAAAATAAAATAATTTAACAGATATGTATTCATAAAATGTAGTGGCGTTTTTGCTTGACCCATGCTATTTGGCGTTATTACCCACCTATATGGGTAATAACGCCATGCAAACAAAACTATGAAATAAGATGGAATAATTGCATGTAGATAGCCCAACTCTAAAAATACAAACTCTACAAAATTAGAAATTGACAAATTGCATTCTAAGTTATTGAAAATGTTCAATTTTTGCGAAAGTGTAAGAAATATAAAGGTGTGGTGTGGGAGGGGGGGATGAGGCAAATGAATATCAGACCGTGAGATTCATTTTGCTTAAAAAGGACCGTTTGAATAGAAATATGAGAAACATTGCACAGTTTTAACTGTGTTTATTTGAATCAGTATTTAGGATGTAGATCGGCCACTGTAGGGAATCAACCGGGGTATTATTGTCAAGGATTGGCGTTATTACCCCGGTATAGTTATTGCGCAGTACATTTTAAATTACAAATTATCTCGAGAAAATATCCAAAATCTTCAACAACATTTTAAAAGTACATGAAATGCACTACAAATTTATGTAATTAACAAAGTATTTCCGGATAAAAAGATAGTCTTCACATATACAAAACTTATCTCGCAAATTTTAGATCAAGCGTTAATTTTAGTTATTTGTAAAAACAATAAGACCTAAAAATGAAACAAATTAATTTGAAGCTGTTTTTTGCGATTTATATAACTCAAAACCCTTTTGCGCAGAGCACATGGGTGTCATTTACCTGATTATTTCATAATTATGCAAAATATAAGCACTTTGCGTTATTACCCCGCCTGGCGTTATTACCCCAGGGTACCTTACTTCTACTTTTACCTGGATGCTGTCACTTGTTATAGAATAAAATACTAGTTTCGTTTTATTTGCTATTAATCTTATTTCATAGCGCTGGAGTAGTGTAGTAAATGTCTTTACTTAAGGAAAATCGCCTTTTTCTTCATTTCGTTCTCTGTTATTAATAGTCTCAGTCTTTTAAAAAGTATTATTTAAGAATGCGGTTTCACCTTTTCTGTGAATAGTGGCTGTGATTATTAAAATAGCAAAACTATGGTTGAGTTACTCCATGATTATGAGTATAGAGATTAAAAAAAAAAAAAAAAAATACGCGAGTAGTTTAAGAAAAAAAGTGAAAAACATTAATAATGCCGTTTTAAATCATTGCGTAGTAGTTCGTGCAATTGTACAACAGTCTTGTCTTGATAAAGGCTTCGCTGAATCCGAAACATGCAGACAGTTTATATCTAAAAACTATTCTTTACTATTCTTTTTACTATTTTTTGTTTTTTGCTCAACACCTTTTAGTAATCAATTAAATGGAGAAGTTTCTGTTTTATATTCCAAGCCTTGACAGATAATAGAAATAGTTTTCAGAGCAAACAGTTTCAATTCACAATATATATAAGTTATATTATTTTAATTATCTATTTTTATAAATTGGCTCTAAAAATATTGGTTCTAAATGCCTTAACTAAATCACTGTAATTTGATTAATAAAATAAAATTGGTAAATTGCGATCAATAAGCATGTAAAAGCTTTCCTTTCTGAGAGTAATTTTGTTCTAAAAAAGTAATTCAAGATAAGAAATTTCTAAGAAACTGTTCTTCTAAATTTTTTAGTAAAATATTTTTCAATGAATTGTTATATTTCATTTCATTTCCCGTTAACATTTATGTCCAGTACTGTTTCTAAACAGATAATTTTTGGTGCACGAACTTTTATATTTATCACATTACTCATTTTTACTGATTTTAACATCTTTTCTTTGTGTTTCACAAAAAGCAAATGAAGATACCATTTAGATTTTGGCACATGTTTATGTAGAAGGGATAATCATTGATGAACCATTAAAACAAAATGAGCAATATAGTTCGCCTCCATTTTACAAATTAAATGAAAATTATTATAATATACTGTTAAAGATTTATTTTATATTTGTAAGTACATATGTATTTAAAATTACATTCTTATAATGTCAATTAATAAACTGTACTTCTGTACTCTCTCCGTATAGCATAAAAATTAACTTATGTGATTAATTATTGAAAAATATGTGATTACAGAGGTACGAAAAGTATAACATTAAGTAAAAGTAATTAAATTTACTATCCATAACCCTTTTGCTTACTATAAAAAAAGAGAACATAAAATTAAATTTCTGAGCGAAAAGTATCTTATGAATAACTATAAAACGGCGAAGCGAATATAATTTGAAAAAAATTATGTCGTGAGGTAAAAATTTATTTGAAATCACAGCAAAAAGAAAAATTAACTCCAGTCACGTATCTGGTTTGAAAATGAAAAGTGTTCGTGACTTCCTAAAAACATAGACTAATTGCATTCGAATGCTGCCGTAAATTTAAACAATAACTCTTGGTTGAGGAGGGGGAAAGGATGAAGATAATAGACAAAACGACAACAAATAACAATAGTGAGAGGCGAAAAAGAAGGATTTATTGTTAACATTTCAAAGAGAATAATGTAATTGAAATAGTTATTGGAGTAAATAATTTTAGGGCCCATTATTATTCACATTTTTTGAAAGTTTTTCAAAAATAAACGTTTCTGTACCACAATTCTAAAAATGTTATATTTAGTTCCATTTCCCATTAACATTTATATTCACTATTGTTGTTAAATAGGTAATTATTAATCACCAAACTTTTATAATTAGCACATTTTTGAAATTTTTTACTAATTTTAACATGTTTTTTCCATGTTTCATGAAAAGCAAATGAAGACATCATTTATATTTTGGTACATGTTTATATAGAAAGAATACGCATTGATGAACCATTAAAATAAAATGGGCAACACAGCTCGCTCCATTTATAAATTAAATGAAATTTATTTTATTATACTGTTAAATATTTATTTTATATATGTGATATGTATATACATATACACATAAAATTACATTCTTATAACGTCAATTAATAAATTTTTGCGGCAGTCTCTCTATTTAACATGAAAATTAACTTATGTGATCAGTTATTCAAAATTATGTTATTACAGATGTACGAAAAGTATAACAACATTAAGGCCCCACACTAGTCGCTAAAAAAGGCTCGGATGATAACGTTAAGTCTATAGGGGTCAGATTTTAATATTTTTACAAGGTTTTTTTTTTATAAGATAGCTGAAGACAATATTTAACCCGGATAGTTTTTACTTTTTCAATTTTTGTTTCAGATTTTTTTTAATTACTTTAACTTTCGAAAAAGTTTAAGACCGGTTCTGAAATTGAGATTATCATAATATAAAAAAAATATATAATTAAAATAGAAAAAGTAAAAGCTAACGCAGTTGTAATTTATCCTTCGCTATCCAATGCAAAAAATCATGTAAAAATATTAAAATTTGAGTGAGATGTTTGAAAATAACGTCCCCATTGACTTAATATTATCACCAGGGTCTTTTTCAGTGACAAGTGTGGGGCCTCAAGTAAAAGAAATTAAATTTTTTTATCCACAACTCTTTCATTTACTATGAAAAAGAGAGCACAATATAAAATGAAATAAAGATAACATAAAATTGATTTTCTCCGCGAAAAGCGTCTGATGAATTACTATAAAATGGCGAGGCGAATATATTTGAAAATTTTATGTAGTGCGGTAAAAGTTTATTTGAAATAATAATAAAAAGAAAAGTTATCCCCAGTTACGTATTAGGTTTGAAAATGAAAAGTGTTCGTGGCTTCTTAAAAACATAGACTAATTGCATTCGAATAGTGCGTAAATTTAAACAATAACTCTTAGTTGAGGGAGGGAAAATAGACAAACGACATCAAATAACAGTAGTGAGATCGAAAAAGAAAAATTTATTGTTTACATTTCAAGGGATAATGTAATTGAAATAGCTATTGGAACAAATAATTTTAGTGCCCATTACTAGTCACGTTTTTTGAAAGTTTTTAAAAAAAAAAAAGTTTCTACACTATGATTTTGAATATATATCAGTTTTAAATACTCTTTCTATAATACTGTACAATCTCTGTATAACATGAAAGGAAACTTTTGTAATTAGCTATTAAAAACTATTATTATAGATGTGCGAAAAAATAAGGTACCCCGGGGTAATAATGCCAGGCGGCGTAATAACGCCAAGTGCTTATATTTTGCATAATTATGAAATAATCAGGTAAATGACACCATTGTGCTCTGCGCAGAAGGGTTTTGAGTCATATAAATCGCAAAAAACAGCTTCAAGTTAATTTGTTTCATTTTTAGGTCTTATTGTTTTTACAAGCAACTAAAATTAACGTTTGATTTAAAATTTGCGAGATAAGGTTTTTGATCTGAAGACTATGTTTTTTATCCAGAAATACTTTGTTTATTACATAAATTTGTAGTGTATTTCATGTACTTTCCAATTGTTGTAGAAGATTTTGGATATCTTCTCGAGATAATTTGTAGTTTAGGATTTACTGCGCAATAAGTATCCCGGGGTAATAACGCCAATCCTTGGCATTAATACCCCGGTTGATTCCCTACAGTGACCTAGCTACATCCTAAATACTGATTCAAATAAACACAGTTAAAACTGTGCAATGTTTCTAATAATTCTATTTAAGCGGTCCTTTTTAAGCAAAAAGAAGCTCACGGTCCAATATTCTTTTGCCCCATCCTCCCCCCCACACCGCACCTTTATTTTTCTTACACTTTCACAAAAAAATGAACATTTTCAATAGCTTAGAATGCAATTTGTCAATTTCTAAGTTTGTAGAGTTTGTATTTTTAGAATTGGGCAATGTACATGCAATTATTCCATCTTATTTCATAGTTTTGTTTGCATGGCGTTATTACCCATATAGGTGGGTAATAACGCCAAATAGCATTGGTCAAGAAAAAACGCCATTACATTTTATGAATACATATCTGTTAAATTATTTTATTTTATATAGATAGTCAATGAGTTGCTGTATCAGATCCTATATTTGTTTGAAAAATACAATCTAAAACTAAGCCGTAAAAATTGGTAGAACCTTAACGTGGCGTTATTACCCCCAGGGTACCTTATAACATTAAGTAAAAGAAATTAAATTTACTATCCATAATCCTTTCGCTTTCTATAAAAATAAGAGCATAAAATTGAATTTCTGAGCGAAAACTATCTTATGAAATACTATAAAATAGTAAAGCGAATATAATTTGAAAAATTTATGTAATGAAGTAAAAATTTATTTGAAATAACAGTAAAAAGAAAAGTGAACTAGAGTCACGTATCTGGTTTGAAAATGAAAAGTGTTCGTGACTTCCTAAAAACATAGATTAACTGCATTCGAATGCTGACGTAAATTTAAACAATAACTCTTGATTGAGCGAGGGAAAAAGGATGAAGATAATAGAGAAAATGACAACTAATAACAATAGTGAGAGGGAAGAAGGAGGATTTATTGTTTACATTCCAAGAGATAATATAATTGAAATAAATATATACTGGACAATTGCATCATAAAATTTAATTACTAAGAATGCATTTATTAAAAATACAACACATTGCTGAATGGTGCACAAAACAAGATGACAAAATTCCAATTGATCAAAAATCTGGTATTCATGAAATCCCCATCACTTTATCAAATAATGTTAAAAAAAAGTCTACATCGGCATGACAACACACAAACTTTTATTTAGAATTAAAGAGCATCTCAGAGGTATTAAACAATATAAACAGAATACTGCTCTTTCTCGCTCCTACTTGGCGAACAAGGGTTGCCGTATAAACTTTGATGAGGTCAAAATAATAGTTCCGTGCAATAACACAGTTGATGGTAAAATAAGAGAATCTGTCGAAATCATTGCACGAGAAAATAAACCTTGTAATGATAATTTGTCCTACAATTTACTAAAAATATGGCATAACATCATAAAATCTTAAATTTTATCTCGTTGCAATATTTTAATTTTTTACTCACGTGTAAGTGGCAACATTTTTAAACTTTTACTTCATTTCGATTTTAATTTATTAGACATATTATCTCTCGATCAGGAAGCAAACTTAGTCCTTTCATTATCACATACTCCTGAAGACGACCGCAGAAGACGGCGCGAAACGTTGATATTTTTATTTTATTTTAATTGTACAAGTTCATATTAAAATTCTTGTTTTGTGCACCATTGAGCAATGTGTTGTATTTTTAATAAATACTTTCTTAGTAGATAATTGAAATAGTTATAGGAGCAAATAAATTTAGTTCCCATTATTAGTCATTTTCTTTGAAACTTTTTCAAATATAAGCATTTCTATTCCACGATTTTGAAAATGTCAGTTCTAAATACTCTTCCTATAATACAGTAGAATCTCGTTATAACGAAAGTCACTTTATAGACTTTTTAAAAGTTTAATGAACATTATTTTGACTGTTAAAAACAATCTTATTATTAACCTTATTATTAATGCATCTTATTTCATTTTATAAATATCCACCTTAAAGAATTTTTCAGCATAGCGAATTTAACCAGTGCTTCCCAGATATTTGTTATAATAAGATTTTACTATATTTTATTTTCATTAAGAAGTGTGATAAAAAATAGAATTAATTTTAATGTAAACTTGTCTAGTCATTCATTCAATTTTTTTCCTCGCATGCGCAAAAATATGATTATAATATATAAATTTAAAGGAATAATCAATTTTTTATGACGATTACCTCCTTGAATAACAACGTTTTTAACTGGTTATACAAAGTGACATGAAATTAATTGAATTATTTCCCATGTAATTCAAATTATATCTTTGAATTAATATAATTGATAAACAAGATGCATGCGTTAAAAACCAGGACTGCGAAGTCCGTGGGAAAAATGGCCGAGTCGAACTCTGAAGACATAATAGAACTCGGAAATTTTAAGGACTCCGACTCCGACTCTGGGCTGGTTAACATATTAGTGTTCCTGTTGGTTAAAATTATTGGGGAACACAAGTAAAATAAGACGAAATTTTCTCCGTCTTTGATATTAATTCAGTTCTTGGAGCTTCGGAAGAAAAAAGGAAAAAAAAAAAAATATTTTCCGCTAAACTAATTTTTTAATTTTATGTCCCACAAACAAGAAAAATATACCTATCAAAACTGAAGAAAAAAACAAAAGAGATATTTTACTATTTCGGACCTGTGGACTATACTAGAATTCTTAATTAAAAATGGTTTTCATCTACTCTGTACGTCGGGCAGTACACTGAGCATCTTTAACTTGGGTAGCTTAATATAGAGTTAAAAAATAACAACAACAATATTTTCTATAGATTTAAAATTACGTGTAATTGCTTTAATTTTACTTCACACTGTGTAACAAAAAAAAAAAAAAAAAAAAAAACCCGGAATCGACTTGTCTTTTAGCGACTCTGAAGCCTTGTTAAAAGCCCCCATAAAAACTTGATCAAAGGTATACATAAACAATAACATTTATATGAACTTGTATAAATAAATAATTATAAAGCATAATATAGACGTTTCGGACGGCTTCTGTAGTCGCTTTCAGAATTGATATGATGTTGAAATGTTTAATGCCTAGAGACGAACGCTTCCTGTCAAATCTTGATCAACTATATTAATGTAATGTATGTTATATTAATGTAATCCGTTCTCCTTCATAGCTGGTGACATTATATGGTCTTCAAAAAAACTTTCGATTCATTTTAATTTATTTCATTAAAATTTTTCTGATGTACTCGATGCAATTCATATAATTTACCAAGACTCGACAGGACGCTTGATGGGAGACTTTTAGATATTTCAACATCATATTCATCTTGAAGATCATTGCAAAAGAAGTTCGAAAAGTCAAATTTTAAATAGCTTTTTATTTTTTTATTTTATTTTATTTTATTGCATAAATTTATATAAATGCTCGTGTTTATGTGCACGATTGAGTTTTATTTTATGTTTATGCCACCAAGTTTCTGCATTTATAACGAATACATCGTATTTATTATATTTTACGGTGTAATTGCCGTACATATGTTAATAATGTAATTGAATTAAATTTTAAATTTCAATTAAACATTTAAAACAATTTAGAATACAAGTGATTATAATAAACACAAACAAATAATTGTTAAGGAAAAAAGAAAGCATAGTCTAAGGAATGGGTTTTCTTTTATAGCACGACAGTTGGTGAATTTTAGTGGGAATAGTTTGGCGCAGCAAGTGTTTTTGTACCAATTCCTTTTTTTAAAAATCAATGTTGCCAATACTGCTTATTTTGATGCATAGTAGACGACGTATTTTGATATGTCACTCTAAAAGAATTTATATAGGATATACATACTTAACTTATATAATAACTATATACTTAAATCACCTATTGCATTTTTATGTTAATTGAAAAAAAAATTACGAAAATTAGAGAGGACAAGGAGACAAATGTATAGTTTTCAGAACCTAGTGAAATTTATAATGGAACCATCAATAAAACAAACCCTTAAAAAAAAAAAAAAAAAAAAAAAAAAAAAAAAAAGAATAACCATAAAAATAGGAGTTATGCGTGGACATAAATAAAAATAGATTTACATATATACAAGCAAATTATATAATCTTCGTTGCTGGAAGTCGGCTAAAAAGAGGGAATATATATATATATATATATATATATATATATATATACATATAAATACTTTTATAAATACAACCAAAGTAATTCAGACAATACCATTCAATAAACCAATGAAACCAGTATTTTTACAATCATCTTATTGAAAACAGTTGAATTTTGAATTGAAATAGAAGGCAGATTACCAAAATAATAAAAGATAAATGGATAAATGGATATTAGAAGGCTTTTTCATTAAACTACTCATCAGGGGTTATATATATATATATATATATATATATATATGTGACGATTTCAGGAGAACTCGAATTATTTCCACTGGTTAAACAGAAACACGCAGTCATGGCAAGCGAGGGAAAAAACAAAAATAATAAATAAATGTAGAAGATCCAATAATTAGTCATGGGCTGCTGTAAATTCATTTATTAAATTCGTGATAATGAGGAAGGAAAAGCTCCTTTATGCAAAAATTCCATCATTATTTCAGCGAGCTGTCCTCATCGAAGAAGCAACCCAAGAAATCTTCAGAATCTTCCTTTCATCTCGAGACTTCCCCCTTTTAAACTCAAAAGAAAGTTCTGGAACATTCTGTAATCTCTAACCATCATTATTTTATGTAAACAGAATTCTTGTCCAGCTACGAGATTATTTTAAACAGACGATAAATTTATTTTAAAAAAATATATATTATTTAACCAATTTATAATTGACTCAGAATTTTAAATATCTTAGGCAGACGATTTTTATACATGATTAATTTTAAGAGAAAAAGAAAAGAAATGAATTTATTAATATGCAAATTATCGTTGACGGCGGAAAAATAAATAAATAGATAAAATAAAATAATGATATTTTTTAAAGGTATGGGTTTGGAATAAATTTAATAAGACTTTCTTAAAAAGGGTTGATAAAAACATAGAAGAAATCAGTTTTATTTGGAATATTAAGAAATAAAGTTTTAATTAAGAATATTTTTAATTTAGAGCCATCTTTTTAAATTTACGCATACTGGAATAATGTTTTTTAAGGAAAATTAAGAATTTATATCGTCTGCATACAGATTAACAGATTAGATTTAGAAACAAGATTTTAATTTAATAATTTGAAGTAAGTACGGAATATTATTATAAGAAAATTAAGATAGTATAAAGGTTAGTTTTGGCGAAAAAAATTTTAAATTTGTAATATATATATATATATATATATATATATATATAACATGTAAATATACATATTTACATAGCGTAAATACAGGGTGTCCAGTAAATGACTGACCCATTTTGAAAGTAAATAACAAAAAACCGGTTTGCGATAAAAATGCGCGGTTTGCTGTATTGTTATGAGAAAATCAATAAATTTTTAAACATGCACTTTGTTAATATAATTCGAATTTCGGCCAAAATATAATGCTGGTGGTAACAAGCTGTTTGAATACAGACATGACTCTAGTTTTCATAGGTATGAGCTTTTCGGCTGAATCTGAATTCATATGTTGTCGAATCTGAATCTATATGTTAAATCGACTTTCGACTCAGCTTCACAAATAGGGTATGTTGGTTGGAAAGAGATTTAAAATAATATTTATGATTAAACAATCTGTATTATAACTAACCTCTTCAATTCTGAGACTGAGATATTATTTAAAATATTATTATATTATATTAACAAAGTACATGTTTTAAAATTTATTGATATTCTAATAATAATACAGCAAACCACGCATTTTTATCTCAAACTGTCTTTTTGCTATTTACATTCAAAATGGGTCAGTCATTTACTGGACATCCTGTATGTATATACTATATATATTTTATATATATAATTACTATTATTGTTACATGCCATCTTCTTTAAGAATTTCGTAAACGTCGTTATATGAACTTGTAACATAAATTTTGATTGAAAAGAATTTTATATATTGCTAAATTTGAAGTCGAACTGTTTGTAATTATAAATCATTTTAACAAATGAAAAATTAACCATAAAAAGAAAATCCTTTTTGATATAAAAAAAATTATCTAAAATCTGTATACTAAAGTGGAATACTTGACAATATAATTAAAAAATTGCAAAATGAATTGAACTAGATAATTTCTGTCATAAAAAAAGTAACTACAAAGTAATTAAAATCACAGATGCGAAAAGTTTAAAAATCTAAGACTTGATATCAGTGACCAAAACGCATATGTATTCAAATATTATAGACAATAGTATGCATTACAAAAAGTTAGAGTAAAGCATTTTCATACATAGAAAATTATAGGTTATATGTGCATAATTATCGACTATCGACTAAATTACACGATAAAATCGGCGCTAGAAAAATGCGACTATGCGTTAAGTAATATGCGTTTGAAATAACTGCAATCCAAAAGTACTAACTCGTTTTATCACTAAAAACTTTAAAATGGAGTAAAAGAACTAAGGAAAGAAAAAAAGTATTGTTTTGAATTTGAATTTTTATTCTTCTTCTTCTTCTTCTTCTTCTTTTTTTTTTTTTTGAAAGGGATTGTTTTAAAATTGCAGTATATAATAAGAATTTGTAAGTATATATTTAAAAATATATTATTTCAGTAACTTAATGCGTTTTTTTTTTCCTTTTAGGTAAGTTCTTGGTGAAATATTTCCGTCTGCTGTTACCATGAAATATTCGGTAAGAAAGAAGTAATTTTTTATACTGCACAGCTTTGCATACAGGGTGGTCATAAAAAACTTTGCCTATATATCGAACTGTAGCTGCCGGCCCATTCAACCCATCGAGATGAGATTTTAGATATAGTTATTCACAGGTATGAGCTCGATATTCTGTCAACAGCAACAAATTGGCGCTCGCGGTTTCGGTTATAGCGACAGAAATTCGAAATTTTCAAACAACAATGCCCATTTTTTTTCAACAATGCCCATCAGCGCATGCTAAAACCTTAAATAAAAGAGCGTTGGACCGGTGCGCGTATCGCAATAAACGAACGCGTTATGCTCGCTCAAAAAACAGCTCTGCGAACGACCAAAAGAACGCTATCTAGGCGCACAAAGGAAATTTGCATATGACAGAGGGAAAATACCAATTACGGAACGCCGATTGCCATATATTCAGCGTAAAAAACGGATAAAAAGTGGGATGGGAATGTTAGTTCTTCAGTCGAAAGCTTGCACATGCCGCAAAGTTCCAGCTCTTGTTCAAAGCTTCCAGCGAAAGTTCATAGTGAATTGGTATAACTCTATTATCAGAATGGGATGAATGCTGCGAAAAACCTTACGTGTTTACCGTCTAAACCACTGCAAATGCTTTGCCCATGTAGCCCGGAAGCTCTTTGTGATTTCGTATATCATTTTGAAGAAACTTTCTTTACCTGTGGTAGAATGCAATCGAGACGACCAACTGTTCCTGAGGCTACTGTTATGGAAGTGCATCACACAGTGATTGCAGGACACACGCAAAAGAGGTGCATCTCTTGTATTGGATGCACCGAAATGAATGGTGATAAAGATAGTGCGCTCTTTAATCCGCATGTTTCCTTATCTGTACCAGCGCGTCCATATGATGAAAGTAGGGGACCATCAACAACGTAAAAACTTTGCTAATCAATTTCTTATCAAATATGATGGAGATAAGGACTGGCCTCTTCACTTATTATGAACAGACGGGGCACATTTCACTTTAACTGGCAATGTCAACTCGAAAAATTGTGTGCAGTGTGCAGACATGAATTCCCACGCTGTGGCGGCCGTACCTTTAAACGTCATGAAAGTTACTGCGTGGTGCGGCATTGCATGCACAATTATTATATTGTGCCGCCGTATTTCTTTTTAAGAAGTGATACCAACGGGATTTGTAACTTGTTCTGTAACAGGCTCCCGCTATACGACAATGCTGCAAAATTACGTCATACCAGAATTACTGCGGCGAACTGGCTTAGAGTGTTGTAATCAGTGATTAATGTAATGAATATGTGACATATACAAATTTCTTCTGTGTGCTCCGATCTTTTTTTTTTTTTTTTTTTTTTTTTTTTTTTTTTGGGGGGGGGGGGGGGCGGGGGGGCGTTTGAAGAGCTGTTTTTTATGCTTGCATAATGAGTCCGTTTCTTGCAATACACGTACGGTTCCAACGTTATTTAGGGTTTTCGCATGCGCTGATCATTTTTCGACGGAAAAAAAATGGTCGTTGCCATTGGAAATTTTCGAGTTTTTGTACCTATAACTGTAACCGTGAGCACCACTTTGTTGCCTTTCACAGAATCCCGAGCTCATACCTCGTAATAACTATATCTGAAATCTCACCTCGATCAGTTGAACGGACCAGCCACTAGTGCTCCATATATAGGGAAAGGTTTTTTTTTATGACCACCCTGTACTTAATAACTATTATGTCGATATTAAAGGTTCTGGGACATGTTAATATTTTATAACATTGTGTATGTTAAACATATTAGCCTATGCATACGCCTCTCAAGCATTCAACTTCAGTAATTTTATGCTAAATGTTAACTTTTATTGATTACACAGTTATTAAGTATTGAAATATAGATAAAACATTTTTAGACTTTTATTTCTGAAAATACATAGTTAATTCACTCTTTTGTCTTTATTCTGTCCAATAAGAAAGCTTCATAATATAGTCACATGATCGTTATCTATTAAAAAGATTGAATGACATTTATCTGTAATTTTTAACAGTGTATATTATATATAACAAAAACTCACTTATAGGGGAGATGGGTGCCCATGTGAAGAGTTTTCAGAAATATAGCTTATATTTATAACTGGGTTAAATTCCATAAACAAAAACTTTTCGGCATATTAAACAATTTTTTTTACACATGCTATTAAAAAAAATCTCCTTTACAGTTTCCTTTACAATTTTTGTTATTTTAATTGTTTTATAAATTCATGCAATTGTTCTCATGTGCCCCACCAGTTGCGTAGCTCTAAACATACTTGAGGCATATGTGAATTTGTGAATACAAGAAAAATACAAGCATATTCTTTGACATGCTTTTTATTCTGTTATTCATCATTTTCACTAGTTATATTATCTGTTATATTCATCATCTGCTATACATATTTCTCTAGTTTCTGGGTGATATGTTTAAGCAGAAGATTTTAAAATGGAAAAAGTGTAGATTGAGAATAGAGAATCTTAGATTCTATATTAAATATTGTTGCAATACAATAAAAAAAGTAAATTTGAAAAAAAAAAAAAAAAAAAAAAAGAAACATTAAAGTTTTTAAATTTTGCTTAGGGTTTTTTGTTTTTGAGAGATTTCAGAGAGGAAACATTTAGACAATATTTATCAGAAATTTGCCGAACTATGAAAGATTCTCACCCCTGTATTCCCCTTTTTAATTCTAAACTAATAATAAACAAGGTTTTTTTTTTTTTTTTTTTTTTTTTTTTTACATCTCGATTATTTGATCTCTTTCCCCAAATTTAAAGCATTTTGCTTTTGAAAGGGATGGGGGTTGGAGGCTTACAATCCAGATTTATGGTAGTTATGAGTTTAAAAAAATTATTTTCTTAAAATATTAATGATAGCTATCTCCATTCAAAGAATCGTATATCTATATATAGTTGTTTTAGAGATGGAAATAAGCCATAATTTCATTTTTGAAACAAGAAGAATAAAAAAAAAATGCTAAGTTGTTTAAAGTAATACTTTTTGTATTA
Organism: Maratus speculifer; assembly: GCA_964019185.1. Taxonomy (NCBI): domain Eukaryota; kingdom Metazoa; phylum Arthropoda; class Arachnida; order Araneae; family Salticidae; genus Maratus; species Maratus speculifer. Next base: position 46,345,645 of record OZ025296.1, read on the forward strand.
GCAATGCATAAAAAATATTGTTGTAAACAGTTCAATAAATACGTAACATTCATTTCATTTTAGAGAACATTAAATGTATTTAAATTACAGTGGAAATAAACGGGCTTGTTGCTCTATATGTACATCCTGACACATGTTCTTGTAGAAGCTTCAATGCAAAATCAATTTTGTATGACAGAAAGGTCTTCTATTTTAGAAAAATTATAGATTTTGGAGCTGAAATAATTTCTTATAAAGTTAACTGAAAAAAAACAGGATCACAGAATGATTATAGGGACACTTATGATCTACTCATATCTTCCCCAGTTAGTCTGTTTACCAGTGCCTTAATCAGCGAATTAAATTGATAAATCATTAACATTTCTCAATTTTAGGTGAAAAAAACTTTATCAAAATATGTATCAGTATTCATAGTATATTCATAGTATATGTTAAAACATTAATATTCGAAATGTATGAATAAATAAACCAAGTTATTTGCTTATCAAATTGGAACTAAGATTTTCCTTTTTTGATCTATAAACAGCGTTTTGGCCAATGGAAACAGAAAATTTTCACATAGCTTTAAACATTGTTTACCATATGTTTACATGTGTTGCCATCTTTAGTATTATTATTATTATTACTTTGAAATATTATATATATATATATATATATATATATATATATATATATATATATATATATATATATATATATATAATAACTATTGAAAAATTGTGATGTTCACACCTGCCTTATGATCACATGTGCCTCCCTTTTCTCTTTGTTTTAGAACAACTTCACTCAATTTTTGTGGAAATCATTCTCTGTTGCTTGTATTTTATTAACAAAACTTAAACATCCTTACTTTATCATTTCATCGACTTAAGGAACGGTTCTATAGTTTGCTATTTCTTTGACGGTAGAACGAATTCCTTATAAATAAGAGCATTTTACTTTAATTTATTCTATTTATTTTCAACAGCAACCATTAATCAAGAACGTGCTTCAAGAAACTTCAAAAACTTTTCAAACTATTTCTTTTCAAATCGTAAAGGTTAATTTATAACTTACGAAACCTCGTAAATTAAAATATCAAGTTACTTCTACAGAATTAAGATATTTTGAAGAATGTAGCACTAAATCTTAGAAAAGTGCCTTATGATACGAAAATAGTTCTGTAAACTAACAACCTGCTGATAAATTTGCGGAATGCAAAATTGTCGGTTAGTTAAGAATATAAAAGGCAGAAAGAAATCTTGAATACCTTAGTATACACTTATAGAAAAATGTACTGTATTGCATAAAATATTTCGATAAAACTTCTGAAAAATATGAGAAGTAACGATTAAGTAAAAAATGCAATTGACAAAAATATCTTGGAAGCATTATGACATGTTCTTTGAGAAATATGTTATACTACCAAAATATTTAACTAAAACATTTTCAGCGTAATATGAAGGACGCAAAAATATTGGTTAGTCATTTTAGTACATAGGAGAAAAAATTTTGCGTAGTTTGTTAAAAATTTATTTATTTATATCTGTAAAATTTATTACCTCGGTCGAAATAACAACTCAGATCCATTAATAATTATATAAAAAATGTATAAGTATAATTAAGTGAGAAAATAAAAGAAAAATAGTACGTGGCTTGTGATGTTTCAGAACCGCTAAAACTGTATTTAAAGCTAAAGACAAACATCTCTTTTTTTTTTTTTTTTTTTTTTTTTTTTTGACTTTACGGAAACAAAAACTGTCAGCTAAGATGCTATAGTAGTAAAAACTTGTTTATTTTATGGAAATAATATGTACACTGTAATAAAAAAAAAATTTCAAATTGACCAAAAAAATCTTTTAATTTTGGTGCCAGTTTAAAACCGCTTAATTTACAAATAATATCTATAATTTTTCATTTAAACAGTTTTTTTCTGTAAAAAAATATGGATTTTTCTTGCAAAAAAAATCCAAATCACGCACAGATTTTTTACAGAAAAATACTTCTTTAAACAAAAACGGTTTTTTTCTAAAAAAGAAGATACTTTTTTTTCTAAAAAAAATTACAGATTTTTTTACAGTGTATTTATAGTGCATTTTCTGTCATTTCAACAGAGTTTGTCAGATCTTAAGTTTTTTTTAATCTGACGTCTTGGCTAAGAGTTACTTTTTTTCTGCAAAATAAACATTTCTTTTATTACGATGTATTGTTGTGTTATTAAGTGAGAAACATAGACAGAAATAAAAATTCTTGTTTAATTCACCATATTTCTAGAATGACACGACGCAATCCGTTTTTGGCTAACTTCGTTTCCAAACAACAATCTCTGTGGTATTTCTACAAAATTCGAAAGAAAAGTAATATTTGCGGCGAATTTCTAAATTGTCGCGGCAAATTCGCAAAGGTAACATAAAAAGAAGAATTTTGTTTGGAATTAGTGGTAAAGTAATAAGTTAGTGCTCCGACGCTTACTTTAAGTATTCTAAAATTTTTTAATTTCAGTTCATTAAACATCTGTTGATGAAAATGGAGGATACAGAAAATGCTTATTACAAGAATAATTTCAGGATAAGTTCTTAAATAGATCAAGTGCAAAAAGTAAAATAGTATTAACATCGTAAATTAATATCATTAACAGTGAAATTAAAATTAATACTACTTCACTTTATAAATTCATTTACGAATTTAAAAATTGATAGTTTAAAATTAGTTTTTTAATACATTTCAATATTGATAACGTCCTAAAATCTATTTTCCAGCTTGAGATAACCGATTAATATACTGTAAAAACTATCCAGCATGGTTTCCGAAAATCAGTGACAAAAAAAAAAAAAAAAAAAAAAAAAAAAAAAAAAAAAAAAAAACTTTGTTTTATTGAATGCATCTTGAAATCTCAAAAATATGTTATTTTCTGTTGTTTCTAAAGATAAAGAGCGCTTTAAGGAATCATGGGTAATTTAGAAGAGATTATTATTTACCACTCTTAGAATTACTTTTTTTTTTTTTTTTAATTTTCGGAAATTTTACGGACAGCAATGCAACGTGGATATTTCCGTTAATTGAAGAATCTCGGTTACTTATTTCTCTATCACAGGAGGTAAAATACGTGTCAAATGAAAAAGGTGGCAATAAAATAAAAGTGGCTGACCTTTTAGTCGAAGCAGCTACCTTTCAGTTCAGAGTCCAGGTCAGATTCCAGTATCTTAATCTCTCGGCTATTGTTGATTGACAAAGAAATAGTTTGAAGGAAATATATGATGTTTTCTTCAGATGAGTATGGTTTGAATTATTTCTTTAGAAAGCTCTGGATTATTAAGATAAATTCAAGAAGATTTTGAAGTTAATGAAATTGTGAGTAAGATTTTAACACTTTAGTATCAATATACTATTAAAATATGAATTAAAAATGCTTTTAATATACGTAAAATATAATACATAAAGTATGAATATTGTATTTTTATTCAAGAATTTTTTTTATTTTGAGTGAAACGATTTTTTTTTACTTAATATTTTCGTTTTAATTAATATATCATCTTTAATGTTATTTTAAATAATAGTTTTAAGAAAAAATAAATTGTCCGTTCTTTAATGAATGAGAAAATTAATTATCAGTTATTTTTAAATATTAATTTACAGAAGTTTTCATTTTTTCTTTATTTTTTTTATTTTAGTTTTAATATTATCCCTTTGGGAACGAGCGACCGATATGTATGCCACTTAAGATGCTTAGAATTCTTCATTATTTCCACCAATTATTTTTTTTATTATTGTAAAGTGCACCTAATTTAATCAGAGCATTTTTGTGATTCAATTGGACAAAAAATTCTGTTTTGAAAAACCATTGGTAAAGGATTAAAAATTAAGCAAAAGGCTCTCGTCACAAAAGGGTTAAGAAAGCCAAAATGCATGCGTGGGGAGATTGAACGGAATTTACCCCCTCCTCTTTTTAGACTTTCCAGAAAAATAAGAGGTAAAGCATAGTTACTAGGGGTACGGAAATTTTTTTTAAAAAAATGAGGAATAATTTGGTGTAATAAAGACGATGTTTTCTGTCAGTGTATTGTCGTTTATGGTTAAATTATATTTTCGTAAATTGTGAAACATTTGTCTTTTTTAAAGTGTAACAAAGGGAATAATATTGTTATAAGAGAAAAACATTGTTTATTTAAAGATTTTACTACCAAGAATGTAGTACATTCAGAAAAGACATTCAAAGGAAATGTATTTCGACGACTCTATTTCTTATTTAAGGAAATTCCTTTAAACTTTGTAGAGTATTTCCCTTTGGTCCCACTCGTCTTTTTTTTAATACTAGTATTTCTGAAGGAACTTTTTAGTGTTCGATAACATTTGCAACTAAAATCTTTTTCCCTGTAGATTTCTAGCAAGTTTGTAAGAATATTCTGAAAAAGAAGATTCCTTCTTTGAAAATAACGATATCCAAAAAACACGAATCCTTGAATAATTTATTTAAGCTCCCCATTTTCGTAGAAAGTAAGACTATTTAATAATCAGAGTAACTTAGAAGAACATGGGGCACAATACCTAAAATTATAGCATTTTAGATTTTAAAAATATTTTTTGTTTTCTAATATATGCATTTAATATGTATATTTTTACATTTAATACATATTATACACTATACAGGGTGTCCCCTCTCAACGGTGGCCAATGGCTAATTTCTAAACCGTTGGTCATAGACATATAGTTCCAATTGCAAAAATGCTTTAAAAAAGGTAAAGAATTATTTTTTAAGCGATTTAGGTCAAAAATATGTTTTACTAAAAAATTACGAAAATTAAATTTTTATACGGTCCCCCGGTCCTACAAGTGATATTTAGAAAATTTTTACCACTACTCTAACAAGTAAGACAAAAAAAGTCCCATTCCTCTGCGATCAAAATTGACTGAGTTATAGCTGTTCAAAGTTGAAGCATATTTTTTGCTGCGAAATAGGGGTCAGTCACAAATTTACTGGAAATAAAAATAAACATCAGATAGAAAAGTTTTCTTTAAACATTGAAAGTAAAAATATTTTTTACAATGTTGTTTCGGAATTTTTGTTGACATTTACATGTTAAAGTAAAATATGCAATTTGTGCTAAAAATATAAGTAAAAAAATAACAGAAATTTTGTTAAATTAAACTACGAAAAGCAACAGTCACAAATCGTTACAAAATGATACATATTTGAAGCTCTATTAGATTACTCAACCTAATAGAATTTGATGTAGTCCTATAAAATAAATAAATGGAACGCACCTAAAATCGTATTAATATTACATTGTCATCGGGTTTAAATAAGTATGGGAATTGAACCTCAATCAGATATTTGGAAGTGAGTTAAAATTTGAATATAAGTTTTGAACTAGGAAAATTTACATACGAAAACTATGAATAAAATAAAAGCTTATCAAAATAACATACCTTTTTAAATAAAAGAATCAACTTCATTTGCTTACAAAATAAAAAATACGTAAAATTACAATTGAGGATATGAATTTCAAAACTCGACTTATCGCTTTTTGATTTCTCTATCAGTCTATACAAACCTCCACTATTGTAATAATGCAATCTCAAAATTTATAATGAAAACCAATAGATGTATTTAAAGTTTTTTTGCTATTTCCCAAAATTTGATTTTTTCGATAAAGAGAATTTTTAAATTCATGTCTTCAGTTATTTTAATAACCAATCTAGAAGTTAATTAATTATAATTAACACTACCGTAAAACTTATACGGTGACAGCGCCTTCAGTTAAATCGCTCATTTAAAACATTTTGTAATTGGAACTATATGTCTGTGACAAATAGTTTAGGAAATAGCCTTTGAACAGCGTTGGAAATCAACTCCCTTTATAATACTTTAAGCACTTAGTGTACGTTCCCTTAAAGCTCCGTCGAACTCATCCGTTTTCAGCTATAGAAAAGTGGTTTAAGTCATGAAATTTAAAGTTTCATAACTCGGTCAATTTTAATGTTACATGAATGGGACCTTTTCTGTATTACTTGCTAGAGTGTTGAAAAAATTTTACTAAATATCACTTATAGGACCGGGGGACCGTATAAAAATTAAATTTTCGTAATTTTCTAGTAAAACATTTTTTTGACCAAAATCGCTTAAAAAACAATTCTTTGCATTTTTTCAAGCATTTTTGCAATTGGAACTATATGTCTATGACCAACGGTTTAGAAATTAGCCATTGGCCACCGTTGAGAGGGGACACCCTGTATTACCATTGATTATGGGACACTTGCGATTTTAGACATTTTACTAAATATCTAGAAAAATACATGAGGAATCATCTCGAAACTCTTAGTGTATAAATATAATAGTATAAGTCATACATCTCCGTGCAGATTTTTCCCCGAAACTCCAAAGGGGGCCGTCAACAAATTAAAAAAGAACGAATATCTTTTGAATAACCCTGCCAAAACTAATGTAGCAAAAGAGCTCAAACTCTAGATTGTGATTGAATACCTTATTGTAATAAGCCTTGTTCATTTTTATGCAAATAGCATGCATACTCGCAGAGTAATTAAGGTTTTTATAAAAATGATCCCAAATTTTTCCAAGTTTTTCCCTTATAATTTTCAGAGTTCTTAATATAAAATATTATTTTTTTCAGAAAATATGACAAACAACATTGCCCTGTAATCAGAATTAAAAAATAATGAAAATTGTATAAAAAATGAGTTGGTTTACTAAATAATTTTTTACTGCGCATGCGTCTACGATATCAAAATTTCATTTGCATATTATGTTAGCTAAATGTATAGAGCAACTTTTGTGAAAGTCACAAAATCATAACTTGAAAATTCTGACAATAATCGTCAATTGAATAAGTCGAAAATCCGTTATTCTCAAAATGAAGCAAAAACAAGAGGGGTTGTATCCATATATTCATTGATTAGTGTCAATATAGAATACACAATATGGGATGTACTACTGCATTTGGATAAAATCCCTCATTTTTTTGCTTCATTTTGGAAACAACGGATTTTGTCCTTTTTCTATAGACGATTACTTTCAGAATTTTCAAGCTATGATTTTGAGACTTTTACAAAAGTTGCTCTATACATTTAGCTAACACAATATGCAAATGAAATTTTGATATCTTTGACGCATGCGCAGTAAAAAATTATATAGTAAACCTACTCATTTTTCATACAATTTTTATTATTGTTTAATTCTGATTGCAGGGTACTGTGTGCAATGTTGTTTGTCAAATTTTCTGAAAAAAATATTATTTTATATTAAGAACTCTGAAAATTCTAATGGAAAAACTTGGAAAAATTTGGGACCATTTTTATAAAAACCTTAATTACTCTGCGAGTGTGCATGCTATTTGCATAAAAATGAACACAGTGTATTACAATAAGGCATTTAATCATAATCTAGAGTTTGAGCGCTTTTGCTACATTAGTTTTGACAGGGTTATTCAAAAGATATTCATTCTTTTTTAATTTGTTGACGGTCCCCTATGGCGTTTCGGTAAAAAATCTTCACGGAGATGTATGACGTATACTATTATATTTATACACTAAGAGTTTCGAGATGATTCCTCATGTATTTTTCTAGATATTTAGTAAAATGTCTAAAATCGCAAGTGTCCCATAATCAATGGCAATATAGTGTATATATTTAATATGTATATGTTGCGGCCAATACCCGGAGCTTGGCCAATTCTAGAACTGGCCGGCCAATACCCGAACTGGCCAAGCTTCCCGGCCAAAACCCGAAATACATGAAATGAATAGCGTATTTCGGGTTTTGGCCGGCCAATTCGCGAACTGGCCGGGAAGCCTTGGCCAACATCCGAACTATAATGCATAGGTACCATTTTTTAGGTGCGTTCGTAATTATGTAAATACGTAGCACCTATTGTTGTCGCTCAGTCCGTCCGTCCGTCTGTCTGTCTGTCCGTCTGTCCGCATATAACAACGCAAAAACTACCCAACCGAATCGTTTGAAATTTAAAATACATAATTATAACATAATTTTGTCGAGTCATTCCACATTTTATGAAAATCGGATGGACAGATCAATTACAGGGACATTCAAAAGGATTCCATTACATTACGGTCAATAAGGAAAAAAGTTTTAAATGCATTTTAATCGTTTGAAATTTAAAACATATAATTATTGCGTCATTTAGTCGAGTCATTTCAAATTTTATGAAAATCGGATGGACAGATCAATTACAGGGATATTCTAAAGTATTCCGTTACATTACGGTCAATAGGGAAAAAAGTTTTAAATGCATTTTAATCGTTTGAAATTTAAAACCTATAATTATTTCGTAATTTAGTCGAGTCATTTCAAATGTTATGAAAATCGGATGCATAGATCAATTACAGGGACAATCAAAAGGATTCCGTTACATTACAGTCAATGGGGAAAATGTTTCAAATGCATTTTAACTAGTAAATCTGCAGATCAAGAGCCTCAACGTCAGCTTTTCACATCTTTTTTTTTAAAAACACACTTAGAGTACTATTCAACTTCCTGGAAACTGTAATTTAAAATTTTCGAATTACGTAATTATTTATAAGAATAAAATAAGAATAAGAAATTTGAAGTCATCAAAAGCCGTTAAAATAAAGATTTAGTTATGTTAGGATATTCTGAAAAATTCATGATCTATTATTTTTTTTTATTATACCACAGTAGATTTCTTCAGGGGGGCTCCGCCCTCCTGAACCCCCCCATAGTCTCATTAAATTTAAATTTGTAACTTTCTAGCAATCTGCTAATGGTTATCGTATATCTTGTATTTCTTTCTACATTTTGATTTATTAGGATAAGTGACAGTTTTAATAGGCATTTTTCATTATCCTCATACTTCTAGATACCTGCCCACCAAAATCATCTAAATCTCATGTACCAGGAACTTTTGAAAGTGTAAACTCAGTAATCTAGGGTTTTACAATTTTGTTTACGAAAAAAAGAAGTTTGATTGCATTTTGCGGGAGTTATCCGGGACTGACAGATAGACAGAATAACAGACTGAGAGATGGAAAACAATAAATTTTAAGTCGCCAAAATAAGCCTTCACTGAAATTTCGGCAATGACGTCTTTATTCATGAGTTATTGCTGTCCATGTGTCTTGTATTTTTAACGACAACTATAAAATACCTGTTTTATTTCAATTATGACGGCAAATTTTACCAATTGAAACATTTGTTAAAAATATTATTATTTTTTATTTCTTTTATTTCTAATTATGCCCCAATTTTTGTCAGAAAAATTCTTATTAACGAAACAAATTTCCGTGTTTAATATTTAATAAAGCACTATTTTTATTTTTATTTTAATTCTGACGTCATATTTATTTTTTCTTAGTTTAATTTTTCGAATGGAAATTGCTCAATTGAAACTTATTGCCGTTGAAAAATTATTCCAGAATTTTTTTTTTTTTTTTTTTTTTTGCAACAATAAAGGAAATTTGTTAACTTTTATCGAAAAAATCGCTCTTGATTCTGTATGAAAATGACGTTGACTTATTTAAATTTTCGTACACGCTTTCAAATTTATAGCATTAAAATATAATAAGGATTAGGATGAATGGTTGCTTAGCAACCATTAAGAGAAAATAAAGAAAATGAAATAAATACATTTTAAATAAGTAAATCTCTAAAACAAATTAGTTTATATTATTGGAACACATTTATAAAAAATCTCCAAAATTTACAGTAATAACTTTAAAAATCTGACAAATGCATAAACGAAATTTAAACAATGCGAATAATTTAACTGGTAAATTTCAGTGTCCATTTATCATTGAATTCCATTAATGAAATGTGTCATTTTCTCTCAAGGAAAAAAAAATTGAAAATCATTGGATTTGCCATATAAAAGCATTATTGCGCAAAATAAAATATTCTATATTTACCGAACGAATGAATAAAATCTAACAAAAAACTATACAGCTTAATCCCAGTGCCTCACTAACATTACCATTTAATTTCAAGCCAATCGGGTGTTTTTTGCGTTAGTTATCGCGGAACAGACAGACTGACTGACAGACAGACAGACAGAAACCAAAACATTTCGTGTCTCCAAAGTAAGCCTTCTCTGACGTTTCGGCAATGGTGTTACACTCATTCGAACATAATAGAATTGGCATGAATCTATGAAATATATACTAAAATATGCATTCTGTACAATCTGTGATGCAAAGAATTTTTATTATTAAATTACAGGGCCACGCAAAAGTATTCCACTATATAATGCTATACGGGGAAATATGGTTTGGTACGTGTTTTAATTATATTCAACTATTTCACATTTTATGAATAAGATATACGTTGCTGAGGTGTAATAAAAATTACTTCCTATATATTTACAGAAACGTAAAGATTTCGACTACTGTACTGTATCCGGCGTACGCTCTACTATATCAGCAAGATCTGAATATTTTTAAAACTTCGCTATCGTACGAACGCACCTCATTTGCTACGTTCACGCGCAATTTCCAACTTGTTTGTAATTAAGATAATGTAACATTAAAATGTACAGTAAAAAAGATTTTCATTGATTATATTGAAACGAAATATTTTTGTGTACCTAACTAAACTAACCAAAAATAGTACACAATTCCCTTTCAATATCGAAATTAATTGATAAACCAAACACGATGACAATTACAAGTTAACCGGAAACTTTACTCGAGTTAGATCACGGACAGGTTGACGGTTAGACTATTGAATTCATAGACACTTTCAACTATGTTAGAAAGGATTAAGCCGAGTGCTTATATCTATTTCGCGAATTGGCCAATCGCATCTGGCCAGTTCGCGAATTGGCCAAATGCATCTGGCCAGTTCGCGAATTGGCCAAATGCATCTGGCCAGTTCGCGAATTGGCCAGTCATTTTTTAAGGTTGCTGGCCAATTCGGGAATTGGCCGGCCAGTTCTAGAATTGGCCAATTTCGGGTATTGGCTGCAACATATATATATATATATATGTGTGGGATATTGAGTGATTAACTTATGATTTAAGTAAAACTAATAATCTTGATAAGATAAAAAGGTTTAATAGACATAAAATATATACGTAGCATTCAAAAATAACAGTAGGACTGAATAATATTCATTATAAATAAGCTTCCTTGAGCTTTGGATTAAAAATCTATCAAACTCGCCATCGCTGAAATCTATAGAACACCTCGTTCTTTTTCACGCATCATCACACGCAGGGCCGTGCTTAAGGGGGGGCGAGCCGGACATTTGCCCAGGGCCGCCAAAATTTGGGGCCGCAAAAAAATTATGTTGTTTTTAAATTTCACCAGTTTTTATGAAGCTATTAGCTGATCAGTCCGACACTGACCGTGCCCATGATGAATGACCCTTACACTAACCTCAAATTTGTATGATTTTATTGCTTAAGACAATTTTATCTAAATTTATATTTTTGCGTGAAAAAGTATTGAACTGAAAATATGCTATTTTTTATTTTATTTTCTGCGTAATTTGAATTCTAGAGTTTTTGCGCACCGAAAGAGAGCGAAAACACGACGAAATTCCCAGGTTCTTGCCTATTTCGTCGAATTTCCCATACTTTATTTTGTAAAAAATATTTCTACCCGTCTGAACGTTTCAAAGTTTTAGTAGGTGATGTAAATATGATATATAGAGATGTTTTTAAAAGTTTGTGTTAAAATAAGGACGTTTAGTTACTTTTAGCTTAGAAAATATCGTCTTCGTTTCGCGCAAAGTGATCTGCTTTCTCTGGTGTATTGAGCAGATTAACATTCACATAATTTAAAATTGATTGCACCGTCGATTAAAAGATTTCAACTGTAGGAGTATATTTTTGATTTGTACGAATACCTTAAATTGCGCTGTAGAGGGGGGAAAACCGCGACAAAACGTTGAATTTTTTAGAGATTTCGTCAAAATTGTCGCTCATTTTATTTTGTAAAAAAAATTTTTACCCGTCAAAATGTTTCAAAATTTTTGAAGGTGATGTAAATCTGGTATATTGAAATGCTCTAAAAATATTGTGTTAAAATATGAACATTTAGTTTTTTTAGAGTAGGAAAAATATTGTCTCTATGGTTCGCGAAGTGGCATGTTTCTAATGGTATAGTAGAAAGGATTTAAATTCTATATGATTAAAGTCAATTACACCATCGATTAGAAGAAGGCTTCAGCTTTACGAACATATTTTTGATATTTCGGTACCTATAAAATTGCATATTAGGGACACATTGCAATAGAAGACGTTGAAAAAAAAATTAGCTGCGATAATTTTTTTAATTCATTGCGATATTTAGGATGTTAAAAGGATTCAAATTCTACGGTTTGTCAGAATATGCCTTTCGATTTAAAGTTTACCCCGCGGTTTGGACGATGTGAGTTGATAAATGCTGACAAACCTCATCCTACATTTTCTTTCTCTGTTCTTCAGTTTCATTTGACTCCTAAATAAGATTTCAGATCATTCACCATAACTTATCTCTTCTCACAACGACCTCACCGAAATGAGTTTTTAATGACAGTGAGTTTTTTGATAATTAAAAACTCAACTAATTATAAGAATTTAAAAATTCCGAGTCTCACATATGTCATGAGACACTTTGAACTAGCCTAACAAAATTTTTTAGCTTCGTACGTGCCGTGGGTTGTGCTAGCCATCGCACACAGAGACGCACACACATACAAATAGAGCTAAACTTTGTTTTATTAGTATAGATGCTACATCAGGAAGTCTATACAAGAGGTCTAGAAAAAACTACTTATTACTCTAAAGATCTTGAAATTTTTTACTCAATTTATATCTATCTATGCTTCTTTTATAAAGAATACATATTTTTTTCAAATTAAAATTTTCTCTACTCGATAGTTGTAAACTTTTTTAAATTAAATTTTATAGAAAGCAACCCTTATCAAAATACGCTCGGCCCCGTCATGCAGATATTGTAGAAGATCACTCTAATTTGCTTTGTTTTAAAACAGAATACCCGATTACGAAAAACTTAACTATATTATCTCAATCGGTGGCGATTTTCTGTAATCGGATTTCCATTCAATTCGTGTTGACTATTGACTGGCAGATTTTTCGGTTCAAGTCTGCATTCAATGTTGTCGCGACACCTAACAGTTGTTTTTGGGATTTTTTTTTATGTAAGATCTGTCACTCATTTAAAAATTAGTTTAATAAAAATAGTTAAGGAAAAATTGTTTTTGCGTATTGGACTTTTATGGTAATTTCTAAAAGAAAAGGATTTTATTAGACGTTAAGAAAATCTTTTTAAATGGATTGTTTTAAATATGCCGTAATGGTCACCATTAAATGCGATTCGCACATAAAAATTTGTTTTAATGTTTTCTTTCTATTTTGATGACAACTTGTAAATATATTTTTAATTAAAAAACAGTGGAAAATGTTATGGTTTGCGTTTTTCCAAAATTGACAACAATAGATATAAAAAAAAGACTTTTGCGAAATATAAAATAATTCTCTATCCCGATAATGAAATTTTGAAAAAAAAAACACTTACCATATAGACAAATATTTAAAAAAAGCACACCACAATGTAGTCCAACATGTGCCTCCAAAAAAGAATTTATTTGCTATCCATAGTTTTTGATACGATAACACTTTTCTAACTGAACTATTTTGACAGTTCTCAACATTAAATATGCTTAAAATAAGAAAGTTAATAAAAATTAGATAGTTATTTTAATTGTTTAAACGTATATATATATATATCTTCGTATATAGTTATGGATATTCTTTGTCAAAAAGAAAAAAAGTTTTAAAAGTTCTTTACTGTGGATGATAGCATAGGTCTAGATTAACGGCAGTTTCTTTAACAAAGTTGTCCGAGTTAGGTCTATTCCTGAAGATTGTTGTATACAGGTTTAGTATAACGGAGCAAAAATGCGTAGTTGCCAGAAAGGTGTTCAAACTAGAATATTAAAAATCAATCCAAAAGTATCATTCATTCCAAGTGGATGTCACAGCTGGAATCTAGTATTAAGTTAGTATAATAGTATTAATTTAATATTAAGAGATATGGCCAGATTCTCTAGTATTGCAAAATTCTCCTTCGGATTTATACAACAAATATATGTTCTTTCTCTTGTTTCTAGTCAAAGATGGCGCATATTAAACAATTTAATAAACATATACAAAAATTAACATATAAACCACTGTCTGATACAAGATGGAAATGATGAATTAAAAGCATAAAGGATATTCACTATCACATTGGAAATATTTATGATGCGTTAGTAAAAGTTTCTGAAGCTTCAAAGGACATGAAAAGTCGAACAGAAGCAGTTTCATTGGCAAAAGAAATGAAAAGCTTTGAATATTTTACGACACTGTATTTTTGAGATAACACTTTGACGCAATTCAGCTTTGTTAGCAAAGCAATGCAACGCTCTGCCATGAAAATTGACTATGCTTTAAAATTAATAGTGAAAATGCTTCAAATTTTAAAAGATTATAAAGAAAATGGTTTTCCTAATGCTCAAATTTCACCAAGTGAACTAGTCGAAGAGCATGAACTGAATGCTGGAGAAATTACTTTCCCACATGTGTCATTATCACTTTGCAGAAAAAAAAAAAAAAAAAAAAAAAAAAATCTATTTTCTTAAGAAGGTGATGATGTAAATTCTATATTGGAAACCATGAAATATTTGTTCAACTATAGATTTCAGGAATTGTGCTAAACAGTTCCATTGCACTGAGAATTTTACTCACTATTCATGTAATTTTTGCACCAGCTGAACTCTCTTATCCAAAGTTAAAACTTGCAAAGGCTTATATACCATATGGTCAAAGGTGACCGGCCACTTGCGATTTTTGATTTTTGTTAAATATCTAGAAAAATACATGAGGAAATGTTTTGAAACTCAAGGTGTGTAAATAGAATAGTACAGGTAATGAAAATCTTTTCCTGAAACCCTGTAGGGGACCGTTAACAAATTGAAAAAGAATGAATATCTTTTGGATAAACGTATCAAAACTAAAGTAGCAAAAGCATTCAAACTCTAGATTATGATTAAATAGCCTATTGTAATAAACTGTGTTCTGTTTAAAAAAGATAGCATGTATGCTAGTAAAGAAATCAAGGTTTTGATAAACACAGTCCCAAGTTTTTTGTTTATTATTTGCAGAGTTCTTAACATAAAAAAAATGTTCTCTTCAGAAATTGCGTCAAATAACACTGTACACAATGCCTTGTAATCAGAATTAAAAAATAATAAAAATTGTATTAATAATGAGCAGGTTTACTAAATAAATTTGCACTTCGCATGCGTGAAAGGAATCAAAATATAATTTGGATAATGTGTTAGTTAAATGCATAGAAACTCTTGTGCAAGTCTCAAAAATATAGCCTGAAATTTCTGAAAATTATCGTCGGTAGAATAAGCTCAAAATTCGTTGTTCCCAAAAAGAAGCAAAAGCATTAAGAGTTGTATCCAAATATAATAGTAAGTGTAATATTATGTATTCTGTATTGGCACTAGTAAATTGATACAGGAATACATCTCCTCATCTTTTTTTGCATCATTTTAGGAATAACGGATTTTGAGCTTATTTTTATCGACGATAATTTTTAGAATTTACAAGCTATGTTTTTGTGATTTTCACAAAAGTTGCTCGTTACATTTAACTAACATAGTATGGTAATTACATTTTAATTGCTCTGACGCATGCGCTATGAAATTTTTTTTAGTAAACCTGCTCGTTATTCATATGATTTTTATTATTTTTTAATTTTGATTGCAGAATATTGTATATAATATTGCTTGTTGTATTTTCTGAAAAAAAAATAAAATAAACATTTTTTTTATATTAAGAATTTTGCTAATTATAAGCAAAAAATCTTAGCAAAATTTGGAACTGCTTTTATGAAAACCTTAATTTCTCTACGAATATACATGCTATCCTCATAAAAATGACCAACCTTTATTAAAAAAAGCTATTTTATCATAATCTACAGTTTGAACACATTTTCTGCATTATTTTTGACAGGGTTATTCAAAAGATATTCATTCTTTTTCGATTTGTTGACGGTCTATTATGGGGTTTCGGGGAAAAATCTTCGCGAAAATAAATGACCTGTACTATTATATTTACACACCTGTAGTTTCAGGATAATTCCCCATATATTTTTATAATCATTTAACAAAACATTTAAAAATCGCAAGTGGTCGGTCATCTTTGGCAATATAGTGTATAAGATCAACACCTCTGCTCAATCAAGGTCTCTCTCTGCTCTTGTTCTTATTTTGATTAAAAACAATTTGGCAGTTTTTTTTAATTAATAGATAACTTTTTTGCTAAAAAAAGCTAAAAAATTTCTTTGTGATGTAAGTAAAGCTGATTTAGTATACTCCACAAGTTTCATTAATAAAAAATGTTATATAAATGCTGTTGCGCAATTATTTTATTTAACTTCGACTGCTCGGGCAGAAATGAAGTTCGTCTGTAATTGTATGTAGCAAAACATCTATCCATCATGTTACGAATAATAGAATAAATTTCATCTTTGATGGATACATTATATACTAAGTATGATTTATGATGCTAAAACATGGAAATTCGAATGAATTGAAAAATTACTCTAAATACGTCTTGGGAAATGAAGGTAAACCATTATGAATATTATAGATACTGATGTGCAAGGGGAATTTTATTTATTTATTTATTTATTTAATCCGAAAATTTTATTCATTTTGCAATAATTTTTATTACGCCTTTTTTTTTCTCCTGAGTGCATACTAATTTCACTCCTATGATATATTTTGTACTGTTTTATATGCATTAAAAAAATTTCAGAAAAAAAGGCCGCCAAAATATATTTTGCCCAGGGCCGCGAAAGTCCTAAGCGCGGCCCTGATCACACGAGTCTCATTTTGGATATCACGTTCATTAAATCATTGAGTTTATTATCTTTTATTGCTGGATACTTTATTCTTTAATCCCACATATATATATATATATATATATATATATATATATATATATATATATATATATATATACAGGGTGTTTCGCTACCAGACCGACAAACTTTGAGGGATGATAGTAGTCATAAAGACAAACATTATTAAGTAGGAAACCATGGGGCGCAAACGTCTTCTATAGGAGCTAGGGGCCATTAAAGTTTAAGGTCCGAAAATTCAAACGCTAATAAAAATTAGAAAAAAGGGTCGATTTGTTTGCGGTTTTCTCTAAAATCATTCTTTATATCACGATTTTTAATTTTTTTAATTTTAAAGGTTAAGTTCAAAAATTGTCAATAGAGGGCGCTTTAGACTTTAGAGAAACGAACAAATATTTTTTGCCGTTCTTTTGTGCGTGGGGTTGAAATTATTCTAAAATTTAGACTTTAACTTAAATTTTAAGCCCAAAATCGGAAACATGGGGATCGGTTAACTAGCGAAAATTTAACTGTGAACCGAGGGGGAGATTTTAAACGCTCATAAACATTGGACAAACTAATCGATTTTGTTCCGGTTTGCGTGTAGCTCATTGCCTTGGTAATTATTTTATTCAAAATGACGTACAGCTGAGGTATCCTCATTTTTTCATAGAGAGCGCTTCAGACACATCTCTGACATTTCAATGGCATTACTCCTGGGTGTTTTACTACCAGACTACCATACTTCCAGGAAGTGTTAGGGATGCGAAAGCGACACGGAATCACATAGGAATGTAACGTTGAAAATGTCTTTTTTGCGAATTATGGTTAAAGGAAGCAGAGAAACAGCAACACGTTAATATGACATAAAACAGTTTATTTAAAGGTTTTACTAGAAAATATTTTCGAAATTACGACCAGAAGTAATTCGACATGCTTGACAGCGGCGTCGCATGTAATCCCTCACGCTTTGAAAGATTCCTGGAATCTTTGATAGATTTCCGGAAGCTACAGAAATACGAGCTGCTAAGTCTTTAATTGATGGTACGGGATTCTCATACACCGAACTTTTCATGTGACCCCAGCAGAAGAAGCTCATACTTGATAGGTTCGGTGATCTGGCAGGCCAATAAACCGGGCCACCACGACCTATCCACCGCTGTCCATATGTTACGTTGAGGTATCGGTGAACACATTGGTCAAATGTGGAAGAGCCCGATCGTGCTGGAACCACATAGAGCTGCGCAACGAGAGAGAAACTTTCACGCGCATTACCGTTCAGCGCCATCTACCGCAAGAAAATCGCAGCGCCATCTACTGTCGCTGTCAAAATTGCCGGACTTTTCCTGGTCGTAATTTCTAACACTTTTTGCAGTAAAACCTTTAAATAAACTTTGTTCTGTCACTTTAACATGCTGCTGTTTCTCTGCTTGTTTCTGTTGTTTTTTCTCTGCTTTTTTTTAAACGTAACATGCAAAAAAGCAATTTTCAACGTTACATTCCTGTGTGATTCCGAGTCGTCTTTGCATCCCTTACACTTCCTGGAAATATGGTGGTCTGGTAGTAAAACACCCAGGAGTAATACCATTGAAATGTCGGACATGTGTCGGAAGCGCCCTCTATCAAAAAAAAGAGGATATGAAAGCTGTACGTTATTTTGAATAAAATAATTACCAAGGGAATGACCTACACGCAAACCGCAACAAAATCGATTAGTTTGTCTAATGTTTATGAGCGTTTAAAATCTCTCCCTCGGTTCACAGTTAAATTTTCGCTAGTTAACCGATCTCCATTATTCCGATTTTGGGCTTAAAATTTAAGTTAAAGTCTAAACTTTAGAATAATTTCAACCCCATGCACAAAAGAACGCCAAAAATATTTGTTCGTTACTCTAAAATCTAAAGCGCTCTCTATCGACAATTTTTGAACTTGACCTTTAAAATTAAAAAAATTAAAAATCATGATATAAAGAATGATTTTAGAGAAAACCGCAAACAAATCGACCCTCTTTTCTAATTTTTATCAGCGTTTGAATTTTTGGGCCTTAAACTTTAATGGCCCCTAGCTCATACAGAAGACGTTTGCGCCCCATGGTTTCCTATTTAATAATGTTTGTCTTTATGTCTGCTATCACCCCTCAAAGTTTGCCGGTCTGGTAGCGAAACACCCTGTATATAATGTATATATATATATATTGTTTACTATAATTCAATTTAATTCTTTTATTGATATAATCCATTGGTGAATCTTGTCTACTTTTAATGGTATTATATATATATATATATATATATATAAACATATGTTGCGGCCAAAACCCGGAGCCTGGCCAATTCTAGAACTGGCCGGCCAATACCCGAACTGGCCAAGCTTCCCGGCCAATACCCGAAATGCATGAAATGAATAGAGTATTTCGGGTTTTGGCCGGCCAATTCGCGAACTGGCCGAAAAGCCTTGGCCAACACCCGAATTGGGGATTTAAGGCTACCCAGTAGATGCGGCGCCGTCATGAAATTCTTTTAGAAATTGTTTTTTATTCAAAGAAGAACGTAATTTGCGACGGTTCCGTTTGATGGCACTGATATGCACACGTGACAGAAAAGGATATTTCCATGCTATTCTGATATGCCACCTTAGTGGTCTAAATTGCCATTTTTTCTAATAGAAATATTATTTTTTATTTGTATAAAAATGGTCTCAGTAAATTTATAGTATTTCGCATTATTTCCAATTCTTTTGAACCTGATTAACTACATTCTGCAGAAGATTCTTTACAAATTAAAATAAACATGAAGGGGGATTTTTTTAAAGTAATAAACGTAACTCATCGACAAATATGCAATTTTAAACTTAAAACAAGAAAGGAAATGAATCACTGTGTAGATTACAAAATATCATGCAACTCTATCGCAATGTTGTTAAGAGAATTTACTCCGGTTCTTTTTATGTAAAGAGATATCCACATAAGCATAAAAAAAAAGTAAAATTTCCTTTCAGCAATAGGTTTCCGCAACTAGTAATCTATTTATTTTATCTTTCATTAAAGCTTTCTATGATCTACAAATTGCTTTACAAATAAATATTAAAAGTTTATCGCAGCTGGAAATGCACATGAAAAACAATCGGAATATAAATGGTAAATTCCACCTACTCAATAATCTATAGAAAACATGTTGTAGAGCATATTAGAAATGCATAAAGGGTTTATTATGTTTGAAGTTGTGAAATATCAAAAAAAAAATACTCTGTAAAAGTATTTCTCGCATATATCATAATTCCTTATCGGAATACTTTTTTGGAGTCCCTATTAACGATTTATAATGATTTCTTAATCAATATTCTACAAAGAAACCTACTGCTTCCCTCATGAGTGAGGCATATAAATTTTACTATGTTTGAAATATGCCATAATTCTTTATTGGAATTGTTTTGGCGCCCCTATAAATGATCTACAAATGCTACTTAATCAATACGCAACAAAAGACATTGTTTCTCACATCAGTGAGGCTCATGAATTGCATTATGTTTGAAATAGTGTAATATCATTAAAATAACCTATAACAGATTTTTTGGCATACATCATAATTCTATACCGGAATTCTTTTTGGCGTTTTGTAAACGAACTGTAACGGCTATTTAATCAATACTTTACAAAAAAAGTATCACATGTGCATTATGTTCGAAATCGTGTAACATCATTAAAATGCCTTATAAAAGATTTGTTCGCATGTATTATATTTCCTTATAATGGCTACTTAATCAATATTCTAAAAAAAAATATTGCTACTCACATGAGACAGGCTTGTAAATTGCATATGTTTGAAATAGTGCAACATCATTAAAATACCCTATAAAAGGTATTTTGGCATACATCATTATTCTTCATCGGAATTCTTTTTGGCGTTCTTATAAACGTACATTAGAATGGCTACTTATTCAATATGCTACAAAAAATTTACATCCCACATATGCATTATGTTGAAATAGTGTAACATCATTAAAATACTTTATGAAAGATTCCTTGCATTTATCATAATTCTTTATCGGAATACTTTTTGCGTCCCTACAAATGAGCTATATTGACTACATAATCAATACTCTACAAAAAAGCATTGCTTCCCACATGAGAAGGGCATATAAACTTCATTATGTATGAAATGTATCATAATTCTTCATTGGAGTCATTTTTGATGTTTCTATTAACGAACTATGATTACTAATTAACCAATACTCTTCAAAATATATATTGCTTCCTACATAAGCTAGGGTTGTAAATTGCATTATGTTTCAAATAATGTAACATTATAAAAATGCCCTAAAAAGGATTTTTTGGCAATATCATAATCTTTATCGGAATTCATTTTGGCGTCCCAATAAACGAACTAAAATGGCTACTTAATCAATATACTCTATAAAAAAGTTCTTCTACACTAGAGAAGCATGTGATTTTCATTAAATTTGAAATAGTGTAACATCATTAAAAGGCACTAAAAAATTCTTTCATCATTTTCTTAGTAATAAAATTTTCAGTGTTT
Source organism: Maratus speculifer (assembly GCA_964019185.1). Taxonomy (NCBI): domain Eukaryota; kingdom Metazoa; phylum Arthropoda; class Arachnida; order Araneae; family Salticidae; genus Maratus; species Maratus speculifer. The sequence goes on from OZ025296.1 coordinate 46,367,047, forward strand.
CTGAAAAAATCTAGAATTGCTATATTTCATGCACTGTAATAAATAACTGTTTGTCGTCTTTATTAATGATACATAGGTACCAATTTTATTGTAATGTAACAACATTAAAATGTACCGTAAAAACGATTCTTATTGATTATATTCAAACGAAATATTTTTGTATATCCCAGTAAATTAACAAAAAACAGTACACAATTCCCTATCAGTGCCAAAATAAATTGATAAACGAAATAAGATAACAAATACAAGTCATCCCGAGCCTTTACTCGAGTTAGAGAACGGCGAGGTAGACGACTACACTATTTGAATTCATAGACACTTTCAACTGTGTTAGAAATGATTAAACCGAGTGCCTCTATCTATTTCGGGAATTGGCCAATCACATCTGGCCAGTTCGCGAATTGGCTAATCGCATCTGGCCAGTTCGCGAATTGGCCGGCCAATTCTAGAATTGGCCAGTCATTTTTAAACGTTACTGGCCAGTTCGGGAATTGGCCGGCCAGTTCGGGAATTGGCCGGCCAGTTCTAGAATTGGCCGATTTCGGGTTTTGGCCGCAACATATATAAAATTATCAGGTAATCAAGAAAGTTTGTGCAGTGTTCATCAGACGCAAAAAAACTAGTCACTTATAACTTAAAATTTTTAAATACTTATTTTATCATTCAATATATCATCATTGGCTTGAATATATGTTCCTAATGAGGCAGAAGCTTATAAACGCTCTTTTTGGGAAAATCTTTTTCAGAGTCGGAAAAAAAAGCGTGTAATAGACTTTTTAACTGCGTTCCGGTTTCGAAATGCTGTTCCCACATATGGCCAAAAACAAGTAATAGTCCAATGGGACGACGTCCGGGGACTAAGTTGGATCAGGCAAAATTTATTAGCCCAGTGTTTCGATCACGTCCATGATCACATTCGCTGAATGACGGCTGATATTATGTTGGAGGAGAAGAATTCCTCGCTTCAATGATCTGTTCCCTATTGGTCAGTGTTGGCTGTTTTGAAGCACAGCAGCTGAAGCCTTTTAAAAATATGATGAGTAGATTTCGGCTTGATATTTTCCACATCTTCTAAGAATGTACAGTGAACTATATCAGTGTTGGTCCACCAAACATGCAGGATTGGTATTTTTTCATAAATGTCAGGTTTGGAGGCCAATGAAACGAAATCAAAAGTCAATCAACATTGTTATCTCTTCCGGCTGATATACAGGGTCTCCCCTCTCAACGGTGGCCAATGGCTAATTTCTAAACCGTTGGTCATAGACATATAGTTCCAATTGCAAAAATGCTTTAAAAAAGGTAAAGAATTATTTTTTAAGCGATTTAGGTCAAAAATATGTTTTACTAAAAAATTACGAAAATTAAATTTTTATACGGTCCCCCGGTCCTACAAGTGATATTTAGAAAATTTTTACCACTACTCTAACAAGTAAGACAAAAAAAGTCCCATTCCTCTGCGATCAAAATTGACTGAGTTATAACTGTTCAAAGTTGAAGCATATTTTTTGCTGCGAAATAGGGGTCAGTCACAAATTTACTGGAAATAAAAATAAACATCAGATAGAAAAGTTTTCTTTAAACATTGAAAGTAAAAATATTTTTTACAATGTTGTTTCGGAATTTTTGTTGACATTTACATGTTAAAGTAAAATATGCAATTTGTGCTAAAAATATAAGTAAAAAAATAACAGAAATTTTGTTAAATTAAACTACGAAAAGCAACAGTCACAAATCGTTACAAAATGATACATATTTGAAGCTCTATTAGATTACTCAACCTAATAGAATTTGATGTAGTCCTATAAAATAAATAAATGGAACGCACCTAAAATCGTATTAATATTACATTGTCATCGGGTTTAAATAAGTATGGGAATTGAACCTCAATCAGATATTTGGAAGTGAGTTAAAATTTGAATATAAGTTTTGAACTAGGAAAATTTACATACGAAAACTATGAATAAAATAAAAGCTTATCAAAATAACATACCTTTTTAAATAAAAGAATCAACTTCATTTGCTTACAAAATAAAAAATACGTAAAATTACAATTGAGGATATGAATTTCAAAACTCGACTTATCGCTTTTTGATTTCTCTATCAGTCTATACAAACCTCCACTATTGTAATAATGCAATCTCAAAATTTATAATGAAAACCAATAGATGTATTTAAAGTTTTTTTGCTATTTCCCAAAATTTGATTTTTTCGATAAAGAGAATTTTTAAATTCATGTCTTCAGTTATTTTAATAACCAATCTAGAAGTTAATTAATTATAATTAACACTACCGTAAAACTTATACGGTGACAGCGCCTTCAGTTAAATCGCTCATTTAAAACATTTTGTAATTGGAACTATATGTCTGTGACAAATAGTTTAGGAAATAGCCTTTGAACAGCGTTGGAAATCAACTCCCTTTATAATACTTTAAGCACTTAGTGTACGTTCCCTTAAAGCTCCGTCGAACTCATCCGTTTTCAGCTATAGAAAAGTGGTTTAAGTCATGAAATTTAAAGTTTCATAACTCGGTCAATTTTAATGTTACATGAATGGGACCTTTTCTGTATTACTTGCTAGAGTGTTGAAAAAATTTTACTAAATATCACTTATAGGACCGGGGGACCGTATAAAAATTAAATTTTCGTAATTTTCTAGTAAAACATTTTTTTGACCAAAATCGCTTAAAAAACAATTCTTTGCATTTTTTCAAGCATTTTTGCAATTGGAACTATATGTCTATGACCAACGGTTTAGAAATTAGCCATTGGCCACCGTTGAGAGGGGACACCCTGTATATGAACCATTTTTTTTACATTGAAAGAGACCAGGTACGAAACTTTGTTCCGGCACAACAGCAATGACAAGTATATGTTCTACATGTTTCTCTGGGTAGCATGTTTCTCTAGGTCAGAATATCAGATACTCACTTGTTGAGTTTCAATTTCATCTAAAGGTTATGCAAATACGATTGGATACTTTCGTCATGCACCTCCAAGCCTGTATGATAGCTCTTGGCAGGTTTAATGAAGATTCTGTTTGATTTCCTCCTCCAGCTGGATTTTGTCTAAGGGATGAACGACCAACATGGGGCTTATCTTCAAGACTCTCGTCTACGAATGAAAATCGGTTGAACCGCTTTTGAGTGGTCTGTTCGCTAACTGAAATCCTTCTAAACGCAGAACATATTTTTGTAGCGGTTTCTGAATCTTTGTTTACTAATATGAACTCGTAGAGTAAAATAGACCTCAAAATCTCTTTTGCTAACTGCATACTCTTTCAAAAAATACATTTATTACAAAACTGATAGAAAAACGTGTGATGCACTAAGCAACTCTTGACTGAATGAGGTGCCTTAGTTTCAAGGGAATGTGCAGATATGACGTCATCAGAATCCATCTGACTACAGCCACGCGACAACAGTAACTGCTTTCAAAATTCGCTCTAATTTTCTTGGTTACTTGATATATGTTAGATATATATTTCTAGTGCATAAAACCATTATAAAACAATACAAATGATCATCCAGAAAAGTTAACATACAAATTGTAAAATATCTTTCAAATTAAAAAATAAGTGTTATCTTTAATTTAAAAAAAAAAAAAAAAAAAAAAAAAAAAAATACGTATCATGATATCAAGTATAAAAAGGAATTGAAAATTCAGTAAACATTGGAAGAGGGGAAATATTTGTAAAACAAAGGCATATTCTTCAGGCCGAAATTATCTTAAGTTCCATTAATACCATGTCCAATTTCTGCCTTTAATAATCCAATAAAAGTTAAAACAATGCAAAATAAAGGTACTTTACTCAGTAAATCGAGAAAAAAAGCAAAAATTAGAACAGTAAAGAAAATAATATGGATTAAAGAAAATCTTTACGTATTGAAGAACCAAGGAAATCACTACTGACTCAGTAAGTTTAAAATGTGCTAAGAAATGATTTGCACTTGTTTCCAGAAATATTATGAGTATAAGAGAACAATACAACCATGGAATTAGGAAAGAACTGTAATAATATTGAAATATACAGTATTTTCATTATTATTATATCAATCATAGTACTGCCCTTTATCAGTAAACAATACATGTAAAAATAGCTTAATGTTTACATAGAAAATATAGAGAAAAAAATAAACAAATAAGTATTAATAATAATAACTATGCGTGGATTAACCTTCAAAAAAGATAATTTATTAATTTAATATAAATGATAAGTTTTAGAGATAAATAAATATTTCATATGGATAAGTTATTAAATAATTATTCAGTTTTATGTAAATGTATAAATATATGTATTGTGTATTAGCAAAATAATAAATTTAAGTATAAAAATATTGAATTATATTTTCCATATCGTGTATAATCATTTAATAAAAATAAAGAAATAAAATAAAATAGATATAAATTTATAGTATATCGCAACGAATTTAATTACAAACAATCAAAAATATTTTTTAATTTATATGGTTAATAGGGTTGATGTTAAATCAAAGGCCCTACAACAAGACTACGATGAACACAAATTTGAATCACTGAAAATACTTTGAGCATAGCAAATGTAAAATCAGGAAAAAACATTTTTATTTTACGAAAAGATTTGAATGACAGTAATTATTTGGATTAAAGGTCAAAAGTTGGCATAAAATGAAATTTGATTAAAATGTCCTTTCCAAAGGAAATTTTAGTTGTAGCTTGTAAAATAAAATTCATCAGAAATGAAGAAAATGCTTTTCTGATCGAAACTGACGTCACGTTATAGTCTGTGACAAAAATCTATGTGAAAATGAACAATTAAAATTTTTATTGCACTTAAAAAAAAAAAAAAAAAAAAAAAAAAAAAAAAAAAAAAAATCGAACATAATTGAAAACTGTTTCATTTCAGTGTTTTAACCTTCTCATAAACACGATTTGTCATATAATTGATATATGTTATTGAGATATAGTGTGGTATATTCTCCATATTGAAAACAAACTGTTTAGCAATTTTTCTTAGCTTACTGTTACTGTTAACTTAGTTATCTTACTTTAGCTGGGAAATTACGGGAAAAATTATTTACGTTGCATTTTAATGGTTTGGTTTATTTTTGTCGGCCGATTATCTACACTAGGGATATAGGCCCAGGGGAGGGGTGCCCTTCGTGGGGGTCTTTCTAAGAGAACCTAACCCGTATTCACGGAAGGTTCGAAGAAAACCACGAAAACTCCGAATGGTTAGGCCGACAGCAGCGATTGGGTTCGAACCCAGCACTTGCTGTCTACCAGTTGAGAGGTCAGAGCCTCTCGGCCACTGGTAGGACAAATTTTAATGATATTACTCACTTTCAAACATAATGAAATCGATAGGAATTTATGAGGTACTGAAGTGTTGCTAAGTGTTAATAAAACTTTTTCTACAAAACTTCTTCTACAAGAATTGCAAGAGAAATCTTCCAGAACGATTTAAAAAAAAAAGTAGTTACACGGTTAGAATATAACTGTAGTCGCCAGTAACAGTTCTACAGTTCGTAACACCCTAAACTGAGTGCGAGCTTTCAACACACTCCTAGCATTGGTGTGAATAGTTTTACTGAGCCAAAATGATGAGACAATTGTACTTCAAACTGCTCAAAGGTTCCAGAATTAGATAAAATCTAATGAGGAATATTATTTTTTTAAAGTGGACGAGTTTACCATACTGGATTAAAAAAATATTTTTATTGGTTCATACATACTTACATTTTTTGAAGCGCAATCTCGGAAGAAGAAGTTTAAAGAGAAGATATGCTAGTAAATCCTTATGTTTTCTTTGTGTTCTGTCGAGAATTTCAAATGAAGGGACTTTTCAGATCTCCAATTCTGATGCCTAGCATCTTCTAAGATTGCGGTGGCTGATTCCTACATTGTACTAAAGATTTTGAAAAACTCGAATTTTTAATCTACATATTGGTGCATAAAAATATATTGCCGATCTTGCTTTCAACCAATATTCTGTTTTAGCTAAGCTATTAGAAGGGAGATTTTCTTTAGAAAATAAAAGTGGCATCATTTTATTAAAGGAACATTCCAAAAATCTGACATGTTCATCCTACTTCGATCACACTAAAAGGTATCCGTGATTTTATACAAGAAAATTAGACAATATATTAAATTAAACATCCACACATCTGTCCAAAAAATCATAATATGGATATATTTATTTAACTTTTCATACATTTATTCAAGTATCTTGTGTGTTATTTAAATTTTTAATTATGTTTTGCACGATATGAAGCACATAAGTTCATTAATGTATCACTTTTTTCTGGTTTTTACTACGCATTTCATTTAACATAGAATATACACCTGGCAAAAGATAACTAAACCACTCATGAAATAGGCATATTTTTATCTAACTAGCACAAAAACATTCATCTCTAATAATTACACAAAAGAAGAAACGAGAATAAATTAGCTAAAAGGAAAGAATGACAGCAAGAAAATAAAAATAAAAACGACTTTTTTACCATCCTTTCTTTTTGTAATGGATATTTATGTTCATCTGAAAACAAAAGATAAGATCTATTTTTTCTATACAAAAAAGGTGTGACGAGAATCGTTTCCTTCTGACAAATTGCATAAAACTTTGTATAGTTGCAGGTGTAGAAATAAAAAGAATGGGAAAGATTGCATTTAGTTAGGTATCAGATATAAAAATGTGCCTTTTTGGATCTGAAATTATTTGCATAGAAAATGATTATTATCATTATTATTTTGTAATAGGATCTTAAAAGAATTATACGTAAATAACCTTTCATTTCAATATATTCAGGGTCGCAGATGGTGGATGAAAGCGCAACAAATTATTGGTTTTTGTCTCTCTTAAAACATATCTCGTGATTGTTCCTGTTTTTAAAATAGAAATGATAAAGGTAAACGTGAAACATTTTTATGTAAAACTTTAAAGTTAGTCTAGTAAAAAGTTAAATCTAGACTGACACATATTCAGAGTTTGTACAGTTCCTTCTTTTGAATATCTCTATTTTTTTAAAGTAATCTTTAGACTATTTAATAGCAGAATATTTGCGATTAAATAAAGGGGAAATTACTGATCATAAGTAATGGTACTCAAACGGTGGAAATTAATAAAAATAATAATACTAAAAATTGCGGTGCCCTGTAAATTATGTATGTAAATATTATTACATGGCGTTAAAATAAAGTAATTAAAATAAAACTTTGTATCTTCTGATAAGTATGAACAGTTGCGTAATTATGAATTGTTAAATCGGCAAAATGCCACATTCCTCAAACTTCAAAGGATTTTTCTTGAAAAGTATTCAGTTATCAAACACAGTACAGATGAACAATCAACAGCTCCATATACTAGATATATATCTGCATTTGTAAAGCCTTCCATTTTATGACCTCTGCAAGTAGTAATAAGATAACTAATTTCCTCTTTCACCGTTTTATTAGTTTTTCAACATTATCTATTACGTTATACGATCACGCTTCGGAACCTAATTATTAGCTACGTGATCTTCAGTTTTGCTAGAGTAATCTACCTGTCTCAGAAATTTGTACACACAGTAATGTATTAAATTATAATGCAGCTAAGGGATTTATGCCTAGGGTTTCCCCCCAGATTCTAATTACTTTATGTATCTTGTTAACAATGTTTAACTTGTAAGAATACGTGGATGCTTTTTAAAAAGGAGCTATTTAACAGTTACATTTTCTAATATCATATTTAACGGCTCGCAGAACTGGATCTTGCAAACTCTTTGAACCGAACATGGGCATAGCTGGCAAGTATTTCTATCCATCAATAAATTTTAGGGAAAACAAAATTCTAGAACAAACCAATAAATTAATTACTTATCCATGTACAATAAGCAAATAATAACCGTGCAGAGTTATCTATTTAAATTTTATTCGAATTATGTAAATATCTGATTCCATTAATTAAATTGTCTTGCCTATTAAATGTACTTTTCAATAAAGGGGTGAGAGATATGAAATTTTTTTGCAATACTATTTTCACTGATCCTGACTATTCTACAAATGCATTCTATTAAATACTACATAAAACACACCTGGCGAGTAAACTATTCGTTAGACAGACTCGTTTTATCTAACTAGCACGAAAAAATGCATCATAAATAGTTGATGCAATATTACGACGGCTGATAATAGAAGAAAGAATAAATTATCTAAGGTAAAAGGATGACAAGAAACAAAACAGAATGAACAAACAAAAGAAAAACGAATTATTTTTATTACCCTTGGTCTTTTTCAGTAATGGATATTTATGTTTATCTGAAAATGGTAGATAAAAACGAACTTTGTTTTTAACAAAAAAGGTATGACGAAAATTGTTTGCTTCTGAAAATGGCGTTAGAACATTGAATAGTTAGCGGTGTTGATATAAAGATTTATTTCAAAGAAATGCGACAAATTACGCATACTTAGGTATCAGACATAAAAATTCACATTTATTTATAGCGGGATTATTCGCTTCACAAAGTGTTATGGATTTCTTATGTTCCATTTTCGTTATTATGGGATCTTAAAAATGATTGTAAATTATACTGATACGTTGCTACTAAAATAAATAAAATTTATTTCGTTATTATTTAATAAATATTACATACTGTGCATATAATTTCATTCTGTATTGTCGAATATGCTAAAAAATTATATTTTAAGTACATAATATCTTAACCAAAATAATTTCTACAATTAGAGGGATGTAACTTAGCTACAAAAATAAATAACATTTTATTTCGCTATTATTCAATAAATATTACATCCTGTAAATGTAATTTCATGCTGTATTGTTGAATATGATAAAAAAAATATATTTTAAGTACTTAATATCTTAATCAAAATAATATATATAACTAGGGGGCTGTGCTCCTTACGATTACCAATCCCCAATGCTACACCAGAAACTCTAAAAAATGTGCTAATTTCATCAACTTCTTAAATATCGCGAAAAAATGCAGTATAAGTAAAATAAAAAAAGGGAGGGCGGGGCTGGAATTTACCTTCAAACAGGTTTCCATTCATTTTAATTTGATTGGAGAATTTTAACGTCGGTTAAACATCTAACTGGCTATTTACATGTTTGATTAAAAATCAGTTAAACATTTGAAGTACACAGAGTTTTTGCCATCTGGTATTTTTTTAATTACACTATAAGAAAAAACTTCGAAATAGGACATTGTAAATGTATCGTTTTAAATCGGATGGGTTTTTACCAAATTTTACTTTCTTTTTTTAATATTTATGTTAAAATTCTTTTATTGTTAAAAAGAAAATACGTATTTTCAAAAAAATCTACAAACTAAGATTATGGTTCATTTATTAGGATCCTTGGTAAAAAAAAAATACAAATAAACTTACTTTCTACATTTCGCCATCTTGTAAAATGAAAAACTCCGGAAAAGACTTCATTTAAGCAAATAAGTATCCTTGCTCTCCCAATAACAGATAAAGACATTTATAGATAATTTTTTCCTGTCATTAAAAAGAAGAAAATTATACAAATTTATTAAAATTTGAAACGTCTCAAAAATAGGGCGCTAAGGTATAAACGAGTTAAACATTTGTGTAGGCTTTTGAGTTTTAATATAGCAAATAATTTCTAAAAGTTTTTTGGGATTTATTTTTGTGAAATTAAATAAGTGAAACAAAATTTAGAAAATAACTGGTATGTAATATCTAAGGGATCGGGCAGATATCTGAAAAAAATCCGCCTACGGCAGTTGCTGTTTTTAGATTAGATTTTAATTATGTAAATACGTAGTACCTATAGCCATCGTTCAGTCCGACCGTCTGTCTCTCCGCATATAACAGAGCAAAAACTACACAATTGAATTGTTCGAAATTTTAAATATATAATTGTTATATAATTTTGTGGAGTCATTTCAAATTTCATGATAATAGGATGAATAGTTTAATTACAGGGACAATCAAAAGCATTCGTTACGTTACGGCTAATGAGGCAAAAATAGTTTCGTGCATTTTAAAAATGTCATCTTTTTTTAACATAATAAAATTGATATAAATCTCTGAAGTACATACTAAAATATACATTCTGTACAATCTGTAGTGCAAAGAATATTTGTTATTAATTTTCTGCTCCACACAAAAGTATTCTAATACATAATGGTATAGGGGGAAACACTGTTTGGGAGGAGGAGTTTTAATTATATTAAACTGTTTCACATTTTATGATATACATATACGTTGCTGAGGTTTACTACAAGTTATTCTCTGTATAAAATTTATATGCATTTAAAAGAAAGCAGATAGTATTTACAGGGTGACACAAAAGATTTAGGCTACTATACTTTATTCGAAGTACTACATCTGAGTATTTTTAAAACTTTGTTTTAGTACGAACGCACTTCATTTGCTACGCTTGACGTGCAATATCCAACTTGTTCTATCAGAACTCAGGCCTAGTATTTAGGGACGCCCGGTGCTACAGCTTTTCGACAGTAAATAACTAGTTTATTTATTTTATTCTCGAAAATCAAACAAGCTATGCAATAAATTAACTCATTTTATAACCATCTTTTTCTTAGTAAATTTATAGAAATTAGTTTATAATTACATTGCATTATATCTTTTGTTGTTTCTGACTATTTAATATATAGAGCTTAAAATGAAAATATTTCGTAAAAACAACTGAGGAATTTTCGATGAAAGGCACAAATTGCATACGAAATATTTCCCTCTAAAAGTTTCACTAATAAATAACTTAAACTGTCTAAACATGCAGTAATTATCATTTCTTAACAGGAATTTCGAAATTAATTAGTTATTAGACCATTTATCAAGTAGAGGAATGATGTTAATTATTTTCTAGATGTCTTTGAATATAAAGAAGTAAAACAGTACATTAACTCATTCCGCTACACGACATTTAGACGTTTAAATAATACCCTGTTAATTTTTATGATTCTTTAGCATCTCTGAAAAATGTTTGCACCAAAAACTGTTCTTTTTTTATTTGTATAATCAATATCATAAAATTATTGATTATCTCTCTCTCTATCTCTCTCTATATACAGGGTGATTCATAAAAGATGGGCAGAACTTTAAGGGGTTATAGTACACTTAAAGACAAATAATATTAAATAGGAGACTAAGAGTCCCAGACGTATTCCCAAGGAGATAGGGGGCATTAAAGTTTAGGGTCCGAAATTTCAAATGATTATAAAAAATGGAAAAATTGGTCGATTCGTTTGCGGTTTTTGCAAAAAATTTTCTTTATGCCAGTATTTTCTTGAAATAAAATTTTAAAGTTCAATTTCAAAAAATGCCGATAGGGGGCGCTTTAGACTTTGGAGTAACAAACAACTATTTTTTAACGTTATTTTTTGTGAAAATAAATGATTTCGAAAGCTTAGACTTAAACTTAAATTTTGATCTAAAAATCTGAGTCCTAACGAGTAGTTAAGTAGCGTAAACTGAAATTTGAAATTTGAAACCCTTCTCCCCCCAGAACAAAAATCAGTTATTCCCGATCTTTGTGTCGTAGATTAGGCTCTAACTACTGCCGCGTTTTGCTAAAATTATTCTTTATGTCAGTATTTTCTTGAAAATAAATTTTAAAGAAAAGTTTCAAAAAATTCCGATAGAGGGCGCTTTAGACTTTGGAGTAACGAACAACTATTTTATACCGTTATTTTTTGTGTCTCATTAAATGCTTTCTAAAGCTTAGACTTAAACTTAAAATTTCAGCTCAAAATCTGAATCGCTGAGCGTGGTTCAGTAGCGAGAGGAGGGGGTTCAAATTTCAACTTCTGAACATAGTTCAGTTTGCACTACTTAACCATGCCCAACGATTTTGTGCTGTGATACGAGGCAAAAATACAACTTTCGTCAAGGACTGCATAGTCGGAATTCACTCATAAAGGCACTGGCACATTAATAATTATTCTGTGCAAGTTTTATTTAAGGGGGTCCGGGGCCCAAAAAAATTTTTTTTTTGCTATTGAAGGTAGGAATTTGAAATTTCTTTTGGAAATCAGGCATGTACTGAGTACACCAAAACACATCATAAAAATTTTCTAAAATTTAAAAAAAATTTAAATTTTAAAAATTTTTTAAAAAAAGTGGGGTAGTTTAAAATTGATATAACTCAAAATATTACTGATGGAATTTCAAAATTTTTTCACCTAATTAAACAGAATTATATTTCTTTTAATTTGTCTTCGGCGTTTAAAAAAATAATTATTTAAAAAAAAAATAAAAATTTTTATAGTGAAAATTAACATTTTTTCAATGTAATTTTTTTTTAAATTTTCATATTTTAAAAAATATTCATTTTTTTAAAATTTGCCGAAGACAAATTAAAGTAAAATGTTTGAAAATATCTCGTTTGAAATTTCAAATCTCTATCTTCATTGGTTTTTGAGTTATATCAATTTGAAGATGACAAATCGTCAAAAAACACATCATGGAGAAAAATGCGTTTAAAGGTGAAAAGAAAGAATTACTGTTTATAAAATGTTCAAATACCTCTCAGAAGCTTTCAGATGCATGACTGATTTATTATCTCACTTTACACTTTTGATTTAATAGAATTTTAGCAAATTTACATTTATTTTTAAAGCATTTGAAAGCCTCTGTGGACGTAATACTTTTTGGAGACGACAAGCCGTCAGTGAAGAATAAACAAAGTTTTTCCATATTCTTTCACAATTTGCATAGACAAAGTACTACAATATTTGAAAATATTATGTTTATGCTTTAAATTCTCTATAATTATTAGTTTTTAGTTGTTATATCAATTTTAACCCTTAAAATACAGAAAAAATAAAAAAAAAAAAAGAAAAAGAAAAAAAAACATGAATAATAAACAATGTTTACAAAAAGTGCATATACCTGCTAGAAGTATCCAGGTGCATAACTAACACCTTGTTTTACTTTGTATTTTTGATTTATTTTAATTTTAGCAAGTTCTACTTTTTTTCTGTAGTTTTTAAATGCTTCTGTAGATTTAAATAATGCTTTTCTCACATGTCGAGTTCTTATGCGCTTCAGTGCAATTAACGAAGTATTAGCAGGTGATAGAAAGAATGTTTGCAGTGCGTTTACAGATGATACCCTAACACCATGATTAAAATCAGATATGCCTCTAGCTGCAGCAATATCTACTCGCATTTTTGATGCATTAGAAACTTTGGGGCAACGTCCCCAAATCACATTGTGCAAAGATTCATTACGGTTTTGTGTTTGACCTTTTGTACACTTTTCTAATAAAGCGTCTGAAGCTAATCTTTGGAAAATCGGCATCATTTTAGCTACAACATCTTCTCGTAGAGGTGTTCTAATAGAAATTTTATGAGCAGGAGGCTTTTGATTTAGAAAAATTGCACGATTATAGAAACACCATGAATCTTCTGCTAGAGGACACTTTGAGTGTTTTGGTTTTTTATCGGTTGAGCTACAGTGCTGCAAAATTGCATATATATCTTTTTTCATATCGGAAATATTTCCCCTATTACGTATTATTGCATTTCTATAGTATCGAGTAACTTTTTTAATTGTTGCTTCTGAAAGGCTTCCATGTTTTTTTCCTCCGAGTGTAACACCTCTCGATTTTTCCGTCTCTACAAGTTTCCGTAATGCAGTCCCCATTCTTTTTCCAACATGATTGATGCACTCTGTTTTTGTTAGAATAGTTTCCTCGCCGTAAACTTTTAAAGCTTGAAGATCATGAAATGCTTTTGCATCTCCATCTGAAACGATTTCTGTATAACGAAAACCAAGATTCTCTGAACGACGCCACAATCTCACTGCCATTTCGCTTTCCATTCCACCAGATGTTCCTTCATAGTTTTTATCACAATATGGAGCATGACCTTCGTACCATGCCATAAATTCTGCAGAATCTTTTCCAAGAGCATTTGCAGTTTGTGTGCAGTTATAGCAGATTTTTGATAACACTTCGTAATCTATCACAAATCCAGTTAGAACGTCTATTATGCAACCAACCGAATAGTTTGAAGTATGTCCTCTCTTATGCCAGCTTGCATCGTAACTCACTGCAATATCTGCAACAGCTTCACTCGAAACAAAGTGAGATTGTTTTACTTTAGTGCGAACATTTTCTAAGAGCTCACATGTACTCTTTACACATGAAGAATGAACCAGTTTTAAATGTCGTGTAAAAACTTTCGAATCCATGCAATTCAAATTCATATTGTATGAAAACTTTTCCAATGCTGCATGACCTTTACCGATTTCTGTTATTGCAACTACAGCTCTTCGATTAATATCGAAAGCATTTTCTTTATCTGATACTTTATTTGAGGTGCTATTTGTAAATCTAAATCTACAATTGTTACAAATAACTTTAATGTTTTGTGCAAACCCATTAGGTTTACTAAATTCAACTTCTAAAGATGATTCTGAGCATTCTTTACAACTAACATTTGATATAATAGATTGTAAAACAGTTTGTTTTATAATGATATAATTTTCTTCTTGGGCTTCAATATAGTTTTTTTTTTTGTAGGCGATGGCATTTTTCTCTCATCTAACCGCTTTACTGCAGTCATTGCAGGTTCTGCATTAAAACAAACTGATTTATTTCTCTTTTTTTGCATAGCTTCAGATTTCTGAGCAGTAGATTTTCGTTTTCTACCCATTGCTATAAATATTGTTTTAAATTTTCTAAGAAATGAATAAAAATGTTCAATTTTATGAAAACATATGAAAGTTTGCTTCTGTAATCAACACATAAACAATGTCATTATTTCAGGCATAATTTCAGTTATCAAAGTCTTATATTCATTCCATATTTACAATATATTTCTCCTATAATTTCTAGGAATATATTGACATATTTATAAAATTAAAACATCTGCATTTTAAAATAATTTAAAAAACAAACACGATAAGATGCAAGTCACCAGAGTCAGCGTAATAAAAGTTACCATGAGGAAGTTAACATTAGCAATTTGCTTCCTTTTTTGGCGTTGATTCAGTCTTTATAATAAACTATTTTTACTTATTATCTTATGCTACAAGTATATTTCTTAACATCCAATATAAATCATTTAAAAATCTTGACAATATTCCAATTAATTTCCGTCCAAACAACACATGAAAAATGAAAAGCATGCGGAACCGCGGAACAGAAAATATTGTTTACATTTCTCCCTCCTTTACATCTCATAGAAGTAGAAGTAGAAGTTTATGTGAATGAATGAATCAATGAATGAATCAAGATAAATAATTTAAAATTTGATTCACAAAATAAATAAATTTAATTTTAAAATGCTTGTTTACATTTTACGGATTATTTGTTTACGAAACCAAAGAAGCTCCATAGCAACCGCGCAGGCGCTATGGCGATAAACCACATCCATCGCAGTGAATCAGCTGAATTTGCAAAACAGTACTTAACAAAAACTACTATATCTTCGGTTCTAATTAAGAGAGAAACATAATTCAAACGGCATTTTATGCAGAAATAACCAGAGAATTTTTTAATAAAATAAAAAAAAAAATCAAAAATTTGAAGATTTTTGGGCCCTGGACCCCCTTAATAAAGTTGTGAATAAAATTATTAAGACATTAGATTTTATCAGGGTAACTTAAACCTTCACTGTACCATGTGCCGCATCTAGCACTTACCTGAAAACCCTAATTTTCATTATGTGCCATATATTTGGCCGATATGATCACTGCAACTGATCAAGAACAGTTCAAAGAATAGAATAGCATTTATTCTGTCCATATCAAATGGCTTCATTTAACAAAAAATTGGAAATTGTTCTTTGGAAACAATAAACATTTTCAATCAAGCTATTAAAGCAAATTTTACTTTTATTATTTTTACTGAATACTTAAAAATATTAATATAAATAAAGTTGCAGAATGTTAAGCAGATAAAATTAAATAATTTAAGCCCATTTAATTGCAAAATATAGTAATGAAATATTTAAAATCCCTAATGATTTACATAAGATATATGCCATAAAATATCAAATTTTAGCAGAAAATCTGAAATTCATTTACTTTTTACTATTTTACCTAATTAGACCGATATATAGATTTCAAATAATATTTTTCAAAAAATAGAAAAAAACGTGCAGTGAAGGTTTAAAGAGGTCTCAAAGTATATCCTTAAAGATTAAAAATGTTTTTCGCTGCTTAAAAATTTATCTCTTCTTGAAGCAAAAAAACAAAAAATATGATACTATCCACCACTTTTTATTAAGCGAAATATTTGCCTTCTTTAATCAGAAAATATCTGTTTTAAAATATAGCAAAGTTTATAATTAAAAATTAGTGGTATCCAAGAGTTTTAAGCAATGGTTTTCTTGTCCGTACATCATACGGTCAAAACTGTTAAGTGGTTGGGCGTCAGAAAGTTTGAAATGATGAGAATTATCTATTTGATCGTGGAAATATACAATTGATTTATCATATTACTCCTTTTTGTATTTATTTATTTCCATTTTATAGAAGTAAAAAATATTTTAACTGTAATTTTTTTTAAACTTTAAGAATAATAACAAAGCATTTTAATGCTGTAAGGCAAAATTAATCTTGGAAAACTAATTTTATCATGACTATGAAGTCAGAGTTCTGTTTTAGACGGTATCATTTATTAAAAAGTTAATTTCCCTTATTTAAAAAAGAAAAAAAAAACAGAAACATATCCAATTTTGTTTTGGTTATCTGTTAACTTGTCCAAATGTTGTTATGGCACCTGAAAAACATATTCGGAAATAATTGAATTAAAATTTTGAATGCCACCAACGCCAGACAGTCTGCGCAATTCAACATTTACGATTCATGCGTCGTTATTTTAGGAATTTTTCTATAAGACGAACTGTACGACATTTTTTAAAAATTTAAACATAATAATAATAATAATAATAATAATAATAATAATAATAATAATAATAATAAATTTACTACTAATAGTAATGAATTCAATTTTTTTTACTTGTCATTTCGTACTTTTCGTCCTTCCGGTTCCGTAAATGCACTTATACCTACTGGACTATGGACCATTAGTGATATATTAATTTTAAAGTTTAAAAGCAACTCCCTTACGTATTTCTCGAAAATTTTTAAAAGAAATCTGAATGACTAAAATCCTTAAACGTAGTGACCAATCAACTCCATAATTCCCCTCGCTAATGTTAACTCTATGGACATAGAATGCGTTCGTATGTTTAAAATTTCTCCTCAAGAAATATATATTAAAAAAAAAAAAAAAATCCTATTCTTTTTAAACGATAGTATTTTTTTTTTCTTAGCTTTAGTTGTCAAAACATTTCTAAAATATAAACTTAATTTTTTTGAATTTGTTAAAAATTTTGTTCACAGCAAATCAGTTTTTCACACATAAAACATTTAATTAAGCATATAATTTCAGAAATGTTTTTGGTTTAATTTGACATGTGTTTGAGGCCTATAGCAGTTATGGCTTCACCTCGAATGACCCATTACACACACACTGTAAAAAAAATTACCCTTTTGTTGCATCGTCAGTCCATCGCTTCTATAGAATATCTCTGTTTTGACCAATGAGAATGCTCTATAATACAGCGAAGTAATCGTTTCCTATAAAAGCGATGGAATGACGATGCAGAAAAAGGGTCAATTTTTTTACAGTGCAGAGACAAAGACAACTCAGAACTATTTTTTTTTAATTTCGCTTATCCATTACATATTTATTTCGCTACAAAGGGACAACACACCATCCATGTGTTACCCGGATTCGAACCAGGACCCCTCGGCGTGACTGTGGCTGCCGCTACTGATCACGCCACTGGGGCGACTCAGAAATGTTTTGACAACTAAAAAAAAAGAGAGACATCGTTTAAGAAGAGTAAATATAAAGAAGAAATTTAAAATATTAATTTCCTGAGGAGATATTTTAAATATATGATGCATTCTATATCCATAGGTTTAAAATTAGCGAAAGGAATTGGACAGTTGGTTGACCAATCATAAACGTTTTGAAATGACTGTTTTTTTTCCTCAATTTTTTCTTGTGCAAGTTATAAAATACTTTAACTTTTAAAACATACCAGCCATCGAAGTGTGGTACTGGATCAATAATTTCATCACCATACTTTGAATCAATGAGGTGAAATCTGTAAGAATAAATACATTATTTTCATAGGAAGGACTTTGAAGTTGACTTATATAATAATTAGATAATTGTCTTTATGTGACTCTCTCTTTGTACTATACCTTATAACTATTGATGATGATCCTAAATAATAATGATAAATAGAAAGAATGACATTACTTTGAGTATTGTGGAATGTGTTTGATATCTTGTAAAAATATAGACATTTCATCCATACAAATGGCTTTTTTTTTTTTTTTTTTTTTTTTTGGTCTGATTTAAAAAAGACGCAAAAATTTTCAAATTTACTATTAAAAAATTTTTTACGTTCAAGATTTCTTAGTTTTTTTATGCATAAAATAACGTTTAAATCATATTTTTTTCTTAATTATCAGAGGAAATATTTATTTTTTCGTTTTAGTTTGTTTTAAAAACATAACTTTCAAGCAATGGTTGTCATGAAATGACTTCTTATGAAAACGTCTTTTTTTCCATGATGGGTTTTTTCACAATTTCTCAGGTTTAAATTTTTATACCTCAAGAACCATTAAAAATTAATACTTCAAACTTGGAACATTTCTTTTTTGATTGTTTTAATTTAATTTTGATTCAGCAAATTTGAAAAAAAAAATTTACTTTTGAAAATACGATTTTTTAATACGAAAGTCATATCATTTTTCTTAAATTTTTACTTTAAATATATTTAATCTTTTTAAAAATGCTGAAACAGAATTAAAATCTAGATATTTTTGTTTATTTAAATTTAAAAAAAATGAAATTCTACAAATAATAATTTGAGCTATAACAATCTTAAATTATCCCACTTTTTTAATAAATTTTGAATTAAAAAAATGAGAAGTTTTATCATGTGACTTTGTTTACAAATAATATGGATAACCATAACAAATAAATTCAAATTTTTAAATTAATAAAAAAAAATTAGTTTAAAATATATCCCAGACCCCTTCACTAAAGTAAAAAGAAGATGGAGAATGAGAAATTTGCAATAAGAATGGACATTAACTAGGTTAAAAGGGGTTCTTGATTGAACAAAAAAAAAAAATAATAATAATAATAATAATAATAATAATAAAAACTGACTGCAAAAAACCTCTACATTTTGAATAATATATGTTTATAAACTAATTTTGAACAAATATAACATATTATGATGATGGATACTGCAGATAATAATGACTGTGATGAATATGAATAATGATGTTAGTTTGAAATTTTATGTTAAGCGTTATGGGGATGATGCTTAATCTTTTGTTAAAAATAAGGCAAATCATCGTCAAAATTAAAATGTTTTTCTTTAATTACTGTCAAAGTGTTAAGAATGAGACTTTTACGATAAGCACTAAAGCAAAATGTAATCATTATTATAATATTTTAGGTTGAAAAAAAAAGTTTCATTTTTTAAAATCATGTTGAAAAAATAGGTTTTATTTACTTTGAATAATATATGATTTTGTGTTAATTATCCTAATGACAAGGATGACAAGAATGACATTTATACTAATATTTTAGAGAAGCAATGTGTGTTTGTAGAGGATAATCTCAGGAATTACTGCACACATTTGAAAAATAATGACGGTAAAATTCTGATGACCATCTCTACACAAACATAGGCTATATTTTATGTTGGTATATCAGACCCCAAGGGGGCAGGAGCAATAAAAAAAATTAAGTTACGGTTTATTTAAAACTGTTAAGGATAGAAACTTAAAATTAGACGTGTCTATTATTTTTAAGATATAAATACACTCTAAGAAATAAATGCGCACGTTTACACATTAAAACAGGTACACTGATGATACAAAAATAATTCATCTATATCTGTAAGAAAACATATAAATTGTTAAATACGCCCCGGTGTATCAATTTCAAAATGCATATTTTTGTGTGTATATATATATACATATATATATGTATATTTCTGATACTACTGGGTTAAAGACGTTAAACTTGGCATGTTGGTTTGTTTTAAACATTTAAGCTGTTTGTTTTAAACCCATAAATTGTTTAACTAAGAAACAATTTCTAAAATAAACAAATAAATAAATAAAAATGTGAAATTTAAAAGAATAAAACGAGACAAAATTTTAAAAACCTTCTAAACTATGATTTATCTGAAATTTTTAGGAATACAAGCTTGAAATTTAATATGGTTATTACTTTAGAAACATAAATGCACCCAAGAACAGATTTTTAAAATTTACAATTTAAAAGTATGTGGGAAGAAAGAATTTTTCGAAATTGCAATTTCAGTTATACAGTTGCTAAAGAAATTTGCATAACTGAAAGCTTAGAATTTTGCATGGTGATTATTTTTAAATTCTCGTTAATAATGGTTTTACAAAACTCGAAATATCAAATAAAAAATGAAATGAGCGCAATTCTAAATTACTACTTATTAGGAATAAAGTTTAGCTCTCATTGATTTAACTCTTATGTTCGTTTAATAAAGCATGAGAATGAAGTTTAGTGAAACTGTGCCTTAATTAGTAATTTTTGAATTTCGAAAGAGGTATAATTTCCTGTAATAAAAATACTCATACAAATACCAGTTGGCAAATTTCATCAACTGCGCGAACAAATCCGCGGGCTTTACTAATACTCTATATAAAAAAAGATCTTTTAATTTTTTTATGCTAAGCAATGCAGTTTATTGTTTCTTTTTTTTTTTTTTTAACTTTTATATTGTGCAAATTCATATAAGTACACGTTATATCATCAAAATAAACACTCTTTTTTTGTCAAACTTAATTAGCGTAAAAAGAAAATTAAAAATGAGAACGCTACGATAAGCACTTACGCCAATTTCTATTAACATTACAGCATTTTTGAAAAAAAAAGGAAATGAAGTGGACAAAATCATCTCACGTTACTCGTGCTTTACAAACATATTTCAAGATAAAAACATAAAAGAATTAAAACTCCTTGACCATTTTGAAGTCAAAACAAGCAAATATTTTCACACTCGGTTTGTTCTGTAGTTCAAGCTCCGTTCAAGTGCCTCTTAACTTAAAGGGTTCTGGTTTCAGACAATGCATGTGAAGAAGCTGAAAATAGAAGTAGTGTTTGGATTGAATTGTCAAGTTTTCATTCATTTCATTCAAGATGTGTTTTAACTTTTTAACTTATTACTTCTTCCCAGAAAAGAAACAGATTATTTCTTTGAATAATTTGAAATTTGTGTTCATGCGATTAAACTTAATTGCAAATTTCAATTTGATAATCACAAATACACATATCAGTATTTTTAGAAGTGAGAAACTTTTAAATTTGCTTTAAAATGTTTTTTTTTCTTTTTTTAGCTTACTTTAATGAATGTATAATTGTTTGGAGAGAGTATATTTTCAAAATGAAAATTATTTTTATGAAGTATCATTAATTTAGAATTTAAATTAGTGTGTCCAGTGGCTACTTTTTTAAAATTCAGATTTCTTGATTGGCACCACTTTTTTTGAAATAGTAAAATTCACCTCATTTTAGGGGTATCAACCTGTGGCCCGCGGGCCAGAATGATACAACTATTTTCATGCAGAATAATTTTCTTTTAGTACTGACAGAAAATTTGCTATTAAATAAAACAAACTTCTCTTTTTAAATATTAGTGTGGCAAATAATTTTCTGGCAAAAAAGTTGTGCATTATTATCTTATTTACTGACATATTAGTTAAGGCAAAAACAAAAAAAATTTTACTAAGGTGGTCTGGTGTAATAACGCCAGGCGGGGTAGTAACGCCAAGTGCTAATATTTTGCATAATTATGAAATAATCTGGTAAATGACACCCATATGCTCTGCGCAGAAGGTTTTTGAGTCATATAAATCGCAAAAAAACAGCTTCAAGTTAATTTGTTTCATTTTTAGGTCTTATTGTTTTTACAAGCAACTAAAATTAACGCTTGATCTAAAATTTGTGAGATACGTTTTGAGATGTGAAGACTATTTTTTTTTTTTTATCCGGTAATATTTTGTTAATTACATAAATTTGTAGTACATTTCGTGGACTTTCAAAATGTTGTTGAAGATTTTGGCTATCTTCTTGAGATAATTTGTAATTTAAAATGGACAGCGCAATAACTATAACGGGGCAATAACGCCAATCCTTGGCATTAATACCCCGGTTGATTCCCTACAGTGGCCGAGCTACATCCTAAATACTGATTCAAATAAACACAGTTAAAACTGTGCAATGTTTCTAATAATTCTATTTAAGCGGTCCTTTTTAAGCAAAAAGAAGCTCACGGCCTGATATTCTTTTGCCTCATCTTCCCCCCCCCCCCCCACACACACACACACACCACACCTTTATTTTACTGACACTTTCACAAAAAATTGAACATTTTCAATAGCTTAGAATACAATTTGTCAATTTCTAAGTTTGTATTTTTAGAATTGGGCAATCTACATGCAATTATTCCATCTTATTTCATAGCTTTGTTTGCATGGCGTTATTACCCATAATGGTGGGTAATAACGCCAAATAGCATTGGTCAAGAAATCACGCCATTAAATTTTATGAATACATATCTGTTAAATTATTTTTTTTATATAGATAGTCAATGAGTTGCTGTATCAAATCATATATTTGTTTGAAAAATACAAACTAAAACTGAGCCGTGAAAATTGGTAGAACCTTAACATGGCGTTATTACCCCAGGGTACCTTATTTCAGAAAAGTGATGCCAATAAAAAAATCTTAATTTAAAAAAATTACCTATTGGCAATATTGAATTAAATCATTGCCTTGCTTATTTATAGGTAAACAATTGCTAGTGTTCAAGCAAACAAGTACAATCGAATGCAATCTAAAAGTGAATAAATGACAACGTTTCAATAAAAAATTAAAAAAATCACACAGGGCTCGCAGTGTATCTAAATTTTTCTGCATTAACTACCCCTATTTTAAATAAAAAAATACCATGATAGTTCCCTTAACATCTGCAATAGGAGCCTACAATAAAGAATGCCGTATGAAAATAATGGTGACAAAGGGGGGAAATTTTAGGAACTCTGTAAACACTGAATATATTTTCTTATTTTTTTTAACTTTGTGTGTTTGACATTGTATAAAGAAATCCTTTTTCTTTGTGTGTAATACATTATTAGTATAAATTATTGCTTGTAATTCATAATACTATAAAGCCAAAAAATGGCATAATAAAAGGTATAGATATTTCTAAGTTTCAGTTGATGTAGTTGGCAATTGAAATTATTATCAAATATTGTTTTTTGAAGCCATATTTTCAAAAAATTTGTTCTTGACAATTTTAGTAAGAATCTGCTATTAATTAGCTCCGTATTTTACTATAATAAAAAACCAATATATCTAGGTCGAAATATTAAACAGAACTCAGCGAGAAATAACAAGAACAACGTAGTCATTACAGTTTCTATTCCATACACACACACACATTTTTAATATTATTTTGAAAAATATTTCTTTGGGAGGAAAATGTGAGCACTGTACAGAATTTTAGAGTTGTCGCACTATCAAACATGATTTGATAGTGTGATATGCCAGAAAAGGAATTTTCTGCAAATAAATATTTTTTCTGTAAATAAATGTAATACTGTATGCACATGTAATTTATGTACATTTCTTTTTATGTAAATATATTTAAGCTTAGAAACAATTTCAATCCAACATAACAAATAAAGGTAAAAGGAAGCAAATAAAGGTAATTTTAAATTTTCATAAGAATCACCCTTTATATTATGAGACAACAGTTCAACGTATATATTATATGCCTCATCAATAACTTTCATCGTACAAATTTTTCATTTGGAAGTATGTTTTTTATCATTGTATTTAGGGTCAGATATTGCCATTTTCAAAGAGTAATTTTTCACCTTATTTAATAACAGACTTCTGGAATTAAACAAAGCGAATATTTTTATTTAAATGTGGTGGTAACCGGAAGGTGAATTTGACATTGTTTATTAAAGGCTAAATTTTAATCGATTCGTATACGTATCTCTGCGCAATGAAGTTGGCTGAGTGAATTATTATGCTTTTAAATTCAATTAAATTCCAAGGTTAATAAATTATGCATTAGGTTAGATATACTTTTCTACAAAATCAAAAACCTTTTTATTGCCTTTAATACTAGAGCGGCGGAAAATGTTATTCAAGTTTAATAAAAATGCTTAATACCAGAATGTTTATTTTTCTTAAAATATTTTTTTTTTGGTGCTATATATATATATATATACATATCGCATGGTTTCCAAAAAAAATTCTAATTCCAATTGGCATGTTTACATTTCGTGTGGTCCAAAATGAACCTTTATCACTGTTCTAATGTTAAAATAACACCATTATGAGAAAAGTTATGAAAAATAAAGAAAGACTCGATCACAAAAAAAGGGAATAACCAATAAAGCCTTATAAGTTTAATCATATTCAGCCATTAATCTAAAATGTTCTTTAGTTTAAAATTGCACTCATTGCATTACGGTGAAACTCCCAAATATTCCACCTAAACACTACTTATACTTTAGCAAAAAATCTAACTCAAAAAATCATTTTTATGAAAAATACTGTAAAGTAAAGTCCTTTAGTTGTAACTTTTACAACTTACATGTCATTATTGTTTCTTTTCTTCTAACTGGGAGAGCGTCAGTTAATGAAATTATGGACCATATTTATGAAAAATAATAATTTTATTAATGAAAAGTATAATTTTTTAATGGTACTATACTTTCAAAAACAAAGATGAGTAATACATTAGATATAAAATTTTGTAAAAGTGATTTGAATAAAAAAGGATCCTTAAGGTGTCCGTTATTGGAAGTTTTGCCGTATAATTTTTTTAATTTCAAACTCTTTAGTGTTTATGAAGATTTTTTTTTTAAGTTTCGAATTAGGTTTAGAATTTTTTTTCTATTAACAACATTAATATCGATATTGTTATTTAAAAGTTTCATGTAGATATATATATATATACAATTTCCCTTTAAAATTCATTTTATTTAATAAAAATCTGAAAATGTACCATACTAAAAAAATAACCGAAGGCTTTAATAAATAAATTAATATACATTAATGTTTATTTTTTAAATCTAACGATGCGAATAAAAGAAAAATACAGTTTTCTGTCTTACTAATATTCACTGAATACTATTACAACCTAGTGGAGAATCATGTATAAAAGTAGCATCGGATATGGGTTAGATTTGATTTTATTCCTATAAATACTTTTTGCTTAGCAACAGTTTCTATTGTGATAATATTAAATTATAGTACCCCAATAATATATGCATTATGGAAAAAAAAAAGAAAAAAAAGAATGTGATATTGTCAGAAGGATATAATTTTATTCATCACAAGGACTTGTTCTTTCTCCAATTTTATCTTCCGTTCGATCGAAATTATATTTAATACTACATATCTGCGTGAATCGTTTCTACTAATAAAAAAAGAAATCTCCAAACTTAGGTTATGTCTGTTTAAGTTAAATTTACAAATTTTCTGTCTGATGATTATAAAAGAATTTCAGCAAAGCTTTTCAAATAATTGTTTATAATATCTAAAAAGAATAATCTTGTTTACAAAAATTGCAACTTTTTTCAGGGGGGGGGGGGGGGTGCAGTTAGGTTAATATTCTAAATAAGGTTACTTCATTTAGAAAAAATATTACATTCTTGAACATTACTTATACTTAATTTAAATATGAACAAAAAAATGACTCATAGAAAATAAAATAGAACTAAGAAACAAAAAATCACAATAGACTCTTTATCTATTGCATTATGATCAAAGCCGCGGGCCACATTATCGAAAATAATAAGAAGCAGATTGATTTGATGACGATCGCTCAAAATGAAAACTGTACATTAAAAATACAGCATTGTTTTTAAAAATAAATAAGCAAACAAAAATTCATACAAAGTTTTTAAAACTATTTATTGAAATATTAAAAACACGCATTAGAAATGTTTTAAAAATATTTATTAGGTAAAAATAAATCTGTAGCAAAAATATTTTACGAGAATGCACTGTCAAATTTAATGAAAAATACGCTAAAATAAAAATACAAACATGCTTAAACAGATTCTGAACATTTTAAAATTTAAATCGCAATCAAAATTATACAAAAATGTGTTATTAATTTTGTAATCCTTGTATCTGTATTTTCTTTTATATTGTAATTGCTACTTTTTATAAAACCAATCATTGGTAGAAAAGAATTATTTACAATACATATAATATTATGAAAAAAAATTCATAATTGATTAAAATATATTAGTTATGGTTATTGATCCGGCATAGAAATAATTTCCTGATTCTCCTCATTTATTTTAAGTATATATCATGTTTGGAAAAAAAAAATGCCCACAAAGTAAATTTTTTGAACCTATATTTTCAAGAATTTTAAGTTAAAAGGCAAAATTAACGCTAACCACTGGCCACGAGGCCATTAAATGAGAAAAAGTGGCTATTAAAAAAACGAGGTGAAGCCCGTCGAAATTCGAAGAAAGAAAATCTTTAAGAAAGACCTGTTTCATTGAGTTATAATAAATCAACAAAATTAGTTAAAGTAAAAAACGCATCTTATATTATGGTCAGTCTAACTCTCAAACAAATATTATTTTAAGCTAAAATTAACAAAATTCTATAAAACCTAATTATCCAAAATATTAAGCGAAATAAAACCGAAATTCACTGGATTTTATAACAGACGATATGTTTAAAATAGTATACGCATTTTAATTTTAATTTATTCTTTTTTCAATTTTAAGAGAAAATCGATTGTTTATGTTGCCACAATTACAAAATTGGTACTAAAAATTATTAAAAATTTAATATCACAAAATGTAATTGAGATACATCTTTGAAACAAATTGCATTTAAAAGTACATTTTTTTTTCTCTATACGACGGTATAAAAATTAAAAATGTACAATGTTTAGAAGTGTAAAATTTGCAGTAGCGAAAATTGAAAACCGAAATTACTGGGAAAAGTGTTGCCACTTGCAAAATGACGTATGCGTTACGCACAGATACGTTTGGCCTTTATATAGAAGATATTTGTCGGCGGCTACTGATGGCTACTGTCTACTAATAAAAATTTTTTAATTTAATAAAAATTTTCAGTTATAGCAACACATATTGAAATTATGTATTCCATACGATTACTGAAATTTCTGGTTACATCATTATTACGTATTACGCCCCTGAATATTTTTCAATTTATTTAACTATTCTGGACATCCTTTATTCTACCTTGAACGATTTCGAGTTGTGTGCATTTGTATCCAATCATTGTTTTTAAAAGCAGGCGGATTACTTTTAATATGTTTCACAAACACACACTTTTTTCAACGAAGCTTCAGTTCAAAAGCTATTTATTTTTCAAAATTATTTCTAGATATTTGTGGGTTTTCTGAAATAATTGTGAGTAAATTCTTAGCAAACTTCGATGAAGTTTCTACACATTAAACACAATTTTTCAGTCTTTGTTTGAGTATAAAAATTTATTTCAAATTGACTTTTATGAATCTGTGATGCTATATCTTCATCATCAAAAAAGATAAAGATCACACAGGGATAATTTACAATGATACTTTTACTAACCTTTAAGAATGAAGTTAATTAATGAACTTATGTCCAAAATGCTCACCTTCGATTATGCATGCAGCCAAATTATAAAAACAGAGTAACATTTTTTTAAATTATTATTATTACTATTATTATTTTACAAGACGAGAAATCGTTTCACTTTCTCTTTTAAAGCTATTTATTTCTCTTGATTTTTTAGAAACTTTTAATTGAAAATTAACGACGTATTTTAATATTGATTTTCGATACATTTTCAATACCTAATAAATGAAATGCGTTACTTTGACTGTCTTAGTGAATCAAAGAAAGCAGTAAAATAATGTATTCGATTTAACATAAAACACATAATAAATTATTAGAAAAAAAACTTTTATAAATTTTTAGATTAAGATATGCTCTTCCTAACTTACTTATTGATAATGTTTACACACCCTATCTCCTAGAAACGAAATTTTAAAATAAATTAAATTTGATAGTATTCAAGACAGTGTGTTTGCATCTTTCATGCCACAGTGTTGTTGTATCGGTGTTGTTTGCAGCTCCTATGCCAAACTGTAAAAAATTTTCATCCAAAATAACATCCATGAATTTAAAAATTTAATTTTTTCTTTATTTAATTGCGGATCATTAAATTTAGTGTATGTCAATATCTGCCATTAAATGTAACGAAGATTAATATTTTGAAATAATGGTAGAAATTTTGAATAAAATCATTCTCCAATTTTGCAGGGCTGCAATATTTGCAATGCAAAGTGTATTTTCTGCATCAACTAAGAAATCAAACATACGAAAATGCTAAAGGCTTGGCGGGCCACATAGAAGTTCATGGCGGGCCAATTGTGGCCCGCGGGACACGTGTTTGACATGCCTGATCTACTGAAAAAAAAATCAGTTACTACAGTGAAAATCAAAGGATTTATCTGAATAAAAAATCTCACTGGTGAGAAATTTATTCGTTAGAGATAATTAATTAAATTGGTACCTTAAAGTACCATCATTACTGTATGTCCAAAATATTCTCTTAAGAGAAAACAAACATGATATTTCAAATAAACTCTTAAAAATGCTAAATAACAAGAGGGAATTAGCAAGTTAATAATAAAAAAATGTTTAAATGAGACAGTTTTATTTTACATATGAAAAATGAGTAAAAATTCAAATTTGAAAATTAAAAATTATTCAATATTAAAATTGTATTTTTTAAATTAAATTTTAATTTAAGCCTCAAAAATGTTTAATTAAAAAATTATATTTATTATTATTATTATTATTATTATTATTATTATTATTATTATTATTATTATTATTATTATTATTATTATTATGGGCTTTTTTTTCATTTTTTCTTTTGTACAGCGCCTCTATCAGTATTTCTGAATTTTTTTTTTCTTTCGCGTAATCTCCTTCCTCATGTCTTGAATAGTATGTGTATAAAATTTGAACACTTACTGTGAGTATTTTAATTTACAGGGATAAAAGAATATGGGGCTTTAATCCTGATCACGTTACCGATTTGCGTATAAATCGATCTTTTGATTTTGTATTTGATGCATTATTAACTCGTTAATCGTTGCGTAGTTTTCGGAAAAATCATACAAAAATCGTCGATTTATTTTTTTTTAAATTCAAGCACAGTTTCCGACTTTTGAAAATTTATAAAGTTAAGTATTCCGATCTTAAAATCAAGTTTGTCAATTCAATACTACGTTTATTGAGCGCTTAAATATTTAAAATAATCCTAAAAGCGACAAAATCAAAGAAAGTAGATGCCAACATCTATTAGTTATTCCAGAGTTTAAATCAAGAAAAACATACTATTATTTTAACACAATGAAACTGATTGGTAAATTTGTCATACGAATTGAATATTTCCAACTGAGCGAAAAATTGCCCAGGCCGGGAATCGAACCCAGATACTTGGCTTACAAGGCCAATGCTCTACTGTTAGGCTTACTGGGGGATAGCGACCATCTGAGGGAAAAATCCCAGCTGGCTATTCCTTAGTTAGCTTAACAGGGAGCCTTGTAAGCCAAGTATCTGGGTTCGATTCCCAGCCTGGGCAATTTTTCACTCAGTTGGAAAAATTCAATTTGCAAGACAAGTATGTTTAAAAGTGGAAAATGTTCGTTATAAGAAAACATGTCTTATTTTGGAAAGATATGTATGGGAATAGATTTTACAGTTTTTATATAAAATAAATTTTTTTTTCAAAGTTTGTTTTTCTTCGATTAGACTCTGAAGTAATTAAGAGATGTTGGAATCTATGGTTTAGTCCGTGAAGGTGATGGGCACTACGGAATTTATTCTCAAAAATGCCCGTTATGTATCAGGCGTGACGATTAAAAAGTTTTAACCAGTTTCAAAATATTTTGTGATGTGGTCTATAGACAGACTATATGTGAAATTATTGCGTTAGCGTAATCAAACATTAATGGTGCCGCGAACACGTCACTTAGTTTCAAAATAGGAGATCTAACATTCCAATTCAGACTACTGCATTAAGTCGAGTGGAATTTTGATTTTCTTTGTCCTGAAAACAAAATATATGTATGTATGTGAGATCTATCCACAAGGCACCCAGCAACAAGAGTTGAACTCTGCACTGCTGAATAAGCACCTTCGATGCTGAGGCTCGTTATGACGAACTTAGACACGCGAACAACGAAAATTGTGATGAGCAAGGTAATTTTTTAGGAGAGGAGGGGCAGATACTAACTGGATTCAGCTGCAGATAGGCGATCTAAAAGCCGCCGAACATTTCGGAAGGAAATAGGGTCAGACGGGCCAGCTAAAGGGATAAGCAGACGCACCTGCGGTGAGCGGAATGTCTCCGCAGCTACACTGAATTTAGCAAGTTCTGAGGGGCAGACGACCTCTCATTATATGTCATATTATACCAAAATGTAATGTATCTATGCTGCAATGTATATATACTTATGCAAATAGCCAGGAAAGTTACCCATTAAAATATTCAAGATTCTTCTCCAAAGGAAACGCCTGGGCCAATTCTTTGAACAACTAGACAAACAACAAAGCAACTTACCACTTTTCCCATATATATGTATACATATAATTAATTTATCGCATATTATGAATGCATTCGGTGAATCTTATATATAATTAAGGAAAGTAAAAGAAAAATTATTTTCAGTCAACCGTTATAATACATACAAAAAACATCTAAAACTTTCTTACCATTAAAATTTCATTCGTTTCTACTAAATTTGAATTATTCCTTACCCATGATATTGCTTAGCAACGGTTTCTATCGTGATAATATTAAATTATAACTCCCCAATAAGCTATTGTAGAAAAAGAAAGTTAAAAAAGAATTCTATTTCGTCTATAGCATGTAATTTTATTCAGCAGAACAAGTTTTTTCTCTAATTTTATCTTGTGTAAAATCGAAATTACACGTGATTGTACATCTCAGCTTATTACAGTTTACATCAGTATATAAAGGAAACCTTCAAACGCTATCGTGTAAATTGAATATACGAATTTTCTGCCTGGCGAACCCAAAAGGAGTTTGAGCACATAGTTTTTCAAAGGACCGTCACCATTATCTACGATAATGATTGTGTTTACAGGAGTGGCATCACTTGTTGTGAATTGTGATATTCCTAATAAGACTTCTTTCACTTGAAAAAATTACTGGCTTCTTCCAACAATAGTAATGGTTGATCTAGAAATGGATGGGTGAAAAAGTGTCAAAATTTACATGTACGAGTATTGCATATATGTATGTCCGATACGAAATTTTTTGTTTTTGTTTTTACATTTTATTTATTTATTATTTTTATGATTTCATCTTTATTGAGAGGAGAAGATAGAAGATATGCAGAATATGTCTGCTTGTATATACGATGTAGAGAAATAATGGTATTTAATTACTTAATTTATATAGATATAAAGATTATCTTTAAAAAGATAGTGGATAGTTTATCATTTTAAATGAAGCCCTATTTAACAATCGTCCAGTTCTTATTTCAGATTTTAAAGAAGTTTTCAAATTTACAGAATTTTATTTCGAAAAATTAATAACATATTTTTTTATTTTCGTATTTAATCTAAACTTTATATGTTCATATTTTAATTTTATATGAATTAAAATTTTTTAAACAATTACTTTTCTTTAAATTTTACTGTCATATTTTCTTTATTGCTATAATTACTGTTTGTATTTAACATTTTTTAACAAGATACAACAACAAAATATATTAAAAAATATATTTAATTTTCTATTCCAATGGCATACTTTTGACATCCTCTTTTTTAAAAGGTCATAACATATAACATTCTCCTAATAGCAGTTGGGATATTGCAGCTACAGTTATAAGAAAAAAAAGCTCTTTTCATATCACTAAAAAGAAAAATTCCAAAACCGAACATCATTGAAAAAGTTTATGCTTGGAAAAAGTTCTTTTTTTCTACTTTAAATGATGGAGTAATTGTAACGAATTTCCAGAATATTACACTTCATTTTATACTCGACGCCTGGATTTATAGCCATGCCATATAAAAAGAAAAGAACATATTATTCTTTAAGAAAAGATTTACCGTTCTACAAACTCACCTGCAGCTACCTCCGCAATATTTTTTCTCTTGAAAGCGAAAAACTGTGAAAAATACTTTTGAGGCAATTTTTACTCCCAGCTGTGGCAACACTATTGATAAATGTGACGTAAGCATCCGTATTAGGCTTTGAGAAGCAAAGCAAACAATATCTCCATCTTGTTGTGTATGTCACTTACAATTCTAATTTTCAAATATGCATTAAAATCATTTTATAAAGATAGATTAATGCATAATTTTTTCTAATCGAAGTTGTTATATATGCTGATTGTTAGTATTAGTAACGTACAATTATTCAAACTCCAATTATCGAAAACCTGGTCATTTTTTTAAAACCTTACTATTTAAATACAGATCATTTTTCTACATAAAGGAATACGGTGGTAATAAAATATCAAAATAATGATTTAAAAAAATTCATGATGAAATAGAGATTCACGTTTTTACGGCGCATGCTATGAATTAATCTATTAATTCATTTTATAAGACTTGAGCAGTATCAATGATTAGGTGAAATTAAATTTCTAAAAGGCTATAAAAAGTGTTTAATTCATCTTCCAACCTCAGCTTAACAACAAAAAGAAAGAATGTTACCCATTAAACGAAACATTTTTCGTTACATGTTCACGAACAGATAAAATCTTGCACAAAAATTAAACTCTTTCTTTTCTTCTAATATAAAGACTGGTAAAACGGGGAGGTCATTTTGATAGGGAAAGACCACTCAATAAGAACATCTTTACGATTTATTAATAATTACTGGAAACTGGTAACTGCCTTCGTAGACTTCAGGATCTATAGAAAATGCTCAAAAGAAAAAATTCATTGAACGTACCGCTTCTTTAAGAAAGAACTTCGAAGTAAAAGAAACACTTTGCTCATGGTAAAACAGCAAAACCTATATTGCATTATAAAGTATTTATGACGAAGAAAATATTGAAAGCGTGAACAATTGAAAGCTTCGTTATAACTTGAAAATTTCGCACGTATGGTACAGCCATTTTTTCTTTATGGGTGTTAACTGTTCTGCTCAACAAGCACAAAACGTTTTGGCACATTTACAAATGCATATATCTTTAATATCTTTTTAACGGAAGTACATAAAATTGAAAGACCTGATTACGAAAACGATTTTGAATCAAACTATGTTTTCGATTTTTTGATCAATAAATTACTCATCGAGCTATAAGCATTTTTCATCACATGACAAGGCATTTTTCTACTTCTCTAGAGAAATTCGGTTCAAAACGTCCATTTTGATACTATTTTCTGACGGATCTATTGTATTTCGAATAAAATGGGGATATGAGTGGGATTTGATAGTTTATGAATAGCTTCAGCGGCTAGTTTCGTGCATTTTTTAACAAAAATAAATTAAAATTTATATAATAAAGTTGCCCTTTTTGTTTTAAGAACATCCTTAACAATATGATAGTTTTTCAGGTTCTCTCTTTTGTCTATTAGATCGTTTGCGTATTCGATTCCTCCAGGTACCGAGAGTTTCTGATAAGTAATTGTCATAGTAGTAGTAGTAGTAACAAATAGAGCCGACAGAGCAAAAACCTAAGGTATCGAGCTGAAGAAAAAAAACTTTTATTTTATGGAAGAGTAATAATAGGGGAATTTAATGATCCATGTTTGTTGGAAGTGAAGTGGTGCATAAGCCAAAAAATAATATCACTAGTGGTTGAATTTAACACTATTTTCGCAGTACAATCAAACGTATGAAATGTTTGTATGGCAAATACAATGATAAGCCTACGAGTGAACCACTATTGGTATTAATTTTTTACTTATGCATCCCTTCACTCCCGGCAGACGTGGATCATTAGATTCTTCTATTACTACTCTTCTATAAAATAAAGAAATTTTTTTCTTGTGCTCGATACTTTACGTTTTTTGCGGTGTCAGCACTTGAGCTATAGAGTTCTCTGTTATTTTTGGTATTAAAAAAAATACAGTGTGTTATCTAGTTGATAATTTCTCAGATATCAGCGGAAAAAAAATGATCATTATGATCATCGTATATTAGAAATAACGACAGCTCATTTGAATAATTATGCCTTTTCTAAAACTGATATTTTTAGTATATGTTTTTCGCAATATGAGATAATAATATATTCCAATTCGGCAATATGATTCGATAAAATAACCCAATTTGATTATAGTTATTACTTCATTTAGGGACATTCGATCATTCTCGTCCATAACGTGTCATTTAAAATGGGAGTCGAACGTTTTTATGAAAGTCAAATAAGGAAAATATACAACCAAGAAACAGGCCAATGCATCGAAATAATGAGTTTTTTTCATTCTTTTTAATATTACTCTTTATTAATTTTATCTATCGTATTATTGTAGAGAATGAAAAAGCAAAAGAATTTGTGATTTTTATTTTTTATTTATTTTATTATTTTTTAAATTCAGAGTTAGAAACAAGTATCTACGCAATGAAAGAAATATTACTTGAAGTATTTAAATACCATGGAAAAATATGTTAAAACAATAAGTGAAAAAAAACCCCACTTTTTTATTACGTTAAGGAGTAATTAGGATTTTTAAATTATTATTATTATTATTATTATTTTATTTATAAATTATTGTTCATGAAGTAGTTTTTTAAATACTAATATATATATATATATATATATATATATATATATATATATATATATATATATATATGTGTGTGTGTGTGTGTGTGTGTGTGTGTGTGTGAGTTACGGTCAATTTGATTAATCGTTACTAAGTTTAATTATTCATATTTACTTAACATATACATATATTATTTTCTTTCAATGATGATATTACGTATCAAGTAGAATTTTTGTAAATTAAATACTGACTTCAAATAATTATCTAGCAAATAATTATCAGAAAAAAATCACTATATATGTTATATGGGTGGTAGAACTGCACTAAAACAATTTTATTTGGGAAAAAATGTTATTTTTTATTATTGTTGTTGTTGATATTGTTAATATTTTTACTATTATTACCACATTTTGTTCAAAATATTCTACATAAAACATACATTTATAATGAAAATGTAGAGTATTGTGCTTTCTTTGATTCCTTATACCTGAAAACATTTTGTTTAGTAATAGGCATAATATTTTTTATGCAGTAAATCCTCCATAACGGGTACTCCCGAATAGTGGACACCTCCTTTCGTTTTTCTAATCCCCACCCCTGAAGCCTAAATTCTTGTATATTTTAGCCTCTGAATAATGGACATTCCGAATAATTGACGGCAATTCTGGCGATAAAGGATGAAAGATTATTTGTTAACGAGAAAAAAAATGAAAAACAAAGAAAAAAGCCTCTAAATTTATCAAAGCAATATGTTACAAGTTTTGTGATCATAGATAAATGTAAAGCGATGGGCTGGGAAAAATTATCCCTTCCACGTGCAGTCTTGAATTCAGGAAGTGGCCCGGGAGGGACAAATCTCCGCCCCCCGGAGCATTAAAATGCATAAGGAGTGAAGAAAATGCCGAAATTTTTATTAATATTGATATTGAATTACTTACTGAAGAAAAAGTTGATAGTCAGTTGATATATGCGATTATATTCTTTCAGAATTTTCAACAAAAGCTGACTCTATTCGTGATGATGAGCAAATATTGAAACTAGAAATGCATGATTCAGAAGAATTAAATGTATTGATGGAGTTCAAACTTCCCATTAAAAAACAAATTACATGTAATCGCAAGCAAAAGTAAAGTTTTACAGTATTTTTTTTCACAGCAATGTAATAAACACTCGATAAAGATATACACAATTTTATTTCAGTTTTATTGCTTAAAAAATTATTTTAATTTTTGATTATGAATAATTATTTTAATTTTTAATTCATTTAATACAGGTTTTTGGAAGTCAATTAATGAAATTCTAAGCATTTCCTAGCAATTTTGAAAACTTTGAGGTTTTTCCGATTTCGAACATCTTTGAATAGCAGTTAGTTTCCGTGCTCCCGAGGTTTTCGTTACTTTGAAATTTTACTATATTCGAATGAATCAGATGAACATGCATAAAAGCACAGTTGCCAACTTTTATATTATTTTTAATCAATCAAAAATTAGAAATTTCATTACTAAAAGGACAGCATTTTATTTAAAAATTATAATAAATATTTTGTCACAAAATTTCTGGCTTGAAATGGTTAAAAGAAATACGGCGACTGGTAATTGGCTTTTGCTAATACTGAAATAATTCATTCAAATACCAAAATCGTTTATTGTCCCTTTGAAGGGCAAAGCACGTCTATTCATAAAATGCTGAAATGATTGAACGGCACTAGAATTTAAAATAAAATTTATTTTAAAATATATAAATATTTCTCTTCATGTACTTGATAAAATTAAATTTTTCATTTCAAATCTGTAGTGTCAATGTGGCATTTCGCAATTAAAATTAAGTGAAATATATTTTATCCCACCGCCCTTCAAGGGGTTAAGACCGTCGTCAAATTTGTTATCCATATTTAAAACTGTACCTATGGTCTCTGAAATGACCAATACAATGTGAAGAATAACACGTTTGAGCATTAGTACATGCATTATCTACTTTTCTATATGACTAAGCAACAAAATGGCTAATGAGTCCAGTAAAAATTCTGCCCGTCAGCTCTTCTGGCAAACATTTGCTTCCTTCACACTCTTCCGTCAGCTGGAAAAAAGAAAAAGCATCTCTTTGGATTAAAAGATATTTTATGTGTGTGATTTAGTGAGTCCTTGAAGACGACGTTTTCTTCCATTTTTCTCTATTGTCCTACATATCCGTCATTTCATTTCAGTTTATTTTATCTTTAGACTTCGTCTTTTAAAAAGAAAAAAAAACAGACACCGCCTTTTTATTTTAAATGAGCATTTGAATTAATGCTCGTCAAAAGAAAATACAAAAAGATCTTAGGCCGTAAAATCTAATCTAAAAAGATCTAATATTTTGTACAAATGAGTTTATTAATTTTATTTCAAAACAAGGGAAGAATAGTTTCAGATTATCTTTTATTCACGAAAATATTTCAAAGGTGTATCTGATTAGAAAATTATTGTGAATACAAATGCAGGTACGAAATTTCGTTATCCAAAACTGAGAAAAGTATCATTGTTATTTTAAAAATATTTATTAAGATATAAAAAATCATGTTTGATTATATAATAAATCTGAAGATTCCGTACAAAAAGTGTGAAATTTGTCTTTTTGGAGATAAAAGTTAGCAATATGATTGCCTTATCAAGTGTATTGCTTACTTGCTTGAAGTATTATATATTAAATCATCAAAATCGACTTTCATTTTTTAATATCGTCAAATTCTCTTTTAAAACATTTATTCCTTCTAATTCGATTTTGATTATTTTTTTTAATTTAATATGTATTAGGCTGGTCGAATCGAAAAAATGTAAATAAATCTAATTTTTTAAATAATTAAACACTATGTTTAACGTCTGATATAAAAAATATAAAAATTAAATAATATATTACAATTCATCAGACATATAAGTAAAAAATTACATAAATTTTTTACTTATATGTCGTACAATTAAAAATGGAAACATTTCGGGATAAGTTTTAGCCAATCATCAGTGCAATAATATTCAAATGACCAGAAACTACACAATTGTTAGTAATATTCAGCTGTAAACATGATATGTAGTTTTCGGGTCATTTAAATTTTATTAAATTGATGAGATGCTAAAATGTTGACCGACACTTTGCACTTTTAAATGTATATATATTTATGTAATTTTTTATACTTATATCTGGTGAATTGTAGAATATTTTTTTTTTTTAATTTGGATTTGAAAAATTTTTGGCGCGTTCCTAATTATGTAAATACCTAGCACTTTATAGTTGTTGTTCAATCCGTCAATCTGTCCGTCCGTCTTTATATAACAGAGCAAAACCTACCTTGCTGAATCGTTTGAAATTTCAAATATATAGTTGTTCTATAATTTTATCGAGTCAATTCAAATTTTATGGAAATCTTATGCATAGTTTAGTTACTGGGACAATCAGAAGTATCCCGTTACATTACGGCCAATGGCAAAAAATACTTTCAAGTGCATTTTAATGATGTTACACTCTTTCGAACATG
Source organism: Maratus speculifer (assembly GCA_964019185.1). Taxonomy (NCBI): domain Eukaryota; kingdom Metazoa; phylum Arthropoda; class Arachnida; order Araneae; family Salticidae; genus Maratus; species Maratus speculifer. The sequence continues at coordinate 46,405,380 of OZ025296.1, forward strand.
ATAAAATTGATATGCATCTACGAAGTATATACTTAATAATACATTCTGTACAATCTGTGGTGCAAAGATAATTTTTTATTAATTTACGAGGCCACAGAAAGTATTCCATTCCTTAATGGCATAGGGGAAATCATTGTTTGGGGCTCACACGTTTTAATTATATTGAACTATTTCACATTTTATTAAACTGATATATATTGCTGAGGTTTACCTAAGTAAGCTGGTTTCGTGTATAATAGAAAGCAGATAGTATTTGTAGGGACATACAAATGATTTTGGCTATTATACTGCATTTGAAGTACAATGTACTATTACTCAAAAATCTGAACATTTTTAAAACTTCGTTATAATACGAACGCATCTCATTTGCTATGCATAACGTGCGATTTCCGACTTTTTAAAATCTGATTTCAAATCAATTTTTTTTTCTTTGCTAAATTAAGCTTAACGTTTTGAGATTATCCATTTTTAAAGTTAAAGAGCACTATGCACACACACATACACATATATATATAAGTTTATAGTTCAAAAGAAATGTAACTCAAATAAATACTTCTTTTGGATGTTTTAAACGTTCATTTAACGTTCATTTAATTTAGATTAAATTTTTTTCTGTCGGAAACTTCCGTGACTGGCTCTGTCACTATGTCGGCAACCTGGAAGGGCCCGTGACTTCGCCTATTCCACGAATATTGGCGGTTAAAAATTAACAATATTTTATCCATGTGCTTAGTTCATATATCCTATGTATAACATATTAAATTATCAAAACCAACTTTGATTTTATTAACATCGCCAAAACTTTGAGAATGCTCTCTCAAAATCTAATTTTCTGCAATTTCGATCTGTTTTCTTTATGCCGACCAAGTTGATCGAAATGTAATATGTAAATAAATTTAACTTTGAAGGTTTATAAATAAAGAACGATCAAAGAATGTCTTTAAGACAAAAACCGAAACCGAATTTCGGCAATCTTCTTATTTTTGGCAGAAAACGAAAATGCCAGGAAATTTTAAAAGTAAATAATTCATACATAATGTATAATTATGAATGTCACCCAAATTGACTCTCTGTGCCTCTAATCAAAACTTTCTGTTTTCATAAAAATAAAATGTAATTAATTGATCAGCGAAAAAAATGATTTTTTAATTATCCGAGTTTCATCTCTTTAAAATCCATTTTAGGTATACATACCTCGATTTATCTTTTATTACGATTTTTGTAAATTACCATCTGTAATACTAGAACTTTCACAAAGAGTAGGTTTCGAAACACTTCTGAGGTTTCCAACAAAAAATTTCAGTTACTGTTAATTGTATAGGTTTTAATCAGCATGTCTTCAAAATTTAGTCTTATATGCATATCTTGCTTTATCATTTGTATTCACATTTTGAGCTAGCCATGACTGATAATTATAATACTGATATTGATTTGAACTGATAAGCTCGAATCAATGAGTGATGATGAAAATTTCAGAATGAAAAAACGAGTCTTTTTAGAAAATTTTTAGAGTACAGATACTTTCGGCGAAGTTTTGCGCCTGGCCGAATTTCACAAACATTTTCGTAGAAAAATGAATTTTCGGCGAAACTCAATGAAACGAATTCTGATTTTGATCCGAAAAGAAAACGAAACCAAATTTTCTGCCGATCTCTATTTATAAATCTAAATTTGAATTCGAATCAAAGTTACCTTCGTGCTAAATTTTGCAAAGCGTTTAGAGATTATCCATTTTTTTAGCCAAAAAAGCTTAGTCGATAAAATAATTATGGTTTAATAATCAATTGACATTTAAGTTAATTGCATTTTCTATATACCCATGTCATAAATACGAAACATAAAACAAGACAAACACCCCTCTGTTTATTCATGCGAAATATCTTTTTTTTTTCAATGATACAATTACATATAGTTCAGTGGGTAAACAATGGATCATTTGCTAAGATTATACACGTAAAATACATACAGTAATTAAATATCTTCTAATAACATAAAGGAAGTAATGGCTTTTTTATTTCTTGTTTTTATTAGTGACAAGCAATTTCTTGGAATTCAATTACCGACATGCAGTATATTTCTTGGTGTTGAAAGTAATTTAATTTTTATAAATGAATAAATATAAATTAATTTCTTCTAAGTAATTTTATTTCTCATTAGTTTCTAGTACTTTCATAATGATTTTAAACGTAGCTTAAATATTTGTGCGTACCCAATTGGAAGAAATTGTTCATTTTAAAACTATAAAAAATATATTATTTGTATACTTTAATTATTAATTAAATAAAATTAATAAGTTTGTTGTTGATTAAAGTTATATTTTTTAAATGAAAAATACGGAAGATTATGCCTAAAAGACATTGACAGAATTTTAAAATGAAGAAAGTTTAAAGAATATTCATGAAACCTATTTGATTTTCTGAACTTAGTTAACATATTCTAAGAGAACTAAACAACATAAAAATGAGGGAAGTAAAGAAATAATGAGCAGATTATTATTAATAATTGTAAGAGGTTACTTTGGTCATGCGAAAAGACCCTCTCCCTATAATAATTCTATAAAATATTTTTAAAAGCTATTCATTTGAAATTCCATAATTTTAAGTATATATATACTGATGAACCACATTTGATAGAAACCTGGACAGAACTGTGCACGTGCGAAAAGAGCGAGTCCATGACAAAAATCGGGAAGTTCGTACCATCTCGAGATGCGTTTGTTTATTAAACAACCCTAGATGTGTCAATTTTTTGGGGGAGAATAACTTTTTGTTTTTGTAATTGAATTATCTGTTTTTAAATATTACATTGCAATTCTGTTACACGAAATAAGTTATAAAAAGACAAGTACAATAAAAAAGACGATTTAAAGGTATGATTAGTAAATTTAGCTTAATAATTTTTCCATCGCAATGTAGCGTAACTTATTCTTTTTAGAAGTAACGGCAACATGGCGTAATTTTAAAACATAAAAGATTAGCAATTTTTTTAAATTGTTTCTTTACATTATTGTGTACATTATTTATTTATATTATTTGCATGCATTGGATATGAATATGGCGCAGACATCATATACACATAAGGTTTGGAACAATTTTTTTCCAAAGTCAATTTGGCGAAAACTTCATTTTCGAATACTGGTTAAATATACATCTTTAAATTATTTTCTATTATTTAAAAATAACAATAAATAAAACAATTTTTAAATGCATTAAATTTTAAAAACTAATAACTATAGACCAAAAAACATTTTATATAATTTCAAAAAAGAAAAATTAAGGTAAATAAATAGTTTATCAAAATATAAGCAACAATATCAGGGTTACCACATTAGGCAAAATAACGCCATTTTGACGCCAAGTGAATTCCAGTGAGTATATGACATACATGTGCCCTGAATATTTAGGTTGTTGCAATTGGCGAATTTCTCGCATTAGCCTCCAAGTCAGATGACAAGCAATCGTTAAAACTGTGCCTTAGCCATAAATATAAATGTAAAAAAATAGACATGCTTTTATTAAAATTCACAAAAATGTAGGAGAAAATATATACTTTGGAAAACTTATTCCGAGAACTGATAGAAGGTGTACAATCTAATTAATTTAAAATAAAATTTTATTCGGAACAAAAAATAGAAAACGATATTTAATATCATTTCCATGAATACGTAGAAGCAATCTTGGTCTCATATGCTATTCCCTAAAGGCTGAATGGAATCGGCTTGGCATTCTGCCAAGTAGGGACGTTACACAGATGGTATATCAGTATATATATATATATATATATATATATATATATATATATATATATAAATTGAATATATGACGACCTCAGAAGCCAAGGGGTAAAAATGAAAAAAATTCGATTGGGAGTAAATTAAGTTCAAAGATAATTGAATTTAAATTTTAACTTCAATAATAATTGACTGAATTGTGATTGAAACTGACGCTTGTTTCATTGTGGTCTTTGAACTTTTATTTCAATAACTGTAAAAAACGTAGAGTTCAATTTTCTTTAAATTTATAATTAATCAATATAGAATATTATTCAGCTTACAAGTGGTTTATATCTGAAATACAGAATTAGAATATCAATTATATTTCTTCACCTGAAAAGAGAATAAACATATTTCCAGGCCATCCGTGCACTTCGTTCATTTTTTTTCATTTTGTCTTTTTTTTGTTTTTGCTCATTTATATCCCTTGGCTTCAGATGTCCCCATATGAGATCAACCTTTATAAAAGCCGTTTTTAACTTTTTTGATTCTGTTCCACCTATTTTATATCAGGAAACTTTTATTTCCGGAGCCCGTTACAAAAGTAAAAGCATCATCATTAGAAAAAATAAATAAATAAGTAAAAAATCTCCAAACAAAATCTAAAAAGTAAAAATGGTCTTTGTATAGATTGATTCTTCTACCTAACGAAAAAAAAAGCATTAAAAATTACCGTAATGGAAACGAAAACTATCAATATATTTCTTCCGTAGGATTAGCATCAGCGAGCGGGTTTTTTGCGTGACTGAAGCAGTCTCTTAGGGCATCTATTACGGCAAACATTTGCATATTAGCGAAAATAATTGGCATTCCTTATAACGAATCTTTTCGATAAACAGAGAAATGTGTCATAATGTGTTTTCACTGCATATGGATTAGTAGTGTAGTTTTATACAATTATATTGATATTCCTATGAAATACATTATAATGATATCTTTCAATAGAGTATTATAAATTTTGATATTAACGTGAAATTTTATTTATTAAAAAATAAGTATGTACTGTTTAGTATAAATTTTATAGATGAATATGAAATGTATTATGTTCGAAAAAGTGTAACATCATTAAAATGCATTTTTTCCCATATTTTTTCCCATTGACTATAATGTAGCACAATACTTTTGATCATCCCTGTATTTCAACTATTCATCCGATTGCCATAAAATTTAAAATAACTCGAGAAAATTATGTAAAAATTATATATTTTGAATTTCAAATGATTTGATTGGGTAGTTTTTGCGTTGTTATATACGGACAGACGGACGGATTGAACGACGACTATAGATGCTATGCATTTATATAATTACAAACGCTCTTAAAACGCGTGAAAAATGCCGCAAACATAGGCACTGAAATCTTAAACTAGTGTGAAAACCCTGAAATGATTTGGAAGAATATACTAGAAGAACGCGAAATGTTTTTAGAAATGTCCCAACCAGATATTTTTAGAATACTATTTTCTCAGAGTAGCACCTAAAAAAATAAACCCTTTTTCATAAGTTACCATCTGGGTCGTAAATATTTCAAACAAAAGTTAAACGGTCTTTTTTTATCGTTTCCTTGGTAATATTATTTAACAGAGTTTGTCCCCGAATTGTACCCAATCTCATTCTCATCTAAACTCACACATAAACAAGAATATTTTCGTTTATATAAGGCTTGAAAGAGTAACAAAAATAGCCTCAGCTACGAAAAAGGGATTTACAGCTTTTTATCCAAAAAATCTGCTGTAAAAACCCTTCTATATTTTTGCTAGGCTGTGTTTTGCCGTATATATGTATTTTTTCTTTTCTTTTGTATTATCTCGTTCCAGTATTTCATTGAAGAAATTAAAGATAAGACTGTTTTTCTATTAGGAAAAAAGAAGAAGAATGAAATCTTAATTTGCATCTTAACTCTATGAAAATGCAAATTACGATTGTATAACTAACGATTACATATTAATGAATTTACTTTCGAATAAAAAGAAATTCTATGAAGAAAAAAATGTTTAACATTTCGAGGAAATAATAAATATATATATTTACGTTATATTACTTTTGGTATACTCGTTTCACTTTGTTAGCATGAAAAATTGCCAACATTAGAATATATATTTTATTAGATCTATCTCCGCTAATCAATTTAAAATAAGCAATTCCTATTTGCCGCCACTGTTTGTTTTTAAATATATCCATCTTTTTTCTAATGACTAATAATTAGCATAATCATTACTGGTATGTATATTAGCTCCAATTGTGATGTTTTTATGTAACGTTCATTCCACTTGCTCTGCAATCACAGGATATTCTTTAAAAAATGCTTTTTATATAAATACTATATTATTCAATATTTTACTCCGATATCATTTAGATTCCAATTACTTTTTATAAAGAAAACAAAGCAATTATTCTGTTAATAAAAATTGTGCTGCATTGAATTAACTGATGGTTCAACAGTAGCTGTAAGCAACATACACATTCGAGTCACATTAATATGACCACCTGTCAAAAGCCTTGATAACCACCTTTCGCAATGACTGTTGCGAGACGTTCAGAAAGAGAAACAATTGGGTTCTTGAAGGTATTTTATGGAATGTTGAGCCATGCCGTGTGCTGTGGCTAGCTGCGCTAGGTTACGCGATAGAGAATTCATAGCGTGAATACCCGATCAAGATGGTCCCACAGATTCTCGATTGGACTTAATTTCAGGGAGTTTGTCGGCCAAAGAAGTACGGCAGAAACTCATACTGGCGTTCTTCAAACCACGCACGCACACTGCGAGCTGTATGACACTTCATATTGTCTTGCTGGTAGATGCCATCATTCTGAGGAAAAATACTTCGCAGGTATGGGTGGACATGTTCGGCAAGGACAGATGCATACTTGCATTGATACATCGTGCATTCCACAATGATGAGTGCACCCAGAGAATATCACGAAAACATATTTCAGACCATAATGCTCTCTCTTACAGCTTGGATCTTTCCAGCAATTATTGAAGGGTATTCGCTTTCAGACTTTTCACGCCAACATCCATCTGTTCGATGTAGTAGAAAACGTGAGTCATCTGAAAAGGCCACTTGTCGCCACTCAGTGGACGCCCAATCATGGTACTGGCGTGCGAATTCCAGCCCTTTGTCACTGATGAACAATAGTCAGCATAGGTGCATTAACCATTGGTCTGCTGCAAAGGACAATATGGAGCAAGTTCGCTGAACCGTCGTTCAGAAGCTTTGTTGGTAGCCCCTTGGTTCACCTGTGCGATCAATTGCTCAGCGGTTGTACGTCTGTACGCCTGAACGCATCTCATCAAACCATCGGTCACCTGTGTCACATGCGGCCTATGATCCATCACATTTGCCATGTCACTAATTTTCGATAATGCCATTTTGCGATGCACGATATGCTTTTACCACGGCGATATGCGAACAATTTATAAATTAGTCATTTCAGAAGTGCTTTCACCCTTTGCCCGAAAGCCAGTGATCATACCTTTGGATCCTGCTCAATGATCATGCTTAAATAATCGCAGACTTTCTGTGATTGAATTAGGAAAATCTTTCTGAATATACCTGTCTAAAATTATCATAAATTATACGTGTGAATATTCGCGCAGGAATTAAAAGCGAGACTTGCAAAACATAAGTTTCTATAATCAGCGATTTAAATACGCACATTTTTCATTATCAATCTGTTTGTTTTATTAGCGTATTCGAGGAGAACTTAATAGATGATGACATCTATCAATTCCATGTTACGTTTTAACACTTTGCACTCCACTGTCGCTGTTGCGGCGGCATCATCCTTGCTTGCAAATTTTGCTTTTAGCACCAGTAATAAAGGAAAATATAATTTGTCTTATTTAATCTGAACATTTTTGAAACTGATACTTGAAGGAAACTTCGTTTTAAAAAGTTTTGCCACTCGAATAACGTTTGCGTGAGAGGCACTTGAGTACAAAAAGTTTAAAAAGTCGGTCTTTGTACTATTTGCCTGTCCTGTTCTCAACGCCTGGTATGATCTGTAATAATTGAAGTGGGTAAAATTAAGTTTTACTTATCTATAAATGTCATGAAAATATAAGTTCTTATAAGCTAAAGCTCTTTTTCAAAATTTTGTTTATCGTTAAATACCTGACTTTTCTGTTCATATTACTCGATCATTACAAACGTACAAAATAATGTCACAGAATATTTATTTAAAAGAGAAAAAAACAGTTGAAATGTTGAAGATATATTATGGTAGAAATATGGTATTTCCTAACTGTACAATGCTTATAAATCATAAAATAATGAAAAATATTATTTTTAAAAATAAGGTCCTTCTTCAATCGATCAAAAATGCATGAAAACTGAGAAAATTTCCATGCTTTATCTTTAACTAATAAAGCAAATTCAAAAAAATTGTTTGCATTGTTAAATATAGTATTACTTGTTACAATAACAATAATTAAAAAGATTGGTAAAAGATATTTAACGACTTAACCAAATTCTTTTTTTTTTTTACGTGCAATACATTGAAAATATGGTATGAACACCACATTTTTTTAAGCTCAAATATTCGTAATATTTAGTCTAAACATTTCTGCCATTACATAGTATGGAATTGTATTTTAAAAAATTAGCGGTGATAAAAAGCGTTAAATAATGGATCAAGCAACTCTTCTTTCCCTTATAACGTACGGGTAAGGCAGTTAAGTGGTTAAAATACTTAAGAAAACATAAAATAAGTAACCTATTGTTCCTATTGTATGTGTAACCTTGTTGTAACCTATTGTTATTGTTGTAAGTACCCTTTGTCTTCATAATTACTATGTGTTGAACCTATGTTATGGTGAATATGTGATACTGTCTAACTGTACAATGCATGTAAATCATAAAATAATGAAAAATATAATTTTTAAAAATAAATATAATAATCTTCTTCAATCGATTAAAATCAAGAAAACGTCCATACCTTTTTACAAACTAACTAATAAAGTAAATGCAATGAAAATTTTTGGATTGATACATATCGAATTGCTTGTTACAATTGGAGGAAAAAGAGAAAGATTGGTGAAAGATATTTAAAATACTTTGGAAACATAAATAAGTATTTTTTTTCATAAATTATTTTTGTTCGAATGCTTAGAGTGTTTATTCTAAAACAGTAATATTTATAAACATTAAATTACTTCATATTTCAGAAGTGACATTAATCAATTCAACTGTTTACTTTAAAACCATAATATTTATAAATGGTAAATTACTTTATAACTCAAAAGTGACATTAATGATATTAATATAATATCATTGTTTATTTAAAGCAATTCATAAGTAGTTGATTGCACATGATTGTGAAATCATTTTAGTTGATTACTTCAAGGACAATATTTTACTGTGAACGAACTTAGTTCAGTTTCTCTTATGTTTTTTTGTAAAGCACACACGGTGCTTATATTTCTCTTCGCTATGATTTCGCATACTTGGATAATATGTTAATCCAGTAACCGCAGCAGGAAACTGCATTCCTGTATCTTGTTTTCTCAATTTACTAAATGTTTCTTTAAGTTGTTAATATAACGCAAAAAAGATATTAGTGTGAATTTATTTACACTTGACAACACCAAAGAACTGCTTCGTGAATCTCGGACAACAACATTATGGAGGCACCACCGGCGAGATAACCTGCACACATCGCTTTTTATGGATTACTTCGTTTCAAAGTCGCCGTAAAGGAGCACCCTTCAGCCCAGCTGTTTCAGATAAGTACATTTTGGTTTATTATCAGTTTGGCTTTGTTTTTTAACTTGGTTCCCTCATTATTTTAATAATGAGTCAAGAAGATTTAGAAAAGACAGCAATAAATTTACGTGGCAGAGCTAAATCTGCATTAACACGTATCACGAACTTCATTGACGCTGATCAAGTTTTTCAAAAGAATGATTTATTGAATAAATTAGAAAAATTAGAAACAGCTTATTTCGATTTTGATAAATATGATGCACAATTACCAGAAGAATCCTCGGAAATGGAGGAATTTGAAACAAAATATTATGAAACCAAAGCCAAACTGCAATCAGAACTTGAAAAATTTTCTATAAATAGTATGAATGCACATTCTCAAGTTGTTAATGAACAATTACCTATAGTTAATACAACTAAAAATTTTAAATTACCCAGATTGAATATTGAGCAATTTGATGGTAATTTCAAAAACTGGATGTCATTTAAAGACTTATATTTATCGTTAGTGCATAGTAATGCCAGTATAACAAATATTCAAAAATTTCAATACTTAAGAGGTTTGCTCGGTGAAGAGCCATCTTCAATTATAAAACATATACCCATTTCTGAAACCAGTTATGCAGAAGCATGGGAAAAATTATTGTCAAGATACGACAAAAAAAAAAACAAATTGTCGCAGCTCTTATCAAAACATTTATGGATATACCTCCCATTATTCATGCTAATGCACTTAACTTACGCAATATATCAGATATCTCTGACGAGGTAATTCGTGCTCTCAAATCAATCGATGTTAAAGCATCAGAGAGAGACATTTGGTTAATTCATATTCTTCTTCAAAAGGTTGATAATAAAACACGTGAAGAATGGGCTCAATATTCATCAAAGGATGATTTTCCTTCTTTTGATCAATTTATTCAGTTCATTAATGACAGATGTTTATCTTTAGAATTGTATAATAATGATTATACAGGGTTACATAAAAAAGAGAAACAATTTAATTTTCACAAAGCTCCCGCCAATAACGTTATCAAATGTTTATTTTGTAAAGCTAATCACTTATTGTACAAATGTATTAAATTTAAGGAATTAAATGTAAGAGATAGAAAACAATTTGTGAGAAAAAACAAATTATGTAGCAACTGTTTGTCTGACAAACACTACACATATCAATGTAATTCTACATTTAGCTGTCATCATTGTCAGCTTAAACACCATACGCTGTTATGCGAGAATAAACTACAAAATTATGCGATGTCAACTTCACGTTCGAATGAAAAACAGAGTCGGAAAAGCAAATCTGATTCAGAGGACCTTTCGATTCCTGATGATAATAAAAAAGAAGTTTCTCCTTCAATAAATTCTGTTCAAACATCTTTCGCACTTTTGCCCACTGCTACAGTATATATTTATGATTGCATGGGTCAAAAGCACACGTTAAGAATTATGTGTGACAGTGGCTCAGAATCTACGTTCGTTTCAGAATCATGCATGAAAGTGTTAGGATTCAAAAGGAAAAATGCCAAATTTCCCGTGAAAGGTCTTTCTAATTCAAAAATCGCAGTAACTAAGGGTTCCGTAATGATTGATCTTATATCAATTCATAATGCTGACAGCAAGTTGTCAGTGAAAGCTTTTATTTTAGACGAATTAACAGCTCCATTACCTTCTGAGAAAATAAGTGAAGAGCATTATTCACACTTAAAAAATGTAAACTTGGCAGATCCACATTGTGGGACTCCAAATAAAATTGATGTTATTTTAGGATCAGATTACTTTTTTTCTATTTTGCTTCCTGGTCAAATAACATGTGCTCAGAGCAGTTTAATTGCGCAAAATTCGATCTTTGGCTTTCTCGTATCTGGAAAAATGCCGCATCTTAACACAACTCCTAATTCAATGCATAATTTACATATTTATGAACTTAATATTGATAATGAATTAAAACGGTTTTGGGAAATGGAAGAGGTATTCAATAATAATGCTCAAATTCTGTCTCCAGAAGAACAATTTGTTGAATCACATTTTCAGAAAACTTACTCAATCAATTCCGAGGGTCGTTTTGTAGTAAAATTACCTTTTGTAAAATCTAAGACAGAATTAGGTAATTCTAGACCTGCCGCAATTTCTCGCTTGTTGGCAATGGAAAGGAAATTTAAAGAAAATCCAGAATTCGAAAAGCAATACAAGGATTTTATGCGCGAATATATACAGTTAGGCCATATGGAATTAATAACACAAAATGACATTAACGATTCTGAAAACGAACAATATTTTCTTCCTCATCATGCGGTTATTAAACCTTCTAGTACTACTACCAAGTTGAGAGTTGTGTTTGATGCATCATGTAATACTTCAAAAGGAAACTCCTTGAATTCAATATTGGGAGTAGGTCCTAAATTACAACGGGACATATTTGAGATTTTACTTAATTTTCGAGTTCCGAAAATTGTTTTTTGCGCTGACATAGAAAAGATGTACCGCCAGATTTTAGTTTCTGAAGAAGATCAAAATTATCAGAAAATAATTTGGAGGTTTAACTCTAATGAGGAAATAAAAATTTTCAAATTAAAAACGGTTACTTATGGGCTAGCTCCAGCGTCTTATCTAGCCACTAAATGTCTCAAACAAATTGCTGATGATTATACAAAAAATGCTGTTATTTCTCAAACATTAGAGAAAGATTTCTATATGGATGATCTACTTTCAGGCTCAAACACTGTTAGCGAGGCAATAGAAACTTGTAAAGAAATTACCGATGTTTTGCACGCGCATGGTTTCCACTTAAGAAAATGGAATTCAAATTCAAAGGAATTTTTTAGAGAGTTTGAAGATGATTCCAATACCGAATCGAATTTTGAAATAATTCCTAGTGATAACGGAAGCTCTAAAGTTCTAGGATTAAGCTGGAACTCTTCTTCAGATACTTTTATTTTCAAGGTTTCACTAAATCTCACTCCACCTCTTACAAAGAGGCAAATTTTAGCAGAATCTGCTAGAATCTTTGACCCACTGGGTCTAATTTCCCCATGCACTGTAACTTTAAAAATATTTTATCAAAAACTGTGGTTGACAAAAGGGGACTGGGACACTATTATTCCAGAACATCTAACCGAGGAATTATTCAAATTTCAAAATTCATTCAATGAAATCAATCAATTTTCGATACCAAGATGTGTTACGCTTTCATCCGAGAATGCCTTTGAATTACACGGATTCTCCGATGCGTCAACACTAGCTTATGCTGCCGCAATTTATTGCCGACAAACTTGCAATGGAAAAACCAATGCTTTTCTTTTGGTTTCTAAAACAAAAGTCGCACCAATCAAGCAAATTTCTGTCCCTAAATTAGAACTTTGTGGTGCTCACTTGTTATCTAAATTATTCCGCACAGTTATGGACACACTAAAGAATTACAAGTTCGATATTTTTGCATGGACTGATTCTAAAGTAGTCCTTTCATGGTTATCCGCACACCCCCGCAAGTGGAAAACATTTGTGGCGAACAGAACCTCTCAAATAACAGAAGTTTTACCTACGAAGCACTGGGGACACGTTCCCTCAAAAGAAAATCCCGCAGATATCGCTTCTCGCGGTATTGACCCAAAGGGTTTGCCGGAATGCGAGCTATGGTGGAAAGGGCCAAGCTGGCTACTTCTAGACCCATCTAATTGGCCGAAAGACGACTTAAATGTTGATGAATTCGATGAACAAATCAAATCTGAGCAAAGATCGGATCCCATTTTTTCATTTCACATGCAGCCTTCAAATGATGTACTAGATAATTTGTTTCAAAAGCACTCTTCACTTTCAAAAATTATCCGCATTCTGGCATATTGCCTAAGATTCATTAAAAAATGCAAAAATGCTAATGAATATCAAATCCCTTCAACAGTACTTACATCTAACGAAACAAAATCTGCTGAAGAAATTATCGTTCTTTGGATTCAAAGTTCTTACTTTAAAGAAGAGTTAAAATGCATCAAAGAACAAAAACCTCTAGCTAAGAAAAGCAAATTACACTCCCTATATCCGTTTATTGATGCTAAGGGTATCTTACGGGTGGGAGGACGCCTGCAAAATTCACAGTTAGCATTTAATCACAAGCATCCGGTAATACTTCCATCACAACATAAAATGAGTGAACTATTGATAATACAACAGCATATTGCCACTTTACATGCTGGACCTTCTCTACTATCGCACATTATAAAACAATCTTTTTGGATAGTTGGTGGAAAAAAGCTCATCAACAAATGCATTAATATATGTTTAAAATGTTTCAGATATAAGAAAACTATTACAACTCCTCCATTAATGGGGAATTTACCTAAACCTCGAGTAAATCTTGAACGCCCCTTTTTTGCCAGCGGAATTGATTACGCAGGCCAAATATCCATTAAATTTAGCAAGGGTAGGGATGCAAAAACAACTAAGGGTTACATTGCCTTATTTATTTGTCTTGCTACGAAAGCGGTCCATATAGAAGCTGTAAGTGATCTAACAACTGAAGCATTTATAGCAGCTCTTCGACGTTTTAGTGCAAGAAGAGGTACCCCACGTCACCTTTATAGTGACAACGGGAAGAACTTTCTCGGGGCATCAAGAAAAATCGACCAAATACAGAGGGCATGGTTGTCATTTCCTAAAAATGAAATCATGTCTCAATATTTAACTGAAAAATCCATTGAATGGCATTTTATCCCTCCTTCTTCCCCTCACTTTGGCGGAATTTGGGAGGCTGCAATAAAATCCGCGAAATACGATCTCAAAAGAGTAATAGGAGCGACACTTCTAACTTTCGAAGAGCTCGCCACCCTACTTAGCCAAGTCGAAGGCTTACTGAATTCGCGACCTCTTATACATTTAAATGACAATGATAGTGACTGCATAAATGTTCTCACACCCTCACATTTTCTTACAGGTGATGTAATTTTCTCGCTACCTGAGGCGACCTCATCTATTACGAGCAACCCTAGAAATCGCTGGGAGCTGCTGCAAAATTTAAAAAGAGGATTCTCCCATCGATTTAAGAAGGAATATTTGAGCTCGCTCCAAAAAAGAGGAAAGTGGAGAGTCGAGCAACGTAATCTTCAACCTGGACAAGTTGTGCTACTCTTTGATGATGCCCAGCCACCAGACTCTTGGCCATTGGGCCGAGTAAAAGAGGTGCACCCAAGAAAGGACGGACATGTCCGTGTTGTGACCATACAGTGTAAAGGATCTTTTTTGAGACGACCAGTACACAAATTAGCTCTCCTCCCTATATATCAGGACTAAGGCCTGATAGGGTGGGAGTGTGTTCGAATGCTTAGAGTGTTTATTCTAAAACAGTAATATTTATAAACGTTAAATTACTTCATATTTCAGAAGTGACATTAATCAATTCAACTGTTTACTTTAAAACCATAATATTTATAAATGGTAAATTACTTTATAACTCAAAAGTGACATTAATGATATTAATATAATATCATTGTTTATTTAAAGCAATTCATAAGTAGTTGATTGCACATGATTGTGAAATCATTTTTGTTGATTACTTCAAGGACAATATTTTACTGTGAACGAACTTAGTTCAGTTTCTCTTATGTTTTTTTGTAAAGCACACACGGTGCTTATATTTCTCTTCGCTATGATTTCGCATACTTGGATAATATGTTAATCCAGTAACCGCAGCAGGAAACTGTATTCCTGTATCTTGTTTTCTCAAGTTACTAAATGTTTCTTTAAGTTGTTAATATAACGCAAAAAAGATATTAGTGTGAATTTATTTACACTTGACAACACCAAAGAACTGCTTCGTGAATCTCGGACAACAACAATTTTTTTTCATAAATATCTATTTTTTTTTTCACAATTACTGTACATTAGTGCGCGCGTCATACCTCATGTTCATTTTAATTTATCAAATTTAAATGGATTTAAATTTAACGACAACACTTTGCTTAACTAAGATCTTTTAATTATCTTCAATTATAACATTTATAATTAATCTCTTCGGATGAAGGTCTTTTACACAAATTGTATTCGGTCGGCATTACTTTTTCAAATGAAGTTACTTTCAATTGCATAATATCAAAAATACAAGAAAACTCAGAAAATTTTATTACATTTTCACAAACTAATAAAGTAAGCATAACTTGTTATAATAAACAGAACAAATTGGTGAAAAACATTTAAATTAGTTAGGAAAACATAAGTAATCTATTATTTTTTGTTTCCGTAGTTACTTCATATTCTTTGCACATGATATATAATGTTCATTTTAATTTATTAACTTTAAATAGATTTTAATATAAAGAAAACACTTTGCTTAACATAATAAACTAAGATCTTTTAATATCTTCAAATATAATATTTATAATTAATAATAAAATTAGGATTTTTCCCACTTAAACCGGATTAATAATTAATCTTTCCTGTAAATAATGCAATATCTTGTTTTGATACAACGCGTTATAATAAACTGACTGTTTGTATGTTAAGAAGTGTCTGCTTATAATGCTAAAATATTTTGAAAACTCTGTAACTGGCAGTTATTTTCACTTCTTGAAGTTCTATCTATTTCAAAAAGTGGGCTAAGAATTAACCAGCAATTTTCAGGATAATATCAGGAGATTACCAGGGAATAATAAAAAAATATTTGTGATCGCACTATACAAATTATGTATGCTGTGAGCATCATAAAACTTTATTTTGTATAATTCTAACAAATGAATTTAAACAGCACAGTTATACACGAACAGTTATAAATGTGAAGTAAAAGAGCATTTCTTTGAATTGCAGTTACAATTATCAATTTTAGAATGAGAAAAACATAAAGTAACAATAGTCTCTTTTGGATGTGGGATAACGAAGTTGAACATACTGCTCTCCCATAGGAAAAGTGACACATCTCGACAACAGTAAATTTTACAAAAAGCCAAAAGGAAACTTGCAGTATTTTATTGTAATATGAAATTGATGCACTTTGCTCTGCCTGCAAGAATAAAAATACGCATAGAAGTATAAAGGTGCGAATAGAACATCCTTTTCAGTTATCAGTATCGGCCTCTTTTCTTGTGACTACGCAATGTTTTTCATCTTCAATGGCTTTAAAAGGTAAAGGACTGATGTTCTGTAAAAAGAGGAACCTTTCCGTTAAGTAGAATTGAATTCTTTATCTATTGACCCACTGTTCATTCCCTTCATTCTTTTTTGAATAAACTGCAAAAGGGTCCAGAACAAAAGATTTCCTGAAAAACTGTAGAAAGATGGCAAAACAAGCGTTTATACGCAGCCTAAAACCCTTAAGAATGAAGATATAGATGAGGATTGGAACGTCGAGTTTTTTTACCTCCCTATACAATCCACCCCTTTCTGTAGTCACGAATGGGCATATAGATAAAGAGACTTTCCGTATAGTTATAGTTATGAACCTTCTCTGTAGCAAGACGCACCTATGAAAGAAATTAGTTGTAGAAAATGCAAAATGAATTTTTGCTAGAATGTAGCAACAAAGTGCTATGGTGTGTCACTTTTCCTGCAGATGAGCTATACATAAATTACTGTAAAAAAATTATACTTTTCTAAACAAGGAAAACTGTAGTTATAATGCTCATCGAAAAAGGATAACAGGACAATTCTATGCTGAGTTATTAAACAAAGCATGAATTATAATTTTTTTAATAATAAGCTTCTTATATATTAAGGTTTATGGAATTCTATCTCAAAACATACCGAGATATAAACTATGAGATTTATCGTGAAAAACACAACGATTTGTTGGGTGATATTATACACTAAAATTTAATCAACTACAATTTTTGCTAAGATCAAACTAAATACGAAATTTCAATTATAGTATGTTAATTCTCCAGTTACAATACCAAAACAGAACCAAAGATGAATTTTGTATGTTTCCACGATACTCTACAATACCCGCATATTTTTCTTAATCGTTAATTCAGTTTTTATCACTAAGTCTGTGTCCTATCAGTTGACTGAATTCTTTTCATTTTTCAAACTAAGTTTTTCTAATGAACCGCAATTGTAATCTCGGATAAATGCATTAAAACCTAGAATCAAGCATTTAACATTACATTTACGCCCACCCTCACTTTTCCGAAACTCAGACATATATATCTGTTATCCGTAATTAAGTCATCCAGTTCTGCATCTCTGGCGAGAAGCCAGAACATCCACAATGCCAAAATGGGAGACCTTTTTAAGATGACGACAGGTGCTTCCATAAAGTGAATTATACGCCGTCTTTTGTATTCCATGAGATAAATATCGGGCTATATTGAAGCAAAGAAAGTACATTTAAGTGGCTTGATGGCAGATAAATCATGCATTTAAACTAAGAAATTATATAGCTACGTATTAGATAACTGTGAAGGTCTGAGAAAGCTTAGTTGTTTGTCTAATAGCCCATAAAATGTTCATGCTATTATGCGATATCTTTCTTTCTTTTTTGTATTTGTAAAGCAGGTTGCCATTTTATTTTAAAAGTAGTCATTTTTGGTGCGTAAGAAATAAAAAAAACACATCTACTGCAGTAATCACCAATCTTGTTCTGATTTTAGAAACATTATTTTAAAAAATATAATTCATAAAGTTATCAGTAAATAATGAGTCTCTTTTTTTTAAATCTTCAGTATTGCTTTGCAGAGGTAATATTTCATGTTTAAAATCGAAAGATCGTTTGGATATAAAAAGAAATGTAATGAAAATTTGAATCTATTTCAATTTCAAAGCTTTATAATTTAGCTTCAAATATTAAAATTTTGTTTCTTTAAGAGTGATAAAATATTTTGAGGATTTTATGTTTTTAATCTCTTGTCTGAGTTAAAAATCTTGATCAGATGATATCATGAAAGATAAGAAATCAAAGATATCTTTATCGATACGACAAATGAGAAGAAAAAAAGAATCCAACCGAAAACAATTTCCATCATTTAGGTTTTTTTAGTAATATTACCTCAATGTTTTTACTCAGGTACCGTGCATATATAATGTTATCAACTATTTTGGTAATTTTGGAACTCCATCCACCCCTTCCGATATCGTATGTTATCATATCTCGAACCCCCCCCCCCTTTCCGTACTAATATCGTTATCATTCTTCACTTTATTTCTTTAACTTTTGGAATTTATTTCTGTTGTTTGGAGTGATACAAAAATGGTTATGCGTAATTTTTTTTTTTTTTTTTTTTTTTTTTTTTTTGCATACTTTATTGATTCAATTGAAAGAGAAGTAAAAAAATATTGCTTTACATGAAATAACTTTACATTGAATAACACTTAAAAGAAATAGTTACTATTTAAAATCATTTTATAATAGCTTTTTGCTAGATAATGCATTCAACAGTAGTAATGTCTTCTTGCACTTGCCTCCACGGAGAAAGGAGGGGGGGGGGGGGGGAGAAATTCTTATTACCAAAAATGGAAAAAATTTCTTCCTCTTTCTATTTTATTTATTAATAAACACAAGTTTCATATCAACTATGCTTCGCATATGATTTCTTTAACAGCTAATATATATAATTACGCATATGGCAAAAAATAGGAATGTCAAACGTTGAGATATTCCATATTTTAAAATTAAATAATTTTATAATAATTTAGTGATTTGAATAAAAATTCCGTATTTTCATAAAAAAAAAGCTGATAAAAAAAGATAAGATACTATATTGATGTAAAGTCCATGCTATAAATGAAACGAGAAAATTTTGGTTGGATTAAAAATGATATCGATATCAAAAGACAACCCCCCCCCCTCTGCCCCTAGAGATATCTCATGATATCATGTACCAGACCACCCCTTCCTACTAATATATATGTATAGCCCCTTACTCCTCCATATGGCTGAGATTTCGTATAATCTGTGTTTGGAGTATGAAATTTTAAATTTTAACATTGCCAAAATAATAAGAGTGACACTGATTTGCTCAGCGAAATACTAAAAATAGAATTTGATGTATGTATTATAGTATCCATCCAGCGTTCTATTTATGGAAGCGTTCATATCACTAATTTTGCAAATGGAAATAGAGTCTTTCTAACTTATGATATCATCTTCCTATGTCGATTATAGTTGAACATGGAAAGAAATTCGATGTGCTTTTTAAGCTTAAAATCTCAGCTTGTTGGACGCATCCTAGACAAAATATGTTTTTAGCAGTGTTGGGCACGTTCACAAAATAAACGAACTAACTCAAACTCACGTTCAATTTCTGAAAAGTGATTTAAGTTCACGTTCAAACTCAAAAATTTTCAAACGAACCCGTTCAAATCAAACTCATATGAAAAAGTGAACGAAGTTCACTAAAAAGTTCACTTTTTTTTTTTTTAATGTTTGGATATTATTGTCCAAATTTACAAAATTTTGTGAACTTATCATTTGGTTATTCCATATGTGAGATAGAGGTATGGACGGAAATTTCCAGGCCCGATCCATAGAAAAAAAAATGTCCGGCCCGATATTAAAATAAAAATTTCGGCCCGAGCCCAGCCCGGCTCGTAGAGAAAATTTAGCGGCCCGACGTGGCCCGATATAATAGCTAAAATCAAGACTCGACCCGGCCCGATATAATAGATAAAAACAAATCACGACCCGGCTAGATATAATAGTTAAAAACAAGGCCCGAGCTTGGCCCGGCCCGGAAAAAAAGTTGAAATTTCGCACCGAACCCGGCCCAACCCCGACTACATTTCTACGGGACATTGCTATTTACCCTTACGGAAGAGTTCTGGCCAAAAAAAACTTACTTTAGTCTGTTTATAATCTCCATTTATGCAGAAGTGCCATAGACTGCGATGTTTATGAGTTTAATGAACCTTGTTAGTTGTATGTAAAGGAAGCAGGACGTTTCGGTCCCGCCATTTCGGTCCCGCCGTTTCGGTCCCGAGACATTTCGGTCCCGAGACGTTTCGGTCCCAAGACATTTCGGTCCCGAGACATTTCGGTCCCAAGACATTTCGGTCCCTGGCCATTTCGGTCCCGAGACGTTTCGGTCCCGAGACATTTCGGTCCCGAGACATTTCGGTCCATGGTCATTTCGGTCCCGAGACATTTCGGTCCCTGGCCTTTTCGGTCCCTTCTCCAGCAAGCTGAAATTTTGTGCACGGGAAATATCTGACATAATTTTATAAGGAACATTTCAGAATGTTGAATTCAGGGGCAGGTCATTCCCCCCCGGAGCTATCAATTACCCCCCCCCCCCCACGGAAATTTTGAAATTTTGTGTTTTCATTGGTAAAAAAGTGTAATCCCCCCCGGAGCCACAGAAGTCCTTCCCGGAGAAAAGTGTCTGAATTCAAACACTGTTTTTTTTAACTGAAAGTCGCATAAAATTTTAGTGTAATGCGATTAGTTAGAAGTAACAAGTACCCCAAAAGTTGATCAATTATTTAGAAATCGATGGAGATTTCTGAAAAAAATTCACAGATGAATGGCATTTTTTGCGTTGAATTCAGGGGCAGGTCATTCCCCCCGGAGCTATCAATAACGCCCCCCGGGAAAATTTGAAATTTTGTGTTTTCATTGGTAAAAAAGTGTAATCCCCCCCGGAGCCACAGAAGTCCTTCCTGGAGAAAAGTGTCTGAATTCAACACTGGTTTTTTAACTGAAAGTCGCATAAAATTTTAGTGTAATGCGATTAATTAGAAGTAACAATTACCCCAAAAGTTGATCAATTATTTAGAAATCGATGGCGATTTCTGAAAAAAATTCACAGATGAATGGCATTTTTTATGTTGAATTCAGGGGCAATTCATTCCCCCCGGAGCTATCAATAACCCCCCCACCGGAAAATTTGAAATTTTGTGTTTTCATTGGTAAAAAAGTGTAATCCCCCCCCGGAGCCACAGAAGTCCCTCCCGGAGAAAAGTGTCTGAATTCAACACTGGTTTTTTAACAGAAAGTCGCATAAAATTTTAGTGTAATGCGATAATTTAGAAGCAATAAGTATCCCAAAACTTGATCAATTATTTAGAAATCGATGGAGATTTCTGAAAAAAATTCACAGATGAATGGCATTTTTTAAAATTGCCAGAATGTTTTGAATTCTTGAACGAGGAAACGGAGAAGTTAACTTGGAAACTGATAACTAAATTTGTAAAATAACCCAATTAACTTATGATATTAACACACCCCATAATAGTTGTAAAATTTTAACTTC
The DNA here is from genome assembly GCA_964019185.1 of Maratus speculifer. Lineage (NCBI taxonomy): Eukaryota > Metazoa > Arthropoda > Arachnida > Araneae > Salticidae > Maratus > Maratus speculifer. The sequence continues at coordinate 46,427,027 of OZ025296.1, forward strand.
TGAGATGCATGTTTCCTCTCCAGGGAGACAAAGGCTTTTAAATTGCCAGGAGAAAAGAAAGAGTTATTGTTATATGGAATTTATATTCTGACACTTAGCATATTATAGGATTTCATCGCTGAAGCCAATTTTCAGAATTATAAGTGTTTCATTATTTTGCACCCCCGCCACTTCCCGCATAAGAGCAAAAATGTTGAAATAAATAAAAAACATCTGTATCTGGTGGTATTTTACCCCCTGTGCCAAAATTATCATTGAATCCTCTTTTTGTTTATGGCATTTTTTATATGTTGTTTTTGGTTACTAGCATTTATTTTCCTTTTAAACTTTTCCGTTTTTAAATTAAGAAAAGAGTTTTCAGATTGCAACACGTGGAGGTAGTTAGCATTGCAATTATTTTATTACATAAATATATGACACGAGCAGAAATAATTATTAAAATGATTTGTAACTTAAAGATTTTTTTTTTTTTTTTTTTTTTTACATTTTAAAAAAATGAATTACATCTTGAATTATTAGCAATTATTTTTTCATGACAACAGTTCTTTTTTTATTGTTATTATTACAATCTAGAATGTTTATTATATTGACGCTTCCCTGTTTTCATTAATGTTTTCCAAAACAACGGCAACAGCAAAAAAATTATATTGCCATACTTTTATGCATACATCACATTTATACAACACATCTGTTAAATTTTCTAAAACCAGCTTAAGGAAACTAATTACAAAATTATTAATGTAATGCGTATTGAAATTTGTCATTTCATTTAAAGCTGATATTATTATATAAAATAATTATTTTTAACATTAAAATATAAAAACCCACATAAAAAATATGAAAAAAAAAGCCTTCTGTCAAAATAAGTTAAATTAAAAAAGGTAACTTAAAATATTATGTCTAGGTGGTAAATATCTTATCTAAAAATCTTATTTAGTTATGTTATAAGTTTTGAATATTTCAATGTCATTCATAAGCTGTAATAATAAGGATAAAAAATATTCCATTCTACTTTTTATACTGGTTTAATTGATACTAAAAGCGTTTGAAATGAAGATAACAGCAAGAGGAATAAAAAAAGCACCGAGAAATGCTATTCTTTTCAAAACATTCATATTTCTTCTAAAAAATGCCAGCGATTATGTGGGAGGTCCGTCCGCATTTGAACTCCAGAGTATAAAGGACATTGTAAAGAATAAGGGTTTCATCTGACTAGTGTATAAAGATCAAGATACGTAGAATAAAGCTAGCTACCTAGCTCTTCTAGCTATCTTGTATAAAGATGACTATTTGTTCAGATGGGCGTTGACAATTGATTGACATGCAGAATTTTTGCTTAAAAGAGGTTAATCGTAGTACGTAGTACTTAGCTGATACTTATATGCATACATTTCCAATTTTATAGGAACACCAACATAAAAAAAGTGTTTAAAAATTCTCGGCACACAGTTTTGATTTGTTATTTACTTAATGTTATACATTATTTTATTAAATGATTAACATCATCTTAGAACATTTGAAAGCATTAATAATTATGTTGTTAAATTAAAAAATTCTCAAAAATTAAATTATTTTTATCAAACATATTTATTAATAAGGATTCAAAATTATTTTACTATTAATTGTTTAAGTGACTTATTTATCAATTACTTGTTTAAAATCTAGTACAAGAACTATATAGAAGTTATAGCAAAAATGAAAAAAACATATTTTTTAAATTTCAGCTACTATAATGTTATTAACTTCATTAGGATGTATAAAAATGAAAAGGATTCTCAAAATAAATATGTTATTTATTCATTTATTGGTTAGTTTATCATATTTTTCTTACTCTTTAAATATAATAATTAATACACGATTGATTTTTGCGAACTGTAAACTATAACTTTGTTTTAAAAAATTTAAATCTGCATCTGGATAATAATGTTACCTAAACCTGTTAAGAAATATTTTTACGCATTGTTACAGTGTTGCATTATTATGTTTAATTAATTATTACGTTACGTTACTAATTGATTTTTCAAAATAATAATAATAATAATAATAATTTCCGTTTTTGAAATAAATAACAATTTTTGAATAATAACTTATGGTGATGAATAATTGCTATAAATTAAATCTCAAAACAGTTAGTGATTTTAAAATGAAAATCAAATTAATATTTTATTAAATTTATGTATTTTTAATTTAATGAATCTTTATATAATTAAATTGATAAAATTATTAATATGCATTTCGAATTTTACTTTACATAAACTCAATAAATAATCTGTCTTATATTCAATTTATCATTATGTTTTGTAGCAGTTATAAACTGAAGCTTATCGTTTACCTGTTTATTTGTTTTATATTTAAAGTTACTGAAATTTAAAACTATTTATTCAATTAATAATAAAATTAAAATAAAAATTGTCAATTTTTTTCTGTGAAAGTGGGAGCGAAAAGGTAATGGAAATAAATAAATAAACGATAAAATAAAAACGCTTAGTTTTGTCAGTTAAAAATCGAAAATAAAATTATTTAAAATAATAGTTACATTATTATATAAAATAAAAAAATAATCATTTTATTACAAAGAAATAGGCCCACTTTCAATAAAATTAACTCACAAAAATTGTCTTCATAAGGTAAAAAAACTGTTAAAAAAAAAAAAAAAAAAAAAAAAAAAAAAAAAATGCGACCAATAATTATTACATAAAAAAAGGTCTTTGGGGCATTTTTTTTTTTTAACAAAAATTTTTTAAAAGCACGCCTAGTTACGAAATCACTAATTTAAAGATTCTAAGAAAGTGTGCGAAAACAATCAATAAAAATAAAAGTTAATCAATAAAAATAATAGTTTATAGTATAGATAAAATACCTAATACAAAAAAATATATGATAAAACTTAAAATATTTATTCTGTTAAATAATAATAATAAAGACAGTGTAAAATTATATAACATTGCTTAATCAAATTTACAACTCGCTGTGATTTTATTATCACGAGTTACAATAGATTAAACTTATTGGACTATTATATTCAGCTTTGTATAAAATTTGAGGGAAGGGGGGCAGGAGAATAAAAATATTAAAAAAGGCCCGAACAATGTTGAGCTTACAGCGTTTAGTGGGCCTTCATCAATCAGAAACCAAGTTATAAAGTGGCCGGTAAAGAAATAGCAATGGACCAAGAGACCAAAATGATTAAGGACCGAAATGGCCAGGGACCGAAATGGAAAGGGACCGAAATGTCTCGGGACCGAAATGTCCAGGGACCGAAATGTCTCGGGACCGAAATGTCTCGGGACCGAAATGTCCAGGGACCGAAATGTCTCGGGACCGAAACGGCGGGACCGAAACGGCGGGACCGAAATGGCAGGACCGAAATGTCGTGTACCCGTATGTAAATGTTTCAGCTATCATTAGTATTATTAATCCGTCTTCCATGTTATGGAGACATAAAAATCTAAAAAATGATATATGGTAAAAGTAAAATCTTCTAAGAAGAAACCGCATTGGAAAGAAAAAAATACGTTTCCTTTTTAGCAGGTGCAAATGTTTAACATATTTTTTCTACCGTATTATTGTATTCATTTTGCATGGATGAACAGTTTAAAAGAACTTTAAAAGAAATTTTCAGTTTTCAGTTTTCAGTTTAAAAGAAAATTAGAATAAACTATGGCTATAGCGGAATTGATCGATATCTTGAAAATTTTCCGTAGAAGACAATATTCCGTCTTAGACAAATTCTACTCTACTATTCGCAGAAACTTGAAAATCTTTCCGATTTAAACATATTTCCGCCTTACACAGTCTACCTTGTACAAAGAGTTTACTGTATATATCTATTTTCGGCGAAATTGTATACAGCCCAGGTCCGGTGCGGAGCGACCCGAGTCTGCAAAAGAAGTAAGACTAGGATACTACCCAGAGAAGTGATATCCAGACTTAACCCGTCCTGAGGTTCGTGTAGGCCTCTAAATGGAATTTGAAAGAGGGAAAAAGTGTACTAAGGTCTGGAAAATTTTTTAATAAATTATGAAAAAATTGAACGTAAATTTGAACGTAAATTTCGTTCAAACTCGTCTATTTTTTGAGTTTCCGTTCAGTTCAAACTCGTTTATAAAATAGTGAGCGAATTTAGCTCAAAGTTCACAAATAGTGAGCGAAACTCGTGAGTTTTCGTTCAGTGAGCGCGTTCATACCCAACACTGGTTTTTAGCATTATCAAATCCACCAAATAAATCAATTATTTTACTATTGAGAAGAACCCCATTAATTCGGACCCTGTAAATAAGGATTTCCGAAGAATCCAGATCGGTCTGGTGGATACATATTTTTTCTTTTTTCTTTTCTTTTCTTTTCTTTTCTTTTTTAAGTTTGGGAATCGATTGGCAATTTTCCACAGCTTTAATTTACTTCATACTTGTATTTTGAAAAAAAAAAAAAAAAAAAAACAGTTATTTTTTAAATTTTTTTGGAAGAATAGAGAAAAAAATCTCTGAAAATCGTGAAAGAATTTATGGCCTGCAAATTGTCATTTCTCGAATAAGAAGCTTGAAAAAAGGAGGAATAAGCTAGAAGGGAAAAGAAATTATGCCTGGAGATTTCGTGAGATTTCGTTAAAAAAATAAATGAATAAACTGATGATTGCTCAATTGTTGATATCAGCGACATTAGCAACTGATTGGAAGTAGAAAATAATGAAAGTTACGCCTCACTTACAGATGACAACATAATGGCTTCGTGCACAACTGAAGAAAATTAAAATGAAGATGATACAGATGAAAGCACCATTATCAATGATGATCAACAAAAAGTTATCAGTCATAATGAAACAGCGGCTCATTTAGAAAAATTAAGGTTTATTTTGACATCAGGTGGAGAATTAGATACTTTATAATAACAAAGCAAACATTTCCTCTGTCTGTGAATATTCAATGTGTCTAATGTGAAGGTGATTTTCTGTAAGTATGTTTCATTTCATTTCATTTTTGTTTTCATTCTCGGGATAATGCGGATTTTCAATAATCCGGATTGGGTCTGATCGCAATTAATCCGAATTATCGGGGTTCTACTGTATTTCCTTTTTACAATATTCCTTAAAGCATAAACTCACAAGTTATTTTCAATGTTTTAATTTAAGCGAGATAATTTTGTAGAATATTTTTAGAAAGTGAATATATAGGAATATGTCAAGAAATAAAACACTATTACTTTTATGACTGAAATAATATTAAAACAGGCAATTTTATTTAAAAAAAAAATAAACTTAATTAGTTCTCAGTGGAGTTGAGGGTGAGAAAGAAAGATGAGATACACACGCGCACAAAAATCCAATAAGATACGTTAACTGCATATAAAGAAACAGAACACTGCCCCCTGAAATCTAGGGCTGAGCGCAAAATGGTGGATGTGGAAGGCCGATTTTTTTTTTCAGCGTGTGTATGTTCCCTTGACTATTTATACCAATAATATTAAAAAAAAATTCTGCTTTATTTATTTTATTATTATTATTATACTGGTGTCCAAATTTAAAGGACCGTACATATGTTAAAAAAAAATCCGCCTTCGGCAGCCGCTATTTTGTCTCAGCGCTCAGGCCTATTCTTCAAGGGATGGTGAACAGAAGGAAGCTGTCCTATTTATAGGGTGCTCGCATGACGATCTGGGCATACATTGAAGTACGTAATGAATGGAAGTAATCCTATTTACTAGCCTAATTTTTATTATTTATTCATTCTGACTCATTGAATATCTTCATAACTTTTGACAAAATGACTATTTACTTTTTCTAATGCTGTCACTGCGACTCTAAAATAAATATGCGCTTTGAAATAGTTTTTTTGTGCAGCTGAGGAAATACAGAGAAACTTAAATATAAATTAAGAACGCAAATAAAAAAATACAAAATGGTTTCTATATGAAAGGTGCATTTTGTTAGTTACTGTAACTTGACAAAAATGCCTCGATTTACACAAAACACAATGTTGTCATTTTGCCGACCAATTTTGGTTATAAATTAGAAATGAAAATAACCAGCAACATTTCGTATAAAAAGAGAAAAGGGAAAACGAACTTATTTTTTTAATTAATGAAATTTATTTTTTTATTTATTGTGCTACAGTTGTGACTGTAGTGTGCTGTTGTTTCCCATCTCAAATTAGTCTTACAACTCAATTTTTTCATACATTGAAAGTATGAAATCATCGCTGTCATAAAAAGAAATTTTGTTTTAAAAAAATGCTAAAACTAAATCGTGAAAAATAATAGTAGGAAGTTAGCAAGTCCAGGGACAAAAGAAAATGGGAGGGGCTTTTTCGATGTTTCAACTTGCATACCGTGTGTAAAGAATTGAACTTTACAGATTGAATTGCCTACGTGGGAGCTTATCATTGTGCTATTTCTTAGATATATTGGGCCACCCAAGTTGAAGTTTTCGTTGACAAGAGAGCACTTTGGTTTAGACAGCAAATATCTTTCTCAGAATTTGTCTAAAGGTGCCGCGGAATGCTTTCATGTTGAAACACGACAGGTGTTAGTTTTTCTCACGGTAGTTTGTATCTGACCGCAGCATTTTCAGGTGACCAATTATAGAAGACTTTAAGGCTGACATCATGTGTAGGTGGTCTAATAGGTTCTAGAGGGTCCCTCGCTATTCACTTTGCTTTTCAAGGGAGGACACGAAAAATAAGAGAATTTTGTTGTTTGTGGTGGAAAAGCCTAGGACCAAACAGGCAGTCCAGTGAGATTCTGGAGAAAAAATTTCCTCGTACAGTGAGGAGGGAAGGAATGAAAATTCGTCGAGGTCCACGGAGACCTTTGTGCATATGACCACGTGAATTGGTGAATCTATAGACCGTAAGACTCTACAATTTGAAACTTTCTGTATTCCGGGAACATTCGCACAAGACTCAGAACTCACCCCTGAAAAAAATGCGCAACTGAATAATTTTATAATTTAAATAAGACTTTTTGTAAATAAATATTATTTAATCACTTAAATTAGTTCAGTGGGTAAATTTCTTCTCATACGCTACCGGACTAATCCTTTAGTCCGAGGGGAATTTGCAACACGTGTTTTAAAAAACTAGTTTTTAGTCTAAAGAGATGAAAAAAAAAGGAAGATGCTATTCAACGTTTAAATGTAATAGAACCTGTCAAAAGTTATTTTTCATAATGGCTAAGAATAGAACTAAATTCTAGCTATAACATGGTGCAATGATTGATATTTCAGCTGATGACATTTCTGTAATGCTACATTTAATTGCGTATCACAAAGAATTTCTTTTTAAAAATTTTAAATTGCAATTTTAAGGAAATAAAAACGTATTGTAAAGAAAAAAAATTTCCTCAACTTTCTAAAGTTTAAGAGTATGCATTCACAAGAAAACATTTTTAATGGATTAAACTTTTATACGGAAAAATCTGCAAACAAACAAAATCGAAAATTGTGGGAATTGAAGATTTTAGAAAGAAGAAAGAATATGTATGGCCGAGTAAATAAAGTGATCCATCATTCAATCTAATGAAAATTTTCAATAAGACATTCTCGAAATAATTTTGTGAAAAACGATGAAGAAATGGTTTTCAAATCAAAACTAAACTACGTAAAAGAGATTAAAAACAATCATCTCTAGAAGCAAAATAATATTGGGTCAATATTGTTTATATCTTAACTAAATGTTAGAGCTTTGCCTAAGTATCTACTAGAAATATTTCCCCAATATTCAGGTGTTTGCATTTTGAAATTATTGGCTAATATTTCTGAAATATTAGAATTTCATTTCAGATATTTTGAATGCAAAGCCAAAATTTCGTCACGAGTTTTCTTAGAGTAAAATCAATATTTAATGAATATTATCAATAAAATGGAAGTATATATTCAGGGAGTATAATGTTAGCATAATGTGGTCCAACAATGACTTGCTGCTAGGAATCCCAGTACATTTATAAATATAATTTAGGCAAGTTAAAAACTCTATTTGATTTTAAATAGCTTAAAAATTAATATCATTTATGTTCTGAAGATTTTTCCCATTATGCTAACTATTTAGTTCAAAAAGCACTGTTTCATCTTATACATTACTTTATTCTAAAACAACAGTTTTATATTTCCACAATTCAATATTGAAATAGCGAAATACGATAATTTGACCTAAATTTACTATTATAAAAAAGTCATTGAAAAGTTTAGTATAAATGAAAAATGTAAATCAAGCTCATTTAAAGAAGACGAAAAACGTTTTCTATGAACTTGTTTATTGAAGGAATTTATAAACAGGCATTTGGTTCTTTATTGTTTTCCATTCAAGGACTAAACTATCATCACAATAGCCTAGTTGGCTTTAAATATCATACTGCCTATTATCTCAAACGCCGATTTTATTTCCTTTTTTAAAATCAGCTGATTTTTCGTGAAATAAAAAAAAATGCAAAGGTCATTTGAAAGATTAAAAATGCAAGAAAGAAAATCAGCTGATCTGTTTGTTAAACTTTATCAGTAAAAATTCCCAATTCAATGTGCAATGATGTGTTAAAACAAAAGAATGATCACAGAAGATATTTCTTTTTCATTTTTATACTTCAGTTGCAGAATGACGTGAATTTACAAGATCTAGAATAAAGTATTTAAAATTAGAAGACAGATGGAGTTGAAGGAAATATTTAAGTTTTTTATTTTCTCCTGAGAAATGGGGAGTTAAGAAATATTTTAATCAAAAATATTAATGAAAAAAGATGTATAAAAAATTATTTAGAAATTTCTCAAAGTACAAATTATATTTATGATAATAACATTATATTATCATGCTGGAAATCTAATAAAGATTTTGAACTGATGGATTTTTATCATTGACAACAGTGCTTAACTTATTCCGCACTTTGATTTAATTTCTTTTTCATTGCATAGTAAAAAGTAAAATAAGTTTTGTTCGTTCCTCTGCAAGTCATAATCGAGCCTAAAATATAAGATGCTTGTTGAAAAGTAATATCAAAGGTATAATAGATTATATATATATATAGCTTTCCTTAAGTGGGGCATAAACCAAAAATTAATACCATTAGTGGTTTACTCGCAATGATAAGCCTACGAGTGAGCCACTAGTGGTATTAATTTTTGGCTTATGTCCCACTTCACTTCTGGTAAGCATGGATCATTAGATTCTCTTATTACTACTCTTCCCTAAAATAAAGGTTATTTCTTCTGCTTGATACCTTAGGGTTTTATGCTGTCTGCTCTTGGACTATTATATATTACGGCTTTAATGACTTTCGATAATAAAAACTTATTAATCTCTGAAATTTCATACATTTTACAAAATTTCAACAATTCTTTCTGTTTTAGTTAGGTATGGGGATCATTCAGGAATTTATTATTGTTAATCTTGGTTCAATATAACCATAAACCTAGGTATCCATAAGCCATATCCATAAGCTAAGGACAGTGCATGAATTATTTTGAGAAAATCTTTTATGTGATAGTATGATATCTGAATACTCTTCAAGGTAAAGAGATAACTAATGTTATTAATTTACTATACTGCACGTTTTAAGGATATTGTCACGGTTCTGAGTTTAAAAATAAGTCTATATAACATGAAGAATTATATGAAATTTTGAAGGACATAATTTTGATTTTTTCACTACAAAAATAATTTCTAGGCCCAAAGGTAGGTAATATGAAGGAATGGGAGAACAAAAAACACAATAGTAAATCTAGAAACTAATCACTAAAATCGGGTTTTCAAATGTTTTACACCAAAATAATACATGGCAGACCAATTTCCTATTAATATGCGAATCGAATTATTACTAATTCTTGAATTTCAGACAAATGAGGTGATCGTCTCAGTTGCTGCCTCTCAGTCTATAAGAGTTTAAGTGCTATTTCACGAGGGGTCAAAGTCGCTCGGAAAGCAAGCAACTTATTTTGTGTCTGAGCGTCTTTGACGTCTGAAACCAACGGTGCCAGTATAACAGTCAATCAAATGCTCGGAAATTCATATGATGGAAAAGCTTTTTCTCGAACAGTCGAGAAATGTTTAAAAAGCGAAAAAACGCAGACGATTTTTTTTTTTTTTTTTTTTTTGGCTTAAAATTTTTACGTGTAATAGCACTTTTAAAGATTGAAATAAAAGTAGTCAGAAAAGTGAGAATTAGACAGGGTTGCCACAGGCGACTGTTTTTTAATTATAACTAGCACCATTTTCTCAAAAAAGAAATCCTTAACACTCTATTATAATATTTGCAAGAGAAATATACTTCAAAATTTATGTTAGAGAAATACTCGTCTGTGGCAGCTCTTAATTATGGGATACTGATGAAAAAGTAGACACCATATCCTGAAAAAAAATTTAAACAAATAAATAAAAAAACAATTGTTCATGCATTCCAAATTTACAATGGAATATGCATAGATAATTCCGAGTGATCTGAGAATTTCATTCAATTCAGTTGTTGATCGAAAATCGCAATAACAACTTTTAATTAATTATAAAAAATAATATCTAATGTTTAACTTTATTTGTTAGAAATAACATCCTTATAGCATAAATTCAATATTTACATTTAATGAAAGTATTCTATACATAAAAATAACAAATTCAAAAATGTATCCACTAATATTAAATATTTATTAAACATTTAAAATTGAGATAAGACGAAAATCATATTTCTGAAGGAAATATCATTTCGCATACATATTTAAATCGTCTGCCATTTGAAACAACTGATTCCATGTTGCACCCATTAATATCAGAAATTCACCGAATTAGTTATGAGTTTAAGCTAGTCGAAAATTTCATTTTCAGTGAATTGTATTTCCCTCGACGCAATCATTAAAAATATCTTTCGTACATTTGAACAAGCATTTTAAAATCATGGATCGTGTGTCTGTATTTTCATTCTAAAACAGGCAATAAAATGCCTTAACTTGTAAAGCAATATTTTAAATTAACTGCAACCGATTATTCACGCGAGAAAAATATTTTTGTATGCAACATGCAACGTTCCATCGTTCCATGTTCCATTCTAGTTGCAGTGTGGTTTTCTTGCGATAATAACAGCTAAGCAAAGAAACAGATCTTTTGGAGAATTAGATGCAAGGTATTTGTAGTAAGACATAATTTTAATTATTTTTTTCTTTTTATTTAAACTTTATTGAGTTTTTTTGCTCCCAGGGTGATAAAAGTTGGATGAATGTTTGAGAACATTATTGTGCAATAATTACAGATAAATTAGTTCATAAACGCACTATAATAAAACTGAAGCTACCAAAATCAGGTAACAAAAATATCATTTGATTTAACATTAACAACAGGTTTGTTTTATTCTTTTGAATGTCATTAGAATAATTTAATTACTTGAAATACCCATAATTAGACATTTACATTATTTTAATAAGGTAACGAAGTTATATCGAGGAATTTTAATTGAGGTAGAAAACAAGTGGAATATTTATCTCAGGAACGCATTGAAATTTTAAGTTTAATGTGATGAACAGTTGGAATACCTTTTGATTTCAAATAATTAATCATTTTCATGTAAACAGACTGAAGATATTAATAACTTAGAATATATTAATATTAAAAAAAGATACATTTAGACAGTTTCGCGATCAGTCTTTTTATATTAATTACACAGGATTCGTACGCATCAGGGAAATTTTTAGGATTTTAGGTGATTTCGCCCCAGAAAATTCATAATGTAACTGATTGCTATACCTAAAATTAGAATTTTTTTTCATTTAATAATGCAAATATTACTTTACAAACATTCTGGTAACAGACCCTTGAAGCGTACGAACCCTGTTACAGTGTATATTTTTATATTAATTGCGTAAAGATGATGAAAGTAGCGAAATGGTAACACAGATGTCATATACGCATCACATTGGCGCGATTTTTTTCTGACACCGATGTTATAGTATATGGACCAAGGTACTTAATTGGCGCCAAAGAGTCGTTATTTTGCTTGATATGGTAACCCGGATGTTGGTGTTATTTATTAATAAATTGTTTATTTGCTTTTCTTTTCTTTTTTTTTTAATTATATGAATTGTTTTGTTCCATAGTTAATAATTTTTTTTATTTATTGTTCTCTTTATAAAAGTATATGTGTAACTTGTATTCGTAAACGAGCTTTTTGCCAATTAGGCGTAAGAAAAAATTCGCGCCACTATGGTGCATATATGAGGACCCCAGAAGCCAAGGGGTACAAGTGACAAAATTTCGATTTGGAGTAAATTGAGTATAGAGATAATTGATGTTAAATTGGAACATCAATAACAATTGAGTGGATTGAAATAGGAAATTTCTGCTTGTTGCATTCTGGTCTTTGAACTCTTATTTCAATAACTGTTAAAAAATAAAGTACAATTTTCTTTAAATGTATAATTAATCAATATTCTTTGTTTTTCGAAAAAAGTGGTTTGCCTCTATAACTCAGCAAATAATAAGAAAATCACTTATATTTCTTTACCTGAAATAAAAAAAGCATATTTTTAGTTCGTCTGTTTATTTAGTTTATTTTTTTCAATTTTGTCACTTATACCCCTTGGCTTCTGGGGTCCTCATATGACATCTGTCTCAAGTAGCTTACATATAGAGTATGAAATGCGGTTTGAAATGTGAATTGTTTAAAACAAACAAAAAAAGTTTGCGCATGCATCTTAAAGTTATACATGACTATGCATGTAAAGGAATTCATACCAAATTCTTACGAAAAGGAATTCTTTCAAAAAAGGAATCTCCTGTCGAAAAATTGTAATAGTCAGTCTGAATAATTTATGATTTAACTCATACTGAGTAACTTTATTTCCTTCAAACGACATCATTAATTGCATAAATTTAATGCTGTAATCAAAGAAAAGTGTTTGTACATAAAATCAAGAAATTCCAAACTATGCCTATGATTAATAAAAAGTTAATTTTAATTGAGGTAAGCCAAAAATTATTTCTTGAAAACATGGAATTTTGCACAAATGTGCAACTTATCTATCATTTACAAACTACGAATTCCAAATTACACTCATTAAACATTTTGAGATGGCATTCTTAAGCCTGGACTTTCAGGACAATTCATCATGTATTTTTTTAGATATTTAATTAAACGTCAAAAGCTGCAAGTTGCCGATCACCTTTGGTGATACAGAGTATCAGTAATATTGAGCATTTGTCGTCGAAGAAATGTTACCAAAAAGTTTAAAAATAACTGTTTCATAAAAATAAGGTTCAACAGATAGATTTCTATCTGTATAAATGTAGGGGAAATTTTTTTGTTTGGAAATAGTGGTGTAACAAATTTTTGGTGCCTTTTTCCGCGACAAACAGTAAACGTTAAAAAGCAGTATTAGCAAGCATATAATAAGTATAACACTAATAATACAATAATGCAGAATTTCTACTTTCTAAAGAAAATAATTTAGGAAGTTTTATGAAGTGTATATATAGAAATATACACACTTCTTCAGCGCAAATAGGATTACAAAGACATGTATAAAAAATTTTTGACTGAGAAAAATAATATTTAAGATATTTTAGGATAATTTTAAATTAATAACAGGGCAGGTTTTTTTTTCCTGAAAATATATTATACAGCAGTGAATATTGTTGCATTTTATGCATATCTTAATTATTTTTATAAAAAGAGATTAATAATAAGGCCGCACGTTGAGTATGGCTGTTCCAGACCTAACAGTTTATGTAAAATACTTAAATAAATTATAAATAAACACACATAAATTACTAATAATAATATAATTAAATTATTACCTATCGTACGTGGCACAGAAATCGGGATATTTGTTAATCGTTTACTAGTAACACTCAAAAGAAACGCATCTTATTGGTTATTGTATACAAGTACTCTGGCAGGATATAAGCATGGTAAATTGAGTTTATTTACATTTGTCCTTTAGCAACAATTAAAAAAATAAATAAAAGTCATAAATTTTAATTGTTAAATTATATTTTAAATTAAATTTATGAAATACAAAAAAATGACACGGGTGCAATATTTGGGAATTTGTCATCTGCGCCATGCTAACATAAAAATACTGAATTCTTGAATTATCGGCACAGATGTCATATACGTACCACATTGGCGCGATATCTTTTTTTGACGCCAATTTGGCGAAAACTTCCTTTTTAAATACTAGTTGCATAAATATATAAGGTACCCTGGGGTAATAACGCCACGTTAAGGTTCTACCAATTTTTACGGCTTAGTTTTAGATTGTATTTTTCAAACAAATATAGGATCTGATACAGCAACTCATTGACTATCTATATAAAATAAAATAATTTAACAGATATGTATTCATAAAATGTAATGGCGTTTTTTCTTGACCAATGCTATTTGGCGTTATTACCCACCTATATGGGTAATAACGCCATGCAAACAAAACTATGAAATAAGATGGAATAATTGCATGTAGATTGCCCAATTCTAAAAATACAAACTCTGCAAACTTAAAAATTGACAAATTGCATTCTAAGCTATTGAAAATGTTCATTTTTTTGTGAAAGTGTAAGAAAAATAAAGGTGCGGTATGGGGGGGAGGATGAGGCAAAAGAATATCAGACCGTGAGCTTCTTTTTGCTTAAAAAGGACCGCTTAAATAGAATTATTAGAAACATTGCACAGTTTTAACTGTGTTTATTTGAATCAGTATTTAGGATGTAGCTAGGTCACTGTAGGGAATCAACCGGGGTATTAATGCCAAGGATTGGCGTTATTACCCCGGGTTACTTATTGCGCAGTAAATCCTAAACTACAAATTATCTCGAGAAGATATCCAAAATCTTCTACAACAATTGGAAAGTACATGAAATACACTACAAATTTATGTAATAAAAAAAGTATTTCTGGATAAAAAATATAGTCTTCAGATCAAAAACCTTATCTCGCAAATTTTAGATCAAGCGTTAATTTTAGTTGCTTGTAAAAACAATAAGACCTAAAAATGAAACAAATTAACTTGAAGCTGTTTTTTGCGATTTATATGATTCAAAACCCTTCTGCGCAGAACACAATGGTGTCATTTACCTGATTATTTCATAATTATGCAAAATATAAGCACTTGGCGTTATTACCCCGCCTGGCGTTATTACCCCGGGGTACCTTATATTAACTATTTTCTATTATTTTAAAAAGGAAAAAATATTAAATTGAAAAATAATTTAGTTAATAATTATAGAACAAAGCAATTTATATACTTTAATAAAATAAAAAGAATATAAAAGTAAATTAATAGTTTATTAATAAATAAATAAAAATAGCTGGGCTACCATAGGAGGCATATAATTTTCATTTTGTTGTAATTGCGCCAATGTGGTCCGTATATATCTGTGCGTATTTCTCTATCAGAATCTTCTAATTTAGCAAAAAATTGAGTAATTAAAATAAATAATGAATAAAAGATATGATTTAATGCTTAGTATACAATTAAGAGAGACCAAAATGGTCGCCAAGGGCGGCTAGTATAATAAAACTACATTTGAAATATAGTAGTATATTAAAGTAATTTATCGGATTTTATTTTTCATTTTTGAAAATACATCCACTGATTAACCGTAATCACACTTTATTCACCGTAATTATATTTTTAGGCTATTGATTTCAGTAGCGGATAGGGACAGCTTAATGCAACAATGTTAAAACTTACAAGGAAGGTCTCCATACGGGCATACTCCGAAAAATCTAAACAAATTACAGAATGTTCTTCTCATGAGGATATATACGTTTATAAAAAAAAAAAAAATTCGGCGGAACCTGCATGCAGTGTCCTTAAAAAAATAATGAAAATTTCATTATTTGGCGATTTAGCATCGGTTGGCGATGTATTGCAATTTCAAAAAATATTTCTTTATGTTAAATACATTTTAAGGGGAAAAGAAGCTTCATGTTGAACTTGTTTAGATAAATTTAATTTAAATAACTCTAGTTTTGTCAGTTTTGGTTTGTTTTAAGTATAATGTTTTATATCGATGATTATATATATTTACATGCAAATTTAACTATCAAAATTTGCGATTTAAAACGAAATTCATAATTTAAATTCAATAAAATTATTTCAAACTGAAATTCCAATTGAGTTTTGTCGATTCGATTTCGTTGCTATGGAAACGTCTGGCTTTTATTTTTGAATACGCTTAAATGTATTAAAATAATTTTTCTCAATATGAATTTTTTTATATATGCAAATATTTTTTCCAGTGATAAATTAAATAAGTACTTCAAGAAACAATATGGATATACATGTAATACAATCTATATATGTATGTAATATAGTAAAATCTCTCATTGTTTATACTGAAATTTCATTATATATCATTTACATGCATTCTAAATATCCAAGAGTTTTCAGTTGCATTAAAATCGTTTTTTTTTTTTTTTTTGGTGAGGAAAAATTCACTGCTCGCCAAATCGCGTGACTCTTTCGTCTTTTCACGCCAAATATTCAAAAGTGTTTTATTTTTTTTACACAATATGTACTGTGATTCCGCCGCTAATTTTAACTGATCCTTTATTACATACATAAATAGTTTAATTCGCATTTTTTTTTTCAAAAAATTCTGAGTATGCCCAGTATGGAGACCTTCCTTGTTAGCTGCATAGAAAAACGGGGAAAAAATCAAAAAATCCCTATTCGGTTTCGGCGAGTTGTTTTCTTGGTATTGATGTTCATTTCGGTTACTTTTCCCTCTGTTTTACATTGTATTGCGCATTTATATTTTATTTTTCTCATAATTTTATTACTCTTAATATTATAATGTGAGGTGTTAATATGGTAGCGCATTCCTATATCAGAAATATTTTTTTCTTTATTTAAAAATTAGCATAATATTTATGCCTTATAAATATTAGAAAAATATTTCAAAGTTTTATCGCGTATTTTTGAACAAACTTATACATATTTTAATAGGTTGATTCCTGGTTAGTAACTGCGACATTAACCAGTTTTGTCCATTTTAGAAATTTCTTCAATACGACTTTCGTGCATTCAGAGATGTTTCTTTGGGTTTAGTGTCGTTACAGACAGCAGGTTTAACGAGTTTCGTTTTGGCACAACAAGTTGCGTGCATCTAGTAATGTTGTTGTTGTTTGAGTTGGCGCGCAGCGCTCATAAGGACGTTGACCGCGGCACTGACGAGTTTCATGCATCCAGTGATTTTTTTTGGTTTAAATGGGCACCCAGTGCTCATACGTACGTTAGTGACTGCGGCATTGACGAGTTTCGTGCCTTTTAGAGATTGCTGCACAGCGATTTTCGTGCACTTTAGAGATTGCTGCACAGCGATTTTCGTGCACTTTAGAGATTGCTACACAGCGAGTTTCATGCACTTTAGAGACTGCTGGACAGCGAGTTTCATGCATCCAGTGATTTTTTTTGGTTTAAATGGGCGCGCAACGCTCATACGTACCTTAGTGACTGCGGCATTGACGAGTTTCATGCACGTTAGAGATTGCCACACAGCGATTTTCGTGCACTTTAGAGATTGCTGCACAGCGAATTTCATTCATTCAGTGATGTTTTCTTGGTTTAAATGGGCGCGCAGCGCTCATTGCGTTGTTTTGCATTGTTGCGTTTGTTGTTTCATTGTCTCATTGCAGCGTTTGTTGTTTCACTACCTTAGTGACTGCGGCACTGACGAGTTTCGTGCACTTTAGAGATTGCTACACAGCGATTTTCGTAAATTTTAGAGATTGCTGCACAGCGATTTTCGTGCACTTTAGAGAGAGCTGCACATCGAGTTTCATGCATCCAGTGATTTTTTTTAATGGGTGCGCATCACTCATACGTACGTTAGTGATAGCAGCATTGACGAGTTTCGTCCATTTTAGAGCCTGCTGCTCAATCAGTTTCTTGTGTCCAATGATGTCTTTTTTGTTGTTGTTGTTGTTGTTTCGTTTTAATAGGCGCGCAGCGCTTAGGAATCATCGTTGGAACTGTTCACATCGTTAATTGTCTGCCGAAAATTCCGCGTTGTGATTGGGGAGAATTTTTAGGTTTCTAAAAATTCAGCTCGCTTGAGAGTGCTTGTCACTAAAATCGCTAAAATCCAGTGTCTGGTTTGGTTTGGGATTGTGTCATTAATATTTGAAGAGGATGCATTATAATTATTAACATTCTAATATCAAAAAGATTATAACATGCTTTCATTGTACATTTCTATAAAATAGCAATTAAAATCATCATACAAAAATAAAATTGAAAAAAAAAAGATTTTCATTATAACGTTTGTCTAAGTTTATAAGTGTATAACATCACTTTAAAATCAATACCAAGAAAACAACTCGCCAAAACCGGATAGGGATTTTTAGATTTTTTCCCCGTTCTATGCAGTCTAAGTTTTACAATTGTTGCATTAAGCTGTCCCTATCCGCTACAATTGATTTCTGGCTCATGCAACAGTTCACTTCCGGTAGACATGAATTATTAGACTCTCCTATTACTACTATTCTATAAAATAAAGGTTTTTTTGTTCTTGTGCTCAATATCTTAGAGTTTGATGCTATCGGCTCTAGGACGAAATGAAATACAGTGTTCCAGAAAATAACTTAATTATTACTTTTAATAGATCTACTGTAAACGTTGTAGAAAAATAGAGTAACTTAAACAGCTTTAGATAAACGCATGCGCGATTACCGATTTGTTGTTGACTTGCTTGCAGTGCCACATTCGCAAAATAGAGACTGTTGAGCATAAAGCGTTACTGCTGGGTTGAAAATTTAATTTCTTGAGGGGCGGTGGAATATATTTTACCCATCTAATTTGAATTAAAATTTATACCAGCAATTTTTAATTAAATTTTACTTTTCTAACTTTGGTGAAAAAAGTTGAAGAATTGCTTTTTTATCTTGTAAGAAAATTCTAAAATTACGGTGGGAATTCAACTTTACAGAAACACAATTGTATGACCCTGAAAGGATTAAAAGTTGATAAATTCATGCTATTTTTGGGGGGGGGCTTTAAAAACATCTTTTTTACGTTCGCCTCTAACTAATGTTTTGTCAGAGTTTAGGCACGGAATTGAAGAGGCTATTGCTTCCATAACTCCAAACTTATTAACCGAAGTGCAGGAAGAATTGGATTTTAAGTTTGGAGGCACTAACATGTCACTAACTAAAGGCACTAACATGGAACATTTGTTAGAAAAAGTAGGTTAATTTATCTTCAATTTGATGTATGATTTTTTTGTAAATAAACTAAATTAAGCTATTATAATACCCATTGAAGCAGGGACATTCCTTTATGGGATGTTATTATAAATTATATATATACTTTTTATAAAACCAGTCAGTAATTATATAACCATTACATAAATATATAATTATAAAACTATTATATTATATTATATATTATATATATGATAAAACCAATTACAAAAACCAGTAAGTAGACTATAGCAAAATATCAATTGAATTAACACAAACTCGGTTGTTATATAAATACATTACGGAGATCTCTCCTTTAATAAAAATCATTACATCATAATTCACATTTATATTTTAATAAAATAATAAGTTTACTATAATTTGTAATTCGTGTTATTGTCAGTATACAGGTCAGAACCCATTGCCATTACAGTTATTTTTTTTTACGCATGATTGTTTCAATACTCCACTGTGAAATTCGGTAATTTTGGAAACTCAGTATTTAAAAAATGGCATAATCATTAGATGCGAAATTTATATCTAGAAAAAAATATAGTTTTTAAATTTTTCTAACGCATTTTGTTTAGCAATTTTCTGACAAATATTTTTCCAGCTATTATTTTGTTCCGTGATTTTAAATGTTTCATTTTTCGAGATAAATCTGTGGCAACGATTAGAGAAAAAACAAGCCGTCAGGGCAACACACAGCTTTTCATTAAAGAAGATTAGAGTTTGTTTTCATTTTAACAATCATATTTTATAAATGAAAGACGCATAATTACAATTGCAAATTTAATTTATTTCATTAACCATATAGAAAACATGCTAAATATTTACATAAACGACCCATTGGTATTGCGCATTAGTGTGAGAAATTTTTATGGGTAGATTTCAATTTTTCAAAAAAAAAAGTTATGTGAATCAGTTAAAAGACTATGATTAATAAACAATAGCAAAAAAAGTTTAGATTTTAAAAATAAATATTCTGCACTCTATCGCAACAACATATTTAAGATTCGTGATTATCTCAATATTTTTATATTTATCATTAAGAGAATAGGATAACAGAGGCAGCAATGTTCCTAAGAAAAGAAAAAATAATAAATAGAAGGTAATAAAGCCATCAAGGAAGCATAAAAAGTAAAATTACTTAAAAGAAATTAAAACTATTAGGACATTCATTCCTCTGATATTGTACATAAGTGAATTTATATGTACTTGCCTCTCATCAAATCGATGGTATTTTTCTCTCTCATCAAATCGATCATGAATTTCAATTACCTTTGTGAATTATTTATGGCTAAATAATAATTTTATTTCCGAAAATAACTTCATTATTAAAGTATTTATAATGTAAGTAATACTTGTATGAATTCAGAGTCAGTGTTGAATCAGAGTATAAAATGCATAAAATCAACTAATTCTAAATTTTGCAGACTAAGATTTGAGATCTGTTTACCGATTTAAAATTGAGATAAGCCGAAAACTATTTCTCGAGAAAATACCATTACACACAAATATGTAAACTGTCTGCCAAATAACTAATTCCAAACTATATCCATTAATATCAGACATGTTCCGAATTAATTACGAGTTAATCTCAGCCGTTATTCCGCGTGTTACTCCCGCTCGGCGAAATCATTCTAAACATGTTTTTGATATTTAAACAACTAATTTCAGATGACGCTGTTTAATAACGGACACGCATTCAGATGTCTGCCTTTTCATTCTGAGAAAACTCATAAAATATTTTAACATGCGAAGCAATATTCTAACTTAACTGCAACAGTCTATTCTCGCGAGCGAAATATTTTTGTATGCACTGCGTTTACGGCAATGTTGTTCCCTTACCGTAATCGACTCTATGCAGGAAAACATATTCAATGCAGAATTAGATGGAACGCATTCATTACCAGAAACATGTATAATTAACACTCAACATTTATTTAAGCTTTACCAAAATGTTTTTTTTTGTTTGAGAATTTAAATTACTGTATCATTGTTGAAGACTTTTAATATGACTTAATTACTAATAAATTATTTCATGAACGGAATGCATAGCATAGGTAATAGTTATCCCTCAAAACGCTGTGTTAACCCTTTGCGGCGCAGGGAAAATTCATTGCTTAAGTACTGAAATTAATGACTAACACCGGAATTTGAAAACAACTTCATTTGTAAATAAGAAAAGGATATATTTCACGCATTCAATAAACAGTAATTTTTTTAAACAAAATTCTGGTGCCAATGTGGCGTTTCGGAATTAAAATTAAGTGGTATATCTATGAAACCAACGAGCCGCAAAGGGTTAAAAGAATACTTTTTAAAACGTTATTTATTTCTTTATTACTTACCCAACATGCGTAGTATAGGATAAGTCTTGCAATCATTTTCAAAATCGAAAACTTTTTTTGACGGATTTACACGTTTCAGATAGTGGAGATTCTGAAAAACATATTTTTAGAAAAAAAAAAAAAAAAAAAAAAAAAAATACCGTTCGTCTGTCCGTATGTAAACGCTCTATCTCACGAACAAATTGAGATAGAGACTTGACATTTTGTATGTACTTGGTATGCAAGAATGGGACGAAGCCTATTTAATATCAGTAACCTCGATTATCCGGAACTATTTTTTCGGACTCTCGAAAAATTCGTTCTGATGAAAGGTATATAGAAATTTCGAATTTTTTTATTTTAAGGAATGGACGTAAAAAGCAATAAAATGACACAAATTTTGCATTAAGAACGAAGTCGATCGGATTATTCGTTGCCGATATTTGTAATCCTGTTTTCCACATTCTTCGATTTTTCATGACCCTGTATTTCATTCAAATTTCAATTCAGAGGTATATTTAAACTGAAAATGAGACGCTTAATCCAACGCAATAAACTGCTAGTTAATAATATTATTTTTTTGGAGTTATAAGGGTGTTTCTTTTACGCAGCTCGGTACTACTTGAGTAGTTTAGCGTTTTATGTAATTTGTCGAAATTGGTACATCAGCAATTCTTTAATAGAGCATTACTATGTATATTAACAATATTTAAATTTCGTTTTGTAATTGCAATGCATTGCATAAGTAGTTTTCACATGTTTTATTTTCATATGCATGTCCATGATGGGTAAGTATTACGGTGGCCCCCAACGATTAGGTTTTAGCTCACAGACTATCATAGCCTGAGAGCTTATGTGCCCGTCCGTTCTCTATGTACGTGCGTTCGTGCGTAACGCAATAACTCATGATAAAAATATCGGATCCACTTGAAATTTTGTATATAGGTATATCCTGATAAGGCGCTTCCCTGATTAGTTTTTGGAGTTCATTCGATATGTATAAGAAGGGGAACGGGGGGCTCATGCCCCTCCTTTAATTGATATAAACAGGATTTTCATGCAGAATTAACAGTTTTCGTTCAAAATTTAGATATAGGATCATTCTGATGAGGCGAGTCCGTGGCTGTTATTAGGTGTTCATTGAATAAGTATAAACAGGGGGAACGGGGGGGGGGCTCATGCCCCTCCCCTTAATTGATATAAACGGGATTTTCATGCAGAATTAACAGTTTTCGTTCAAAATTTAGATATAGGATCATTCTGATGAGGCGAGTCCGTGGCTGTTATTAGGTGTTCATTGAATAAGTATAAACAGGGGGAACGGGGGGCTCATGCCCCTCCCCTTAATTGATATAAACGGGATTTTCATGCAGAATTAACAGTTTTCGTTCAAAATTTAGATATAGGATCATTCTGATGAGGCGAATCCGTGGCTGTTATTAGGTGTTCATTGAATAAGTATAAACAGGGGGAAAGGGGGTTCTAATGCCCCTCCCCTTAACTTGTATAAATGGATTTTTCAAGCAGAATTGTCAGATTTCGTTCAAATCTCTGAATAGTTTTGGAAGTTTAATGGTTAAGTATAAAAGAGGGGAATAACTCCTGTTAAATTATATGAATGCTAAATGGGTTTTTATTAAGAATTGTCCGATTTGCTCTGAATTTTGGAAATAGATTTTTTATATGATAAAGCATATCCTTGATAGTTTAGGAGGTTCAATGATTAAGTATAAAAAAGGAGAAAGGGGAGAGCTGTTTCCCCTTCTTAATTTTTTTTTTTCAAACGGAATTAACGAAAATACAAGGCTGCAATGTACAATTAGTATGCGTATAGTCTGTGAGCTCAATGCCATCAGTTTAACTGGGCAATATTCTTTTTATTTTTATTTTGGCAATTACTGATGATTATTATGTCGTTTGAAACAATCATTCGCTAATATTTTTAACTTTAGTTTTAGTATTTTTTAGCATCATGAAATTACGACAACATTGTTAAAATGTGTTGTTTCAAATAAATTATTTTAAAAACAAAATATTTTAAAATTGGCAAATAATTTATCGTACGTAAAACGCTTGATGCTAAAAGAAAATTTCTGTTATGTAATGTTCTGAGATGGTTTTATTTTCCATTTTGACAATTGTTGGTAACCTTTTTGTCGTTTAGAATAAGAATCAGTAATATTCGCCGTGAATTTAATTTTATTAAAGTACATTTAAGGGTATTGAATTTCTAGTATCATTTTTAGAGTAAATTCAATAGTATAATCATTGTTGAAGATGATTTAATATACTTTAGTTACAAATAAATTTACAGGAACGAATTCATGGTTCGTAAGGATATCGTTATTTTTCAGGTGAAATACAAGCCCTTCTTTATTTATTAGAAAAATAAATATAGTTTAGATGTACTAAATTTTGTTTTATTTAGTCAGAGATTTTTAATAAAAAAACACTGGTACTGAAGAAATTACTGGTCATGAAATTCCAGGATCCCTATAAATCCAGGAAATGGGTAGTTTGGTAAATAATTATTACAAGAAATTCTCTTGATGTTAAAAGAGCACATTTGAAAACTTCATTAAAGTTGAAAAGTATTTATGCATTGAGTTTGTCCGTTGGTCTGTCTGTATGGCCATGCTCTAACTCCCGTAAATATCAATTCAATTGGAAATAATCAATTCGTATGACAACTTTACAGATCAGTTTTATTGTATGAAAATATTATAGATACTGATTAGGTTTTTCTGTAAATAATCCAATAGGTGGTGTTCCTATGTTGCATTTCTTACAATTTCCTTGATTATTATATCTCTAGAATTAATGTGTGGAATTTTGCCAAACTTCATATTCTATTAGACCTTGACATAAATCAATTCTTATTAGGTTTAGTTGTATACCGCGTAACAGATTTTGCTGTTATGTTTTGTGTTTCACGATTTTCATGATAGCTGTATTTTAAGAAGGAATAGATTGACATTTAATTTTTGATGTAAATAATTAGATTTATATAAAAGAATGTTTTATTATGGCCACAACATATTAGTTTTAATTGTTTAAGTACACATAAATTAAGACAAACTTGAACACAATTAATACAATAATTCCAAAAGAGTGACAAAGTAGCCGGAACCAGAATTCGAATTTGGATTCACAGCGTTTCTTTAATAATTAAACTATCCTGGCCGATGTCTTAGCCCTGTAGTTTATCGTTAATAAACTACATAGCTTAGTGGTTAAGCAACAACACGGTCTACTATAGATGCGGTTCCAGTCTTTTTCCAGGTAACTTTCAACTCCCGTTGATTTATTGTATTCATTTGTGCAAGTCTATCTTAATATATGTGCATCTTTAATTAAAAAAATTAATTCAGACGTTAAATTTATGTGCTTTAGTATTTTTAATTTGTTGTTATTACATTTCAAAACTAAGAAAAAATACTTAAAAGCTGATCACACTCTAAACGAGCAATATTGGGTAATAATCAACAGTTTATAATGAATATGAACTACCCATAAAAAAAGAGATTTATGATAAATATCAATAATTTGCATCAATTTTGTTTATTTATGCGTGAACCAATTAAATAGTAAAGATAACGAACATTATTTCCTAAACCGATTCTTTCAGAATAATTACCAAGCACTAAAAAAAAAAAAAAAAAAAAAAAAAAAAAAAAAAATCAATGTTTGAAAACTTAATTATCAAAACCATTTTGACCACAGCATATTGCTAAATCCTCTAATTTTGAAACCGCAACGAACTAATTATTTCATGAAAATTGATAAAAAGGATTTGACTTACCATAATTAGTTTGAAACAAGAAAAGTTTTGTAATTTTGGAAACATATTAAATGAAATTGTTATGTAAAGTGATAAACAGATGCAATGTTAACTATTAAAATTGTTGGAAATGATAATAATTATATGTAATTCACAGCTCTAAAATTCTGAAAATATCAGCCTAATTAATTTTGATAAATCGATAAAATAACATTGATTGAACTATCAAATTCAGGGTGGCGAGTGATTAGATAAAAACACAGTCAATATAGATGATAAATACCAGTATTTAGTTAAAGATAAATTCAGTTTACATAATCTCCTTACATTATTTGAAGTATTTTCTGTAAGAAAATACTGGTAGTTTTTTCTTTTCTTGACTGTGTTTTTGCCGATTTTCCCTGACCACTCGACACCCTGTCAAAGTAATTTGAAAGAAATAAAGTTACAACTCCGTAAATTTAAAAACATTTAATATTTGAGTTAACATAATATTCTTCTTTAAGTAGCCCATCAACTTGTTAAAGTTAATTTAAAACAGCTAATAAATGTTTATTCTATAAAAACAAACAAATCAGAAATTGTACGTCAACCATGGCAGCCACATACACTCTAAAAACGTTTACGAAAATCAGGGGTATCAAAAGATACTTTGGTTTTTTACATAAATTATTCTTTAAATCTCAAAAGTATATCGGTTGTGTGACGTTACTAAAGATAGAATATGTTTTTCAGAATCTTGTGGGACTCTGAGAAAATTATTGTATACGTTCAGTAGTGGTTATATTACATTTTTGTATATTAGGAAACATATCTTCTGTTACTGTTCGCCTCAGTGCATGAAACAGAACAATTTTTGCAAAAAGTGTTGTATAATAGCTTCTTTCACTCGTGTCTTTCAAACATTGTATTTAAAACTTAAGGAAATTTTAGATCTTTTCAGCCCGGCCGGCATTTTGAAGATATCCAATTACATAATTTGCATTCACAGATGTAAGCAATTAAAAATTTTAAGGTAAAAAAAAAGGCATATGTAAATGCGAACGTTTATTATTATATAAAATGCAACTAGGAATTTCCTTCTCACCGATTATAAAATGAATTCAGCAGAACGGATTTCGATGGGATTTGTACTTTTAGTTAAATAATTTTTCACGAACAATTTTAGTGTATAACTTATCGTTCTACGCTTCTTATTTGTAGAATAATGAAGGAAAGCTCTACAATCTGATGAATCTGATTATGAAAGAATTTTTTTTATTTTAATTATGCTGCATGGATTTTGTTGGAGCGCGTACTATGGAAGGTTTTAATATATAACTTGTTATTCTTTGTTATTTAGTTATAGAATTATGGGGGAAGTTATAAAATTAAGTGAACTCGGTGATGAAAGATTCGCATTTTTTAAAAGTTCAACTGGACTGATTTTGGTAAAACCTGAATTGTTAGGTAATCTTTCAGGGATGATTTTGGTATATTTCATTTCGTTTTGTCGTTCTTTTACAAATTCTAGTGCAATTGATCAAATAAAAGATTTGGAACTTAATATCCTAAATTTTGTATGACACATTCGAAAACATAATAGCGCAACAGCTTGAGCATATCATTCTCAGCAATGCGGAAAGACATTCCTGTTAAATGTCCATGTTGCTTAAAACACAATGTGAAATTAACGGATATATCTCCTGCATTTCGAGCTTTGTTCTGAGAAATAAACCATAGCAAAGTAGTAAGGAAAGCTGGCTAGTTCTTTAATATTTTTGAAAAAAAATCATAAACATAAATTTTATATCAAAATGTTTCAAAGTACAATAGCTTTCGCTGCAGGTAAGAAGAGAATTTTCGATTTTGTAACCTATTGAGCTTTTAAGGTGCGATGTGACATTTATATCCTCCCTGATTTTAACACAGATTTTCACTAGAAATATTTAATTAAATTTTTTGTTTCTAATTTAATGGGGAAAAAGTTGCATAATTCTTTTTCCTTACTTTGAAGTAGAATTTTTGGAAAATTCAGGTTTGAATTGAATATTACAGAAACACAGTTTCCTGCCCCTGAAAGGGAATGTATACTTAGGTGTATCCTTAAATAAGAAAAGTGAAAAAAAAATCATCTTTCACAAAGGAGGGTGGCGTGTTTAATTATTTTTGATAGTCCTGACATTTCACTTAGTCACCACACCCTTCAGGTATCAAGAGAAAGTATTATATTCCCTTCGTTAAATTAAGGGCTCTTAAGATGTAAACTAATACAAAGGGACAGCGCACGAAAGACGATTAAGTGCACTAAGGAGGTGATTTTTCATAAGCGCATAACCCTTTGACATTTCGAGATGTCATCTGTGGAGTCGTGCTCTCGATTTAATGAGAAACGTCACAAAGTCATTCAATATTTGAATTAAAAAAATACTATTTGCAGAAAGCGTAAAAGAATACAGTATAGGGAAATGGATTATTGTCGATTGCACTGTCGATATTGGTGTCGTTGTTTGTTAGATGTCTTGATATACTCGGGACATCCTGATTTGTGGGGTTTTAAGAACCGTCCCTCGGAAACAGTGCGCAGATGCCGGAAGTATCGATTTTTCATACTGTTATATTTATATTATATTACAAACGTTCCTATTTTTGAACGCATTATGTTATTCATTAGTTTGCTTCAAATAATATTAATGAATAATAACAATAATAATAATAATAACAACAACAAAAACAACAACAACAACAATAATAATAATAATAACAACAACAAAAACAACAACAACAACAATAATAATAATAATCAACAAACATTTAAAACATTCCAGAGAAAATCTTTTAACATGTAATTTCAAGAATGTAATATGATTACCCCACTAAGCTTTAAAGGGAGACATGAATGGAATTTTTTAAAACATTCATTTTTGTTTTATAGGCTTAAAAAGTAATTTGAACCTTCCTGAAAAAATTGGCATGCACGTGTTCATCTGTGAGACGCAGCACAGACAATCAATTCATCGAGTTCACAGAAGAAAATCTAGCATTAATTAAATCCCGATTCGTATATTAAAGCGCAATCGGTCTGCCAAATCATATCTTGGTGAAAAACACCTGAAAACCGATTTTAGAGGTAGACTTGTAGGTTTACCATTGTGTTTTCCTGAACCCAAAAGTATGAAAACATGGAGAATTGAGAGCCGAAAATCATAAAGGTAAATCTATTAGTCAACCGCGAAAATTGGATTTTTATGTGTTTTCCACCAAGATATGACTTAACAGACCCATTGCGGTTTAATATGAGAATCCAGATTTAACTAATCCCAGATTTTCATTCGTCTACTCATGCTGCCGCCTCTCTGTCTATTTTGTTCTGATCATTAGACATAACCGTAACAATTCAAGGAAATACATCGACGCGGACAGCACACCCATTCACATTAATTTTACGCTAACATTATATGCTTATTTTTATTTTTAAATTATATTCGCAGCATTATATTTAAAAATTAATTTTTCTAGTATACACATGTTGTGTATGTACGAGTAAAGATAATTCACATTAAAAAAAAAATCCCGTTGGCTTGGCTTACAGGCAGAGATAGATTTGGAATTTAAATCCTCATTTCAACAACAAAAAATAAAATATGATTTGAGATAAACCCAGTTTAAGAACTTATTTCGTCACTTTTGAAGAATTTTTAATTTTATTTTTCTGTAAGGGCTGGTTTTATCAGAATCATCTTAAGCGAAATTCGGTTCAAAAGTTCACTTTGACAACATATTATGAAGTATCTAACATTATGAAAAAAGCGACCAATATGGCACATTATGTAGTACATACGGCACATTATGCAGTAAATAGGAGAAACTGTCAATTGAATACTCTGGAGAGCAAAATTGAATCTAAAAATGTGTCATAAAATAAGCAATTTCTTAGTTGCATCCTCAAATCATCAATCACGATCGCTTCGGGAAATTTTGTTCAAAATGAGCTACTTTGACAGCATTATTAGAAATATATTCTGCCTTTATCAAAGAACTGACCAATATGGCACATTATACAGTTCTTAACCCTTTCAGGGGCAAGGTATTTCTGCCTCGAAAATGTTCAAATAATTGATTCACACCAGAATTTAAGAACAGACTTATTTGAAAATAAGCAAGAGCTGTTTTTCCGCACATATTATAAAATCGAAATTGTACTAAAATTTTACTGGTGCCAGTTTGAAATTATAATAGTAATATTAAGTGTTTGCAGACTGCAAACACCGCCCCTGAAAGGGTTAAAGAAGTGATCACTGTCAATTGGATGCGTTTGAGAGCAAAAATGGTTTTAAAAAAGAATCAGAAAATAAGCAATTTGTTATTTGAATACTTCCTCAATTTTTCAATCATGTTCGCTTCGGGAAATTCTGTTCAAAATGCCCATTTTGGCAGCATTTTTGAAATATATCCTTCTACTTATATATATATATATATATATAACTGGCCTATACGTTTTATTATATAGATCTTAAATAAGAGAACCTGACACTTAAATAAGTGTTTAAAATCAAAAATGAATTTAAAAATGAATCAGACTATAAGAAGTTTGGATTTGAGGTTATATATATATATATATATACATATATACATATATATATAGTATATTTATATATATATTATATATATATATCCTCTTTTACTGATGATAGTTTTGGGGTCTAGAGGTCATGATCGATGTGGATCTGCAAAAAATTTTCAGAAATTCCAGCATAAGAATGACCGCAATAGGTAGTATTTCTAACGAAATCTACCTAAAAGGGATGCTAACGGAATAAAAATGAGTGTAAAAGATGCTGGTTCGGAAATAACTTGGGAAGTGACAAAGAACCAATAAGGATTAAAACATTACCATATTTATTATCTGAAACTAAATTTTTATCTGTTCATATGTACTTTAGTTCATGTGATAAAATTGTACAAGAACTGCACATAACTTCTAAGTGTCTAAGTTTTTTGTCTCTGCTGAAAAATCGTAATTTGCGACAAAATTCCGATTATCTTATAAAAGACCTCGAGCAATTTTGATAATTTATTTATTTATTATTTATTTTTTTATTTTTTTATTGGTGATAGAGTATAAATATAAGTTTCTATATGGCCGACGATTTAAAAAAAAAAACTTTAATTTATTTAAAAAAAAATCCGAAAAATAGAAAAATTTTGAAAATTGCCATTTTTGTAAAATAAGTAGTTTAGTCGCAGAAAAAATTGTCTGCCATAAATATTGAGCATAATCCAGTGAATGTGGAATTCAACTTTCACTAAAATCGGTCAGGTAGTTTCCGAGAAAGCGGGATTTAAAACTGGCATATTTTCAATAGGAATTATCCCAGTCTTGCCTTCCCTTAAGTAATTATTATTATAATTATTATTATAATTTTACAATCTATAGTTGATTAAGAGAAGAAACTTTAAAAGTCAGTACATTTACGTTTAACTATATTAAAACCAAGGTACATTCGCCCCCCCTCAAAAAAAAAAAAAAAAAAAAAAAAAAAAAAAAAACAATAATGTAAACTCCAAATAGTAAAAAAAAAAAAAAAATGGAATATTAGGCTTCGAGTGTAAACAATATGTAGTTTCAATTCATGTTATGGAAGAATCTTAGAGGGTCATCTTCATAGCGAAATCATATCAAACTCTGAATTTTTAATATAAACACCTAATTTTAACATCATATTTGGCTTTTCCTTTTTGACATCATTTTGGTAATTCCATAGGAGTCTAAATTAAAAGTCATTTGGTCAATAACTTTCAGAACTACGAATAATGTTAATGTTAAATTTATTTATTGACACTGCATAATAAATCAAATGCTCATATTTTTTTAAGCATGACTTTAAACCCAATTGTAATTCTGGGTCCGCATATTTGAAGCTTCTAAAAATGAATATTTTTAAAAATATTCATAGGCTACAAATCGTATTTGTTTCGAAAATTAGCTTAAAAAGTATGTGATGAAAATCCGTGCATTAATTCTTGAGACGGAGTTATTGTGAAAATCGTTAAAAATGTAGCATAGCAGTGCCATCTGTTGAATGATTTACACCAATATGTAGAAAACGTCTATGCATGTTAAGGACTAATTGAATCTGAAATTTGATGAAAATCCGTGCATTAGCTCTGGAATTAAGCTATTGCGGAAATCGTAAAAATGCAGCATAGCAGCTCCATCTGTTAAGCGATTTACCTAAATTTTAGAAAATATCAAGTCGTGTAAGGGCTCACTAAATTTGAAGTTTTCTGAAAATCCGTGCATTAGTTCTGGAGATTAAGCTATTGCGAAAATGACAAAAAATGCTGCATAGCAGTGCCATCTGTTGAGCATTTTACACCAAAAATTAATCAGCAACCATCTATATCAAGGTCTAATTTAATATAAATTTTTATTAAAGTCCGTACATTACTTCTTGAGATACAGCGCTTACAAAATTTGTGTTACAGTCACAGACTCATAGACAGACATTTTGTAAAAATGTGTTTTTTGGTATCTCTGATCTCTGAAACAGGTAACTCCATCGAAAATTTTCACGAATCCAATGCTTTCTTCTTATAAATATAGAATAAAGTTAAAAAATAAATAAAAAAAAAAAAAAAAAAAAAAAAAAAAAAAAAAAATTAAAAAAACTATCAAGTTACAGAATCAAATATATTATTTTCAGAAATTTCAGAAATATTATTTTTATGACAGGATAATTTAATAATTTTTTAGATATACTTTTATGGCAGTAGGTAAATATATTTTCCAATCAAAGCCCTCTATATTGCAAATATTTCTTCATTTATCGTACTAATTGTTTGCCATTCTGAAATATGGCTATTCTCTGTGGAATTCAACCATTATGATGGAACATTCACCTTTTTTCTCTCTCTCTCTTTTGTTATCCATTGAATTTATTTATTTTTATATTTCTGGCGAATTTATGCTTTGGGGTAATTTTACTTGGATTAAAGCCAAATGGTCAAGATCAGTTATTTTCTCCTGCTTAGT
Organism: Maratus speculifer; assembly: GCA_964019185.1. Taxonomy (NCBI): domain Eukaryota; kingdom Metazoa; phylum Arthropoda; class Arachnida; order Araneae; family Salticidae; genus Maratus; species Maratus speculifer. The sequence continues at coordinate 46,459,299 of OZ025296.1, forward strand.
GTTAAGGCTTCTAAAGATTATACATAATAAAACTTTTAGCAGACAATAACTATTAAATCACGGGAAAATCTACAATATATAAATGGAACAATTACTATAATACAAATATATTTGTAATACTAATTGGATGTAACAATCCCAAAACTTTCTTATATCTCATATATGTTAATACATCCAGAAAAATGAAGCACGGCAGCATCACCGGTTAGGTGGTTTACACCAAAATTTAATCAGCAACAATTTGTGTCAAGTTCTATCTGAATCTGAAATTTGAGGAAAATTCCTGCATTAATTTTTGAAATAGAATGATTGCAGAAATAATAAATAAATCTGGATAAAAGCGCCACCTGTTCAGCAATTTACTCCAGAAACTAAAGAACACTATAGTGTATATACTATAATTCTATATTAGTGTATCTACTATAATCTAGTACTGATATAAATTATAATTTATATCAAGGACAAACTTAAATCTGAAGTTTGGTGAAAATTCTTCCATTAGTTCTTGAGATATTACAGCTATTTCTGAAATCGTATAACTGAAGAATAGCAGCGCCATCTGTTGGGAGATGTACACCAAAATTAATCAGTTCTAGTTTATATTAAGTTTTATTTTATAATACATTAAGTTCTCATTCGATCTAAAGTTTTGTTATATTCTCTGGATTAGTTCTTGAGATCGAGCATCTTCAAAAATTTTGCCACATATAGAATGTCAATCAGATTCACAAACAAACATTTTGTAAAAACATGCTTTTTGGGTTCCCTGACCCCTAAAATATGTAAATCCGTCAACAACTGGAATTCGAAAATTTGCACGAATCTAGCACTTTCTTTTTGTAAAAACGGAAATACAGTAAGGCAAGATGCATAAATTAACAAGTTGGAAATTGCACGTGAACATAGCAAATGAGGTGCGTTCGTACACTGCCTCCTCTACAATGCCTTCTCGCTTGTGACGTAATGGAAGCGGTTTCCCTGACAACTGTATTTCAACATGCTTTGTGGCGATTGTGGAACCAGTAGGATTTGTGATTTCGCCTCCACTTCATGACGTTTCACGCTTGTCGTCTGCTCAGTGAATAGGCATTGTAGAGGGGGCAGTGGTTCGTACGATAACGAAGTTTTAAAAATATTCAGATCTTGCTGATATAGTAGAGCCACAGGATACAGCTTCGGATACAGTATAGTAGTCGAAATCTTTGTGTTTCTGTAAATATGCAGAAAGTAATTTTAATTACACCTCAGAAATGTATATCTTATTCATAAAATGTGGAATAGTTGAATATAATTAAAACACACCCCAAACAATGTTTCCCCGTATAGCATTATGTAGTGGAATACTTTTGTGTGGCCCTGTAATTTAATAATAAAAATTCTTTGTATCACAGATTGTACAGATTGCATATTTTAGTATATATTTCATAGATTCATACCAATTCTATTATGTTCGAATTAGTGTAACATCATAAAAATGCATTTGAATATTTTTTCCCATTGACCATAATGTAATGGAATACCTTTGATTGTCCCTGAAAATGATCTATGCATCCGACTTTCACAACATTTGAAATGACTCGATAAAATTAGGTAATAATTATATGTTTTAAATTTCAAACGATTAAAATGCATATGAAATTTTTTTCCCCATTGACCGTAATGTAACGGAATCCTTTTGATTGTCCCTGTAATTGATCTATGCATCCGATTTTCATAACATTTGAAATGATTCGACAAAATTACGCAATAATTATATGTTTTAAATTTCAAACGATTAAAATGCATTTGAAACTTTTTTCCCTATTGACCATAATGTAACGGAATCCTTTTGATTGTTCCTGTAATTGATCTATCCATTCGATTTTCATAAAATTTGAAATGACTCGACAAAATTATGTTATAATTATGTATTTTAAATTTCAAATGATTCGGTTGGGTAGTTTTTGCGTTGTTATATGCGGACGGACAGACGGACAGACAGACAGACAGACGGACGGACTGAGCGACAACAATAGGTGCTACGTATTTACATAATTACGAACGCATCTAATAAAAAAAACGGGGGAGGGGAGGAGGAAAGATAGATAAATAAATAAAAGTTAAGAATTACCACATGAAAACACGGAAAAAATAAATTAAAAGAAATAAATTAATATAAATTTGTAAAATCAAAGTAGAATCGTCAGGCCCGCGAATTCTTTGAAACTAAAAAAAAAAAAAAAAAAAAAAAAAAAAAAAAAAAAAAAATGTGTGATTTCATGTTTGTATTAGCCATATAAAAGCAAAATAATACGAATTTGAGGCTACCAACACACATAAACCCAGAAAAAAAAAAAAAAAAATGCACAAAACATTCAGACTAAAATGCAATTCCAAATGAAATAGATAGTAAAATAAAAATCATATCAAACACTAAAGATCCACTTTTAAAAACGCATCAAAAAAGCATGTTGGCATCATTACATGCAACTGTTGTAAAGAACAGGACATTTGAAAAATAATTAACCAAAGAGTATGTACCTATATATAAGATACTTCAAAATATGCGATCAGCACACGCTATAGTACAGCCAAACTCTACCTTATTGTCTATTAAAATATTGTAGTGCTGCCATCTTTTGAGAAATTAGTAAATTAAATGTCATCAAACAAAATACAGTATATTAAATGAATTATGTAATGAAAAATGTCACTTGAATTATGTGAAAAATAATAAAAAAAAAGATAAACTATAAAGATTTTCAGACAATATAAGTAACATTCTTATCTTTTTCTATCACAGCAGTATTATTTTTCGACGTAATTTGTTCAAATGGAAAAAAATTATGAAAATGAGTAAAATCAAAATAAGAAAAAATAGAATTTTATCAAAATTATTCGTAACTGTCTTATTGCCATTCAGGTTGAAAGCTAATCTAACTGGAACACGAAAGTGTTCACTATTTTTCTTTTATTCTGCTGCCCATTCAATGCATTTGTGATGGTATTTGTGGGTAATTTTGCTACCGGAATATTATTGGGTGAAAGACAAAATATTGGAATATATTATTCCAGTATTTCCTGACAGACAAGAATGGAAAGGAAAAATTTTGTAACTTAGGGTATCTTGCGGTGAAGGGACTTCTCAAGGAAAGTACCAGTAATTTCATAGAAAAAAAAAAAAACGACTTATTTATAATTCAATTTTTTTTATTAATATTAATTTGCCTATTTATAATTCGGATTATTTATAATTCAGGCTATTGCGTAAGACGCTTTTTATACGGAAATACTGAAATTTTATTGGGGGAATTCCCTGACTACTGCCCTAATCCCAGGACACCGCCATTCGATAATGTTAAACCAAAGATCTTGGAATTCGTTTTTATTTTTTAAATATGGCACCAGGAAATTGATATTTGAAACTTCTTTTTTTTACGTTTTGTTTTTTTCTTGGAGGATTTTTTTGGTTTGCAAAGTGTTTTTAAAATATGCACTCAATTTTACTTTAAATGTAGAAGATTTTTACAAACGGCTTTTCTGCTTATAATACATGAAATTTTTTTATTAAGCATATATCTTAGATTAACAACTAAAAAAAAAGAAATATTCTTAGAAAATAATATAGAAAAAATAATTTTAAAATGATGATTTCTCGAGGAAATATATATATATATAAAGAAAAAAAAAAGCATACATTTCACGATGATTGATTTAACACTAGTGAGAAGAATTGGAAATTTGACTGATCAATAACCTTTATATCACATGAAGCCCAATTTCAAAAATAATTTATTTAACCCTCTCATTCCCATGGTTAAATACATTTTAAAAATTCCGTAATTCAAAGAATATGAATTCATACCAGAAAATTTTCAATAATAAATCTCGGTTTATTAAAAGGAGGAATGTCTATTATTAAGTAAAGCAGGCATTGCCTTTTTCTGAATTTCTAGTGTAATTTTGGAATATTCGAATTTAAAAAAAAATCAGTAAAAATCGAAAAATTATTAGTAGCACATGTTATTACCATGGGCATTTGAGGGTTAAATATCAAAAAGTGTAATATCCAGGGGTGTGGAGAGTAATTATGTGCCCTGCTTTATAAGCCGTATAGTGCGTGCCCTTAGCATAAATTTTTTGAAGGTGAATACATTTAAAATATCTAACTAATTAAACAGATAAAAACTATTATCTTTACGAGGTGGAACCCATCGAAATTCGACGAAAGAAAATCTAGAAAAGAACTGTTTCATTTATTTATAATATATCTACAAAATTAGTTACAGAAAAAAGTATATCTTATATTGGTCAAACTCTCAAACAAATATTATTTTAAGCTAAAATTAACAAAAAACTATAAAACTTAATTATCCTAGTTATTAAATGAAATAAAACAGAAATTCACCGGATTTTATAACAGACGATATTTTTGAAATAATATACGCATTTTAAAATCTATTTTTTATTTTATTTATTTATTTATTTATTTATTTATTTTTTAAGAAAATGCAGCGATTCTTTTGTCACAATTACAAAATTGGTACTAAAAATAATAAAAAAATTAATACCTCAAAAATAAATTGAAATACAACTTTGAAACAAATTGCATTTAAAAGTGCATTCTTTTCTAAATACGGCGGTGTAAAAATTTAAAACGTACAATGTTTAAACGTATAAAATTTGCATACCAAAAATTTCAAAACTGAAATTGTATGGGAAAGTTTTGTGCATTTTAAATTCTATGTTTCTTTTCAATTTTAAGAGAAAATCGAGCGATTCTGTTGCCACAATTATAAAATTAGTACTAAATACTATAAAAAATTTATAGTTCAAAAATAAATTGACATACAGCTTTCAAACAAATTCCATTTAACAGTAAATTTTTTTTCTCTATCCGACGATGTAAAAATTTAAAATTTACGATGTTTAGAAGTATAAAATTCGCAGTGGCGAAAATTGCAAAACCGAAATTGCAGAGGAAAGTGTTGCCATTCACAGAATGACGTATGCGTTACGCACAGATACGTTTCGCCTTTATAATATAGATAGTAAAGCCGAAATGTGCCCGTGAGTAAGGATGACGTTATATTGTTAGTGACAGTACATGGGGAATACGTTTCACTTCAACTACTTCACTTTAAATTTCTAAATATTGCACAATTTAATTTTTACATTGTCTGATATAAAAAAAAATCTTTGCAGATTAATGTGGTTCAAAACTGTTCCACAATTTACAGATTTTCTATGTTTTTAAAAATAATTTTCAAGCTCAATAAATCTATCTATATTGGGTGTAGGCTGAAAAATTGATACATTTGCTATTAAAAAATATAAATAATTCAGCATGTGTTTCTGGCTAACATTCCATAATAAACTTATCACTTAATAAATAAATAAAAAAAGAATAATATGTGTATGTAACAAAAATTTAACAAAATATGTAGTCGAACTAAGGGCTATAACTGCTGAAATTATCAAAATCAAAAAGGCTGCTTATAAGTATCAATCTTTGACGAGTTTTCTGCTAGCAACTTCTGTCATTCGGATAATATAAAAGCTTTTAATGAATTACAAAATTTTATTTGTAAATATTATTGATATTTTTTTTATAAAAATGCTTTTTTGTGTTAGTGGACAATCTAAAAAATTATATTAAATGTAAAATTTCTATTAGTTTTCAGTTAAGAAAATAGTTGTCACCTTGTTTCACGGGAAGCTAGTGTTAAGCTGTCTTAGTATTTCACCGAAGTAAATTATTAAGTTGATATTATTTATTTATTGATATTATTTATATTAATAACATTTTTTGCAATTTTCACATATAAACACCTTACAATGGCAAAAAACGTCATTCTTCTAGAGTGTGAGCATGTTTTTTAGACATTGCAATAAAATTCGAAAAGCTTGAACGCAAGCGAAAACTTTCTTATAATAAAGAAAACCCTTTCGTGATTTCTGAAGTCTCCCCCCCCCCCTCTCATTTCTTTTGTTTTCTGCATAATGGAAATGATAAGTGACAGTAGGATAGGATTGATTCGCGAATTCTTTGAATAAAAAGTTTGCTAATCGTTTTACTCATTTACGAAATTCATACTTCGATTTCGAAATTTATCTCTTCTTATTTCTGTACATTTTGCAATAAGATTTTCGCATTTGCTTTGCAAACCATGAATAAAGTGTACATATGAATTTTCTCAAATAAGCCAAAACAGTTAACAACAACAAAAAAATTTTTTTAATCGCTAATTCTACAGGAGAAAAATACTTGATTCTATTTATACCCATGATTAATTTTAATTATTGAGCATCCGTAGAAGAAAATTAATGTTGAAGGAACAGAAGACCAACTTTGCAAACTGGAGTATCATATTTGAGTTATATTTCAGAACTTTGCGCAGCAACTTTATTTATTTTTCTATTTTTCCAGCAAATATTTGCCCTATAGGTATGAACTATTGACATAACATCGTAAATATTCCTAACGCAGTGCGGATGTTGGCGAAACAATTTGATTCATTAAACTGAAATACTTCTTCGTGTTCAATAATATCGAAGATAGGATATAAATTATTAAATGGGCGTTCCTACAACATCGTATTAAACAGAGCATTTTTTCAGTCTCAAACTAAACAATTTTCATCTGTAGTCAAAATTAATTGTATGAGGGTTATTCGAAAACTAAAATCCGAATCGCCGTCTCTGATCGAATGTGGTGTGAACATTCAAACGCGCATGCGCACCGATTCGCGGCATGCCTTGCTCCTAAAACGATACCATTTGTATCGATATTATTACAGCGTGCTATTTACAGTTCACTTCAAACAATTGTTCAGCTCGCGGACAGTCAAATGACCATCCACTATTTATTTATTTTATAGATTTGTTCAGCTATGTATTGTATGTCCAGACTTGTTCAGCTATGCAGTTTCTCGACGGCTACCGTTTTACCGCAGATGAGATATAAGAAGCAAAACACAATGTTTATGGTTTATCCTTATAGGCGGCAGACGTCTATGACTTAGGCATACAAAAGCTAGAACGTTATGATAAATATTTAAAGAAATATGGAAACTAAACAAAAAAGTAGAGAAACATGCAATGTTATATTTTTTAAGCAATTGGACGTCAGTTTTCGAATAACCTTCGTATTACATATGAAAAGTACAGAGAAATTGAAATTACAAACGAAAAGCGAAATTTCTCATACCTAAAATAATTATACTCACGGGAATAATTTTTGATAAAAATATGTGTAACGTTTTCAGAAAGCAAACTTTCCAGAAAAGTAGATTTTAGACAGGTAAAATATTGAGCTATAACGCCCTGAAGCGAATTACTGATTTATAATGCGAAAAACGAAATTCTCCTAAAACGTGATCAGGTTCTTTTTGAAACGTTACACTGGAGTAAAATTCAAAAAGCTGGAACAGATAGAAATTTTTGTATCATAAAGAATTCAGCTCTATTCGTGATTCCTAAAGCCTCATCCTCTTTCGTGTTTTCTGCATGTGGAATCATGATTAAAATGTCTTCTCTCACCCTTTACAAAGATAGATAGATGCCGCCTTTGACAGGTGTCCGTTCAAACAAAAGAGAAAAATTACGCCTGTGATAGTAAGATAAATTTGATTCTCGAATTCTTTTAGAGAGAGAGGGGATTTTGCTAAATATTGTAAGAGTTTATGAAAGTTATACTTTCAGCTACAAAATCTTTGTCCAAATGCATTTCCTCTTGTATTTGTTGTAGGAAAAAAATCGTCACTGTTTTTTAATAAAACAACAATTACAAAGCAGTTCTCAGGAGGGTATTCTAGTCAAGAGGAATATATTTTAGCCGTTTTGTCGGGCTTGATAATATATAAATGGCTTCTACATAAAAGAAAACGGAATTTTTTCTTTTTTCGCAAAATGGCGGTTGTCAAATATGGCTTTTTTTATAATTTTATTTTTTTAAGTAGTATAAAATGAAGTTTTGATACAAAAAAGGTAGAGGCGATAGAAAGCCGTGCAATGAATGTTGTTACAAAATTTGAAGTAAATCGGTTGAATGGAACTTAAGATATCACGCCAATTATGTTGAAAAAAGTAGTTTTGGGAGTAACAGAGTATTGTTAGTATCATAAGAAAAGAAAATATTTGATCTACACATGTAATACATAGTGCTGATTTATATAATTTACACATGGCTCAAGTTGCTACAATGCCATAAATAGTTGGGTAGTTGGCCATTGTCCACAGTCTATTCTCTGATTTACTTCGGCGTGACGGGCTTAGTTGCTGCTTCATTAAAGTAAGTATAACTCCGTAAATTATTAGAATTTTATTTTTTTTTATCCAAATAATATATTCTTAAAGATGCAGAATATTTAGGACGTTAAAATTATGTAAAAATAAATAAATACTTTTTTTTTTTCAAAATTTTAGACCAGAATACCTTTAATTATTAACAAAGTGGCAGAGCTTTAATATTCTGGAGTTGTAATAATCGCAATATACCTCTCTCCCATCGTTGCCTCCACTTGCATATTTTTATTTCATACATTATTTACAAAATATAAAGCAATTTTGATTTCCACAAAAGAAAATTATTTGGATAAATTTTAATATATTTGGATTATATCTGTAGGCATTTATAGACAGGATGTCCCAGGATTATTGGGACAAATTTTAAGAGGAGGTAGAGAATATCACAAGGATTCATATTTACACTGCTACCCATGGTCGGAAACGTTTTTCTGGCACAATTGTGACTACACAAAACACAAAAAAGAAATGGAGACAAGACATGTTTATTGTTCTAAATGCTGCAAAAAGCTAAGAAAAAATAACGTTAAAGAGACAACGATCGTCATTAAAGTAGGTGTTGAAAATTACGATTCTGGTCCATGATGTATGGTAGCACATCTCCGGCTCACGGAAGGTCTAACGTTCTCGAAAATACTGAGAGTGCCCGGACTTCCCCAGAAGCTGCTACGATGCGTGCAACATGTTCCGCAGCTCTTTTTAGCATTGTCTCGTCCTTTTGCAGCACTAAAAATAATAAATATGTTTTCATACCCAGTTTGTGTCTTTTTTACCATGTGTTTTCTGTCATCACCACCGCGCCAGAAAAGCATTTCGGACCATGGGTTGCTATGCAAATCTGAATCCTTGTGAATCTGAATTCACAAGTGATGTACCCTACCTACTTTCAAAGTTTCTCTCAATAATTCTGGGGCACCTGTATAATAAGATCTAATAAATAAACAGAGCAAAAAACATTAATATCGGGAGTGAAAATTTTTCAGACATCATACTCGCCAAGGATTTCTTTGTATGTGTTTCATTCCGGTATACTTCTACAGTAAGCATTTATAAGCTCCGATGAGTTTCGCCTAATATTTAAATATTCATAAAAAATGCTGAAGTACTGGAGCTGCGCTTATTTGAACTTCGCTGTAAATTAAGAAACGCGTACAGCTGAAAAGTTGATTTGTAAAAATATTTTTAAAAAAGAAGAAGAAGCAGTTTGTAAGCATAATATGTTTATGATATAACTACACCGGGTGAAAAAATCAGATACGGTTTTTGCTAATTCTGATATTCTGATATTCGCCGTCCAGAAACCATTGGGACAAAAAAACGTTGGTTTTACAAGTGAGTACTTGATAAACGTTTGCTCTTACGTGTGCAACAAATTATGTCTAGGATGTAGTGGAGACTATATGCAGGTATACGCTGTATACCTTTTGGTTTTTTTTTTAAAGGAACACCGTCTAACCTCTTATTCTCAAGAAATCTGCAGTATACACACTGTATAGTATACACTCTGTCTTGATCGTACATTCTCCGTTATTTTTACGATTACACCCCTGGTTACATGATACGGATTCATGGCCTTTTGGTGAGAAAGAACGCAAATGTTTGGTGATGTTTGGGAGAGGAATAGAAAATTTAGGTCTATTTTTTAGAAGTGCTTTTTCGAAGGTTCTGGAGTGTAGTATTTATAAGCTCCGACGAATTCTAACTTTTATTACTGTTTGTTACATTTTTGTTATATTCTCTTTTGATTATTACTTATATTAGTCCAAGATCCCAGGGCCCCCAGACGTTACTTATTTTCTCACAAGTAAAATGTATTGGATAAAGTAGTGTTAGTGCGTGCTATGAGCGTAGTGATACCTGCTAGCTTGGACCGACGGCCAATTTACGGGTATCAGGTACCAAAGGTAGGTAAAAACGCTGCGAACTTTACTTATTTTCTCAAGCTTGATTTTTATATAATGATGCTCAGGGAACTATTTCAATACTATATGTAAGCTCCCAGACCAATTGCATGGGCCAAACATCCAGCCAGACACACATAAAGTGACGCGGCTCCTTATGCGATTATACATAAAGTGGCGCTTTGAAGCTTCCTAAAAAATGATATAACTTTGCTTATTTCCTCAAGCTTGATTTTTATATAATGATGCTCAGGGAACTATTTTAATACTATATGTAAGTTCCCAGACCAATTGCATGAGCCAAACATCCAGACAGACACGCATAAAGTGTCGCGGCTCCCTATGAGACCATACATAAAGTGGCATTTTGAAGCTCCTTAAAAAATGATATAACTTTACTTATTTTTTCAGTCTTAATTTTTATATATGATGTTCAGGGAACTATTTCAGTACTTTATGTAAGCAACCAGACCAATCGCACTGGCCAGACATCCAGCCATAAAGTGTCCCTCTGAGTATGTGCGCGATAATTAGATTGATTTATAACATAGCATCATAAAACTTATGTTAGTAATGGTCTAATGGAAGTCTTCAGTAATAATTAAATAATATTTTAACCCTTAATTTTAAAAATAATTATAGCATACCAAAATGTGAATACATTTGATGTCGTAAATCGAAATTATGAAGAAGAAGAAGATTATGAATATGATTTCAACTGGTTTGATGGGGACCAAATATACCAGGCTTTGTAAGTGAATCGCTTCAAGAATAATCAGGTATTCTACAAATTTAAATATTTATATAAACTTGTAATTATTTGATTCTTAATTACATATATATTTTTTACAAGAAAAGAAATTAATGATGATGATTATAAAGGTATTCAAAACTATCATTGGATTGATGAAGAATTATGAAACTTCAACGATGACGATAATGAAGATTAAAAAGAAGTAATAAAATAGATCATACTTTCTCATTAATGAAGTAATGAGTAATTTTTAAATGAATTATTTTGAAATTTTCTACTTACAAATTTTATTGATTTTGCCTATTATAAGACATATAAACTATTATTTTAATAAATTGATTGCTGTTGAGAATCATCAATTTCCTCAATATTAAAAAAAAAATGAAAAAGAAAACACTCTTTATAAATTAGAAACGATTTGTTCATAATTTCGATTACGATTTCAAATGTATTTACATTTTGGTATGCTATAATTATTTTTTAAATTAAGGGTTAAAATATTACTTAATTATTACTAAACACTTCCATTAGACCATTACTAACATAAGTTTTGTGATGCTATAGTAGTATGCACCCCACTATAGTAGGCAAATGGGCCACGCCCAGCTGTCAACCAAAAGGGGGAAAGGGGGGTGTCACGTGACTTGATCGTATAGGATAACGAGGGTTAATGTTGAGTTGTTGCTTGCTGATTTTTTTTATGGGGGGAAAGGGGGGTGTCACGTGACTTGATCGTATAGGATAACGAAGGTTAATGTTGAGTTGTTTTTTGCTGAATGTTGAGTTGTTTTTTGCTGAATGTTGAGTTGTTGTTTGTTGAAATTTTTTTATGGGGGAAAGGGGGGTGTCACGTGACTTTATCGTATAGGATAACGAAGGTTAATGTTGAGTTGTTTTTTTTTTGCTGAATGTTGAGTTGTTGTTTGCTGGTTTTTTTATGGGGGAAAGGGGGGATGACAATATTTATGTGCTCGAGGGGTGGATTTAAGACTCGGTTTCTGAAAAGTATGACGTAATCAGTGGATTTCAATTTAATTTCATAGAATTTATTTTTTATTTAAAGGAACTTAATTTTAATTTGAGTAATTATAAAGGATTTTTTTAATTTAAGCGAATTAATTTTTAATGGATGATTAGTTCCAAATTTTTAATTGGTTTTTCAAAGCCATTTTTATTTAAAACCTTTTACTGAATGTTTTATTCTCAGGATGACGTAATCGATGATTCGAATTTATTTAATTAATTAAAATTAAAAAATTAAGCTGATTATTTTCAAACTGATTATTTTTTAACCGGTTTTAAAGTTTTTTTTTAATTAAATTTACTTTTAATGAGTTTTATTTTTAAGTTTTCATTTCTGCAACGCATGATTTAGACAAGATGGTTTATGTTCGAACATGAATGTGACGTCATGTAAGGATTTCATTCTAGGCGAGCAATTACGAGGACCTTTTGTAAAGATGAGCTGTTTTTGTAGAGTTAAAATGTGATTAACTGTAAAGTTGAGTTGTTTAAATGGCCATTAACTGCAATCGTTTTAGAAAAAAGTTTCTGATTCAGCAATTGGCAGCAATTGTATCTATCAGTTGCTCACAGCTTTCTGCAGGGTGTAGCATCGTTTTTTGAATTGTAAATTTTCTTCGGTTTTATTTAAGTTTTACTGCTTTTTGTCATGGAAGACGATCTTAACTTTCGCAAAGAAGATAGCAGCAACAAGCGTAAGCTTGCTGATATTAAAGAATGCAACAAGAAAACGAAGAATTATCAAACTTCGGTAAGTTTTTTAATGATCGTTTTAAAATATATATCTTTATTTATTATGATTAATACTTTATTGTTTTTATATTCTATTTATTTTTGTTTCTCTTTATTTCTTTTTTAGGTTCAAACATTTCTAGAAAAGGTGAAATGGCATGATTCGAAAGATATGAAATACCTCGGTGGAGAAAACTTTCTTTCCGTAAATTATTTTCTTGGGCAAACTCGAGTTCACATTAGAAAATTTATTGTTGATCCCGACGGTGAATTACAGCCTACTAAAAATGGTGTAATTGGTGCCCCCAAAGTTTGGCAATCCTTGTGTCGTGAAATCAAGACTGTTTTAAATCATAAATCTTCAGAAAAGATTACAGTTATCGAAACAGATTTGTGCATTTCTATGCAAGTAAAGGATGGTGGGGAACTTTACGTTTTTCAAAGTTTTTTTCAAAGGAAAAATATGAGTCTCCTATTCGTGCCTGAATTTATCGTGCTAACTTTTGCTGAGATTGAAAAGATAGTGGAAAACATGCATAATATCACGAATCGTGTGAAAGATGGACTAATCACATACTCTTTAGCTTACCATATTTATCAAGAATTGAACAACACCAATCTTCAATTGAATCCTGTAAATAATCCAGACGCTTTTTTACAACTTCTGGATTCTCTGAGTAAATGTCTAACAATGGCAATCACTATGAAAATTAGCGAACTTATAAACTGTTTCGGATGTCGTGAGTGCTATCAATCTCCTTTTATGCACGATTGTTTAACAAAAACTCGAGCTGAAAAATGGTTAAAATTTTCTGACTGTGCACTTTACTCTATTAATATGCGTGATATTGCTAAAGACATTGTGGATAAAAACTTAAATATTGACTTTAAATTTGCACTTGGTCAAGAGGAATTTTTTGATAAATTAATTACCTCAAAAATATTGGAATCTGTTCAAAAAAAGTATGTTAGAGAAGAACAACAACTACAAGAAGAAAATGATTTCCCGCAATTATCTTTGTAAATTGTAGATCTGAATAAATGCATATTTGCGTAGTATTTTTGTCTTTTTCTTTATATATATATAATCTACTTTTAATGGTATTATATATATATATATAAATATATATATATTACTTCATAACGATGAAAATGTAAATAGCTTTTGATCCTTTTAATATTTTTCCTAAACATAGATTTTTTTTTTTTTTTTTTTTTTTTTTTTCCAAACTAAAAATTTTTTCCTTAAACACAAAACTTTTTTCACTAAACTGAAACTCTTTTTTACAAAACTCAAACATTTTTTTAATTGAACACATTTTTTAATGAAACATAAAACTTTTTTCTCCTTAACATAACTTTTTTTTTTTTTTTTACTGAATACATTTTTTTTTACTAAACATAAAACTTTTTTCTAAACACAAAATTTTTTTAAAACTAAACTTAAAACTTTTTTCCTAAACACAAAAATAATTTACTCAATATAAAACTTTTTTCCAATTCATATCTATTTTACTGAACATATTTTTCCTAAGCATAGAAAAAGAATAAATTTACTAAACATTTTTTTTCTAATATACAAAAATAATAATAATAATAATAATTATTATTATTATTTTACTCTAGATAATTTTTGTATAAAACCATAACTTTTTTTTTTCCTAAGCATAAAAATATTTTTTCCAGAATAGAAAACATTTTTTTTATTTTACATAATAAAAAAACTTTTTCCTTAATCATAAAAAAACTTTATTTTTCCTAAACTTAAAAAATTTTATTTTCTTAAATAAATTTTTTCTTTTTCTAAACATACGAATATTTTTTTTCCGAAACATTTTTCTTTTTCTTAAACACAAAAATACTTTTTTCATAAAATATTTTTTTTTTTCAAAACATTATTTCTTTTTAGAAAACGTAATATTTTCTAAGCATGAAAATTCTTATTATTTTTTAACATAAATTGCTTTTTTTCCTAAACATAATTTTTTAATCTCCAAACATAATTTAATAATCTCCTGAACACACAAGCTCTTTTTTGTTTTTATAGGCATTCTTTTCAAAAAATGTCTTTTATCAAGAAAAATTTAAAAAAGTTATTCTGAAAGTTTTCAAACTTACAAATGAAGAAAAATACACAAATAGATGCAAGCATAAATATTTTACAATATAAAAAATTTTATTTGGTTCATAAAATACACTGAAGTTTCAACCAGTTTTCTATTTTTTTAACCAAGGTATTTGCGATATTGGTAAAGTGGCGTGCTGAGATGATTTTCGTTTTCTATGATGGGGTTCAGGTCTTGCAAAAATAGTTTTCTGTTCAGGCTTCAAATACTTGTTTTTTATAAATTCTTCAGGAAAGCTAATTTGCTTTAAAAGTTCTTGAAATTGATCAAAAGCAATAGGTTTTTGTCTTCTATTTCTCAGTAAAAATCCGACTAGTTGAACAAAATCTGATCCGTTAATTACAGTATCATTGATTTTCAACTCTTTGCTTTCTGAACAGGAAATTTTATTTTGTTTTAAAAATTCCATTATTTTAACAGCAGTTTTTTTTTTGTTTAATAGGGACAGAACTTAGAATTTCGTTTTCTATATCAGGAGATTTTTCAAAGGATTTCTGGGGAAGTTATTCTTCCGAGGGTTTGACTGCATTCATATCTGGGAATAATACAAATTTTTGCAAAATCTGTGTATAAAGCTTCGCTTTTTCATCATCCTCCATTTTTCTTTTCAAAATAGTCTGAATCTGTCTGTCTAAATCACTTAAATGCTCATCGGAAAACTCTTGATCTCTGTCAGCTGGAACAAGTCTGAATTTACGAGCGAGCTCCATTGATCAACGTACTGAGCACTGATACTGCAGCGGGAATAAGTACAGACAAAAATCCTTCTCCTTTTTGAACGAGAAGTCGTCTTTTCTTAAACAAAGGTACTTTCTTCTCTCCCAGACGGCTCAATGTTCTTTTATAAGCTATTAATCTATTTTTTTTACGTTTAGAGACAGGTATGTTACCCTTTAAAAGATTTAAAGCGCATTCACAGACACCTTTTATAATACTAGGGGGCCCCCGCCCCCCTGCTCGCTATGCTCGCCAACCCCCCGCGTAATCGCTTCGCGATTCCAAATTATTGTCTACCCCTGCTTGCTGCGCTCGCCAATAACCCATGGTATGAATAAGCAGTTGCAGACCTTTCAAATGATGTGTCACACGACTGGTGTTGTAAAGAAATAAAAAATGTGCCCCCCTGGGGGGCAGAGTGGGGGTGACACACAAGGCATCCATAAAATGAATAAACAGTTGCAGACCTTTCAAATGATGTGTCACACAATTGGTGTTGTAAAGAAATTACAAAATACGCCCCCTCTGAGGGCAGAGGGGGAGGGGTTACACACAAGATATCCATAACATGAATAAGCAGTTGCAGACCTCTCAAATGATGTGTCACACAATTGGTGTTGTAAAGAAATTAAAAATGTGCCCCCCCTGGGGGGCAGAGTGGGGAATGACACACAACACATCCATAATATGAATAAGCAGTTGCAGACCTTTCAAATGATGTGTCACACAACTGGTGTT
Organism: Maratus speculifer; assembly: GCA_964019185.1. Lineage (NCBI taxonomy): Eukaryota > Metazoa > Arthropoda > Arachnida > Araneae > Salticidae > Maratus > Maratus speculifer. The sequence continues at coordinate 46,475,576 of OZ025296.1, forward strand.
GTAAAGAAATTAAAAATGTGACCCCCCCTGGGGAGAGCAGAGTGTGGGTGGACACACAAGACATCCATAATATGAATAAGCAGTTGCAGACCTTTTAAATCTTGTGTAACACGACTGGTGTTGTAAAGAAATTAAAAATGTGCCCCCCCTGGGGAGCAGAATGGGGGATAACACACAAGACATCCTTTAAATGAATAAGCAGTTGCAAACCTCTCAAATGATGTATCAAACGACTGATGTTGTAAAGAAATTAAAAATTTGGCGAAATATTACAGTTATCGCCAAGTTGGCGTCACTTTTGACAACTAATTTTGGTCGCCAAATTTGGCGATATATCGCCAAGTTGGCGACAAACTTGCGACTGTTGGCGATGGTAACCTTTCCTCTCTTTATGGTAACCCATATGGCGATGCATAGACGGAGCCCTTTCCTGATTGGTCTATTCGACTCATGGAAGGAGTGGACAACCCGGATTCGTTAGTTCCGGAAATCTTCCACATCAGCATCATTTCAGGAGTCATTCCTTTTAAGGCTAGTTTTTTTTACTATAGAAGGACTATTAGGACACTTTTTAAGAAAGGCTGCTTTTTGCTTTGTCTTGCTTAACAATTTCAGATGTTCCACGGTCGACATCCTGAGTTCAAATGATGGCCGATGAGCTTAATCTCTCTTTTATATATATTCCGTAAGAAAAAGCTTTTGTCAAAGCACAATTTTCAAAATAGGGTTTATGACAGGGACAGTTTACCATTGAAATGTTTAATAAATTAATCTTGGGGCAATTAAAATCATTCAGATTCAAAATCTTTCGTCCGGACATTCGTTCTAAAAACTTTGCTTTTTCTAATCCTTTCGTGTAAACATTCTTATGAGATATAAATAATGATGAAAGTATAAGTTGTAATGTTGAATAAAGCAAATCACCACTATTCCATTGCAAACCATGATGATAACGAGTCAACCAGTTAAATGTTTTTCTTTTTGCGATGGGTAACTGCCCCCAAGGATGCGGTGGAAGAAAGCTCCAACGGGCATGATATTCATTATCAGTTTCAAAAAATGCAAGTTCTTTGATAATAAATTCACTCGAATTAATTTGAAAACCTTCGAATTCAACAATGACGGAAGACATGCTCACTGGATGACTCACTCTGCACAAATGGCTCATCGAAGTTCATACACGTAATGTTTATCACCAGGAAATATACTTGTGCGCATGCGCAAGCTTTCAAAAGAATCGGGCCTTAAATCAATGAATAAGCTAAAAGGTAATGCATTAGCATCATTAAAAATTTCTTGAAAACCCTTAGATTTACCAGGAAACATTTGTCTGGATAGATGCATTATTTGGCTTTTGGCGAGGATTTTTGTATAGTATCCTATAATGGGAATTTAAATTAATATTTCGCATTTCTTTACCATGATGAAACAAGTTTTGGGTAATAAAAATGACTGATAGATTTCGGTGATGACTACATTTCGTGAAAAGTTTGCTCAGTCGTACATCAGAAGATAATTCTGACATCAAATCATCAATGATAATTAAAGCATATTTTAGAGAGTTAAGATTCGACGGCAAACCTTCTTCAAATTGTACATGTTTCATTGAATTGAAAAGGGATTGATAGCTTCCATAACAGTATATTATTCGTGGGGGCATGGGATGAAAATATTTGTAATCAATTAATTTTTTAACAAAAAAGCTTTTACTGGAGCCTGTCGGACCGCTAAAAAGGACCGTCGAAGGATGTACTAACTTAAGTAATTCCATTCTTTTAATGACAAGAATGAGTGAAAGCTTCTATTTTTATAGTTTTTTTTTACTATTTTGACTGACTATTGTTTAGTAAACATAAATAATAAAACTTTCATGATTTTAATGGGAAAAAAATCTTAAGCATGCATTTTTTTTTCTAAAAAACAAATGAATATGATTTTGTTTATGTAATCCACTAACTGGGATGAGTTTTAAGAAAAAATGAATGCACATAAAATAAGAGAAATAATTTTTTTTTTTTTAAATCATGTTTACACTATATCTTTTTTTGACAAATTGATACATTCGAAAATCATTCTTCCTTCTGGATAATACATTGGTAATAGATTTCATACAAAGTCCTTGACATCGTTTTACAAGAAAGAAAATACAATATTGTCCACAGACATTGGACGTTAAACTTTGGAGCATTGTCTTGTTCCAAAGAATTCGGTGATACTTCTTCGCAAATTTTGTTATGTCTTCTCCATAGGTTTCGGGAGGAAGTCCGTAAGAATCAAAAAAGTCCAGAGTTTTCTTATCTTGAACGTAAATTGCTAGCCAATGGGATCCCTTTTCGTCATGTTTATCGGTATTGATCACTAAGGCACAGGGAAAGTTTTGAATATCAGGTATTTTGTCAGAAGGGAAAACTCTTGCAAAATATCTCGCTGAAACAGGATCACGAGATAAAATTCTATGAATTTGCGTTGAATTCATTAGTTTCCAAAATCATACAGAATATTGCGAGATTTGTTGATTTCGATTAAATTTTCAAATTCAGCATACACTAGCAAAGATACTGTTTGTGCCAAAACCGTTCCGAACTTAATTTCCAATCTTAAATTACTATGGCGTATGAGATTAAGGTGTGAACCATCACATAAATCAGGTGACAGATCAAAACAAAATAGTGAATATCCCTGTGAAAATTCTGATCTCGAAAGGTACAAGCCTTTGTTTTCTGCATTCGAAAATAAATTCTCATAAGCTCGAATAAATAAATTGTTTTTAAAGTCAGGTTGTAGTGGATTGTGAGGAACGGGCTGACCATCCACATAGAAGCCTATGAAATTAATATTGTAATGCTTGAACTCAAAAGGGGACTTTTTATAGTCGCCGTTAAATGAGTCATTATCCACACAGGCGATCACGATGCGATTGGGCATCTGACCTGTGAAAATATTATCTTGAACAAAACTCATATTGCCGGTAGGAATGGAACATGATTTGCAAAGCACTCTGTTAATAGGGTATTTGGCGGATGTTTTCTCTAAGCTTTTAGCATGTCCTAAAACAACGCCAGGACTTACTCGTACTTTACGAACAAATAAGGAAGCGTGTTCCAAAGAAACTTTAAACTCCCCTTCACCTGCTAACAAACAAAACTCTGGTTTACTACGAATCAATTTAATTTTCACATCAACTATGTTTAGGAGAAGTCTTTGCTGGTGAAACATATCCAGGTGCAATTGACCAATCATATCAACTGAAGCACTGTGTTTCGTCAATTCGGCACGTTTACTTGGGAAAACACGGAATGCAAAAAAAGATTGACGGGTCCCACTTTACATTTATCCGGAATGGGTTTGCCATCCTTTTTTTAAATCTTTACTTTGACATATAACTGAGTTTGGGATAAATCAAGGTAGTCCTCTCCGCTTCCAGAAACATTAAATTCCACAGGCCTTCCATCAGAAACATTGGAAAGTGGGTGAAATTCAACCCATTGGCCTCTTTCAATAACTGTTTGAGTAGGAGGGAGATGAAATAATTATAATTCTGATTTAGCACATTCGGGAGAGTCCTTTAAAAGGAAAGCCATAGTATAATGTGTAGATTAACAGTCAAAAATATCACGTCCTTGCACCTTCCATGCTTTCGATGAAATGATGCGTTTCGCAGGTTTTTGCTTTCTTTTAAGCTTTCCATGGCCAATCATTTGATCCGCTTTTTCAACTGCTTTTCTCGGTAATTTCTTTCCGACTTCTTTTGATCGTGTTTTGAGAGACGATTTAAAATTTTCACCTGATAACACATCATTCGCAACCATAGTGCCTGTTCGTAATGCTTCTTTTCCAATAGTTTTGGCACCACTTATCAAAAATGGCATCGCACTACGAAACAATTTAGCAAAAAATCCGCCTATACCGTATCCTCTCTGCAAAACTGTTCCTCGATAGTAAGGCAACCCATCTCCTGTTTGCCCGGCATAATAATCTTCGAACTTTTGTGTACAACATGTATAAGGCACCAACATTTTGTTGATCTTTCTTTATCGCAATCAAGAAGGAAAATGAGACTAATTTAAACGTAAGGCTCTTTTATATGATTTGCCGTAAACGAAAATGCAACGTTACAAAAACTTTACCTCTTTCAAAAGGTACTAAATCTCCAGAATGAAGTCTAATATCAATTTGTACAGTTTGAAAATGTTGACGAATAACTGGTACATACAACGGTCTCGGATAATGAGCATTAATAATTTCGCCATTGCTTCCTTCAACAGAAACAATTTTTAGAAGAGGGGCTTGAACATCGCCTACTATTTGAGGCTCCACGAGATCACAATATACATACATCACGGGAAACGACGACTTTGGGTCGGCCACAAAAGGACTATGTTGCAATCCTGAAAATTCCCCGGGCTCAAATCCTAAAAGTTCTGCTAGACCTTCATGAAGAACGACTTTCGATTTTTTATCTGTCTTGATTGTAACTCTTTTCGTAACAGGGTGAAAATGAAATTCAATCTTATTTTTATGCGATGGTATTGTCATATTTTTAATGAGGTCTGGTATGGTTTCATAACATCCAGAAGGAACTCTTCTACCTTCAAATTTTCCATCCCCCAAGTCAAAACCAAACAAATTATTATCATTTCTAACGTTATACCATGTGTGCGGGTAAAAGAAATCGACCAAAGCCATTTCCCATTCACCGTTTAAATTTATGGGAGTGGGCAGTTGAGTTGTAAACTGCGATATTTTATTATTTGGGAAAAAGCTCACAGAGCTATCGCTGATGAGTGTGATGTAGAATGACATCTTATGGTGAAATGAACGGTAAGTATGATGAGTACTCTATTTATATCATTCGGACATCTTCAACCCATGCATTAAATTTTTCAGGATATCCCACAAATTTCACGAAATATTTTATTTCCCCCCTTGTTTTCTTTGTTTCAATACTTTTTCCACGGGGTAAAAACCTGAATCCGAAACTTTTTGTAGTTCTTGTTTGTAAAAAGTTCCTTTTATGATTTCTCCTGCTAAATCTTTTAATTTATAGACAACAGGTACTCTATTTATGATTTTATAAATCGTAAAAATTTCTCTTGTCCAATTTTGTTCATAACCTTTCTCAAAACGAAGTTTCTCCTTACTTATACGAACGGTATCGTCTAATTTCAGGTCAGATTTCATTGGAGATATTTTGTTGTTTGCATACAATGTTTTTCAAACCTGACTTTAGTTATCGAAGTTTACTGATGCTGGCTCCATTTTAATACTACGATGCCATGTGTGATTATAACTGTGTACTAATTTATCGATTACATCAATATATCTCTTTGTATTCTTTTCAGTAAAATATGTCCACATTTTCGTTTTAAGTGTACGATTAAAGCGTTCTACTACAGCTTCTACTGCTTTTGCGGAGTTATTGGTTGTGAAAAAGTGAACCTTCTGCTTTTTAAAGAAATCTTGAACAAGCTTATTTGTGAACTCCTTCCCATCGTCGCACTGCAGAGTTTGTGGTTTACGTTCCGAAAATATTTTTTCGAAAGCTCGTTTAATGCCTGGAGCTTTTTTATCTTTTAATGGAATGACCCATGCATATTTCGACAAAATATCAATACATGTCAGTAAATACTTATATCCGTCATTCAAAGAAGATAGAGACTGCATGTCTACTAAATCAGATTGAAACTGCTCGTTTAAGCCTCCGACTATGACACGATTTCTCGGGAATTTGTGTCTCAAAGGCTTGTGTAAAGTATACGAATCTTTCGTTTGAAGCCATTTCTTTATCTGATGTGTTTTTACGCGACCTTTTAAAACACGTTGTAAAGCATTGATACCACCGAAACTGCCTGGTATCTCCGGATCCCGATACGTCTGAGTCAAAACTTCCATTGCAACAATGATTATGATCTAAACGAATGTTAACATTCATTTATATGTTTCAGCAACCAACTAGTACGTTGTTTATCTCATCAAAGTTTTACTTAAAATGAAAAGTACTGTAATGAAACATTTAATATATACCTTATTTTAAAAATATAACTATAATTCAAAATAAATTACACAAGTAACTTCAAATAAATTAAAAGCATTATTATAATTAATTTTAAATGAAAAACAAACTTAAATTTAAGACATTAATGATAATGTAATAATGTGATAATGTAATAATCAGACATTATTACATTATCATAAAGACTTGCTTCGAAAATAAATAACATTTTTGATGGTGCCATCTATCGTTTACATTTATTTTAGAATTTTTATTTTATCAAAAGTAAAGCCGGGATTCGAACCCAGTAAAATGCTGTCAAGACACAATTATTTGTCTGTTATTCTAACAATTGTGCCATGACATCATGTTTTTCAAATAATATTTAAAAAGAGAGTGGGTTCAATTCAAGGTGACGTCATGCAAGAAAACATCCAGTTGAAAAGTGTTACATCCACTGTTAAAAAATATTTGTTGAAAGATAGAGATTATACTTTTTTTACAATTAAACTATTTATTAATCATTCAAAATAACGAAAAGTACAAATCAAATAAACATGCTATATTGCATTGTATACAATTCTAATTTCAAAATGTTTTGTAATGTCCAACTAAACGCTTGTTCAGTAAAATCTTAAAACGAGTTAAAAAATTTTATAAAAGCTTTCTGAACATGTAGAGGTACGTTTTGATTCGTTAATTCCAGTACAGTTTTTGAACGGAAGAAAGGGGTGGCAGTCTCTAAGTCACTGTCCTGTATCTTACGGCATACATCCACTTGAACGGCTGCATACCATTTTATCGACTTTTTCACTTGCATTTGATAGTTTAATTCATTTATAGTATCCGACAGAACACTATTAAAGAATGAACGAAAGTCTTTGTGATTCACTACAGTCGAGTCAATAATAGTTTTAGTAAAAATATTTTGTGCATTTTGTCTTTTAAAATGTTTTACTTTTTCAAATAATGATTTTTTTGAAAAGGATGATTTCACAGTTTTAATTAGAACCTTGTGGAAAGCATCACAATGTTGCAATAAATTCAACTGACGACCAAACATTTCGCTACACTTTGTACATGAGTGTTGTTTTCGAATCTTATGAATCTTCTTATGTTGCATTAAATCGCACTTTCTTGTAAACACTTCATTGCAATCTATACAATGAGGACGAATCATATCTTTAGGCAAAGAGTCTATAACATGAACATTCCTAGCTAAAATCTTTCTAGCACCATTATTTTTCTTTTTAATTGTTAAGTCTTTAGACGCTTTCTTTCGCATTCTGGATTCCAAATGACAGATTTCAGAACTAAGTCGTTTTAGTTTTTAAAAACTTTGTTAAAAAAAAATTTTCACAAATATTTAAATAAAAATCCACAAGTCAACGAACGATGCTACATCCTTCAGAACACTGTAAACAACTGATAGATACGTTTGCTGCCAATTGCTGAATGAGAAACTTTTTTCTAAAACGGTTGCAGTTAATGGCCATTTAAATAACTCTACTTTACAGTTAATCACATTTTAACTCTACAAAAACAGCTCAGCTTTATAAAAGGTCCTCGTAATTGCTCGCCTAGGATGAAATCATTACATGACGTCACATTCATGTTCGAACATAAACCATCTTGTCTAAATCATGCGTTGCAGAAATGAAAACTTAAAAATAAAACTCATTAAAAGTAAATTTAATTAAAAAAAACTTTAAAACCGATTAAAAAACAATCAGTTTGAAAATAATCAGCTTAATTTTTTAATTTTAATTAATTAAATAAATTCGAATCATCGATTACGGCATCCTGAGAATAAAACATTCAGTAAAAGATTTTAAATAAAAATGGCTTTGAAAAACCAATTAAAAATTTGGAACTAATCATCCATTAAAAATTAATTCGCTTAAATTAAAAAAAAAAATCCTTTATAATTAGTCAAATTAAAATTAAGTTCCTTTAAATAAAAAATAAATTCTATGAAATTAAATTGAAATCCACTGATTACGTCATACTTTTCAGAAACCGAGTCTTAAATCCATCCCTTGAGCACATAAATATTGTCATCCCCCCTTTCCCCCATAAAAAATCCAGCAAACAACAACAACATTCAGCAAAAAAAAAACAACTCAACATTAACCTTCGTTATCCTATACGATAAAGTCGCGTGACACCCCCCTTTCCCCTCATAAAAAAATTTCAGCAAACAACAACTCAACATTCTGCGAAAAACAACTCAACATTAACCTTCGTTATCCTATACGATCAAGTCACGTGACACCCCCCCTTTCCCCCCATAAAAAAATCAGCAAGCAACAACTCAACATTCAGCAAAAACAACTCAACATTAACCCTCGTTATCCTATACGATCAAGTCACGTGACACCCCCCTTCCCCCCCTTTTGATTGACAGCTGGGCGTGCCCCATTTGCCTACTATAGTGGGGTGCATACTACTTGCTATGTTATAAATCAATCTAATTATCGCGCACATACTCAGAGGGACACTTTATGCATGTCTGGCTGGATGTCTGGCCCCTGCGAATGGTCTGGCTGCTTACATAAAGTACTGAAATAGTTCCCTGAACATCATACATAAAAATTAAGACTGAGAAAATAAGTAAAGTTATATCATTTTTTAGGGAGCTTCAAAGCGCCACTTTGTGTATGGTCGCATAGGGAGCCGCGTCACTTTATGTGTGTCTGGCTGGATGTTTGGCCCATGCAATTGGTCTGGGAACTTACATATAGTATTGAAATAGTTCTCTGAGCATCATTATATAAAAATCAAGCTTGAGAAAATAAGTAAAGTTATATCATTTTTTAGGAAGCTTCAAAGCGCCACTTTATGTATGGTCGCATAGGGAGCCGCGTCACTTTATGTGTGTCTGGCTGGATGTTTAGCCCATGCAATTGGTCTGGGAACTTACATATAGTATTGAAATAGTTCCCTGAGCATCATTATATAAAAATCAAGCTTGAGAAAATAAGTAAAGTTCGCAGCTTTTTTACCTACCTTTGGTACCTGGTACCCGTAAATTGGCCGTCGGTCCAAGCTATCAGGTATCACTACGCTCATAGCACGCACTAACACTACTTTATCCAATACATTTTACTTGTGAGAAAATAAGTAACGTCTGGGGGCCCTGGGATCTTGCTCTATATGTTTTGTGATATTGCTGTATGGGGAATTATGTGCATTTTCTGTTCAATAGTGCATCATATTTGAATTATTCTATTTTTAAACTATGAAGCCAATATGTATAAACATTTATAAAATATTTGCACGTCACACAGTGGGGCAAAACCCCCAAAAGCTGGCCAAAAGTCGAAAAATGGAGTTCCGATTTAGGGAATTTTGATTACATAGTTGGCTAGAATAATGTTTGGAGAGTCAGAATCTGTATTTTGAAAAAATAGTTTTGCTTTGCCCCGACAATCTGAATTATTTCAAATGTGATGCTTGAAAAAGTATCGTTTGGAGTGAACAACAAGTAAGAAAAATCATGCGTTAAGCATAGATTATGAAGCACTTTCCAATTCTTCATGAAATCTTTAACAAAACTTCGTTATTTAGGTAAATAAGGACATAAAGCCAAATATAGCCAAATATGTATTCCAGTACTATTGAACAGCCCTGTATTTGATCTGTCAGCTAATGCAAATACTATATAATGGGAAAATTTAGTTTAGCGAAAAATGCCTAGTAGCTTGAAATTTCTCTTTCAGCAATTTATACTAATAGATGGAAACATACTTGAATACTTTTTTCAGCCTTGTAGTTTGCCTGGTACCTTTATTACACATCAGTGTTAAGATAAAATTTATTTTAAACTAAAACACTCTTAAAACAACTGAAATCACTTTCTCATAAATTATCATTCATAGGCTCCATTTATCATGGGACCATTGCGTGGCCCTGTATATCATTTTATCTATATTCTGCAAGCATTTCTTAATAAATTTAATGCAGATCAGCGTAAAAATGCATAATTTATTTAAGAGTCACCTTTTAGTAATTTTTGCTGATATTCAGTAACGTTGGCAAGCTCCTTTGGGTAGCCTTGTATATTAACTATAGCGTTTATACACATTATATAATATGCATAAATTTTATGAATCCATCCATCAGCTATCATTGAATACAGTATTTTGGAAAGAATGTACTATTTGAAATCTCTTGTGTGTCCCTGTAAATACTATCTACTTTATATTAGGGAAGGCAGTATCGTATAATTTATACTAACCCTCATTGACATACATCAGTTTTATTATACATGAAACAGTTTAATATATTTAAAGTATGTCACACACAATATACCCTTTTACCATTATCTAATGGAATTCTTTTGTGTGGCTCTGTAAATGAATAATAGCTACATTTTCACCTTATATTTTCTAGAATGCATATTTCAATTGGGTTCGTGCTAGCGTAACCATCAACAACGTTCTAAAATTTCATAGCAATCCGAGTATATTTACGTGAGTTAGAGCGCGGACAGACGGCCAGACAAACCTAATGCATAAGCACTTTTCAACTTTGTTCGAAAGTGCTAAAAAAAGAATAACAACAACATTGAGTAATAAAAACAAATACATGTAAAATTGAATGCTGGTGTTTTAAATTATTACCCTAATTATGAAGTTAGCTTTCTTCTTCGTTTCAGTATACTTCTTAACAAGTAAAATAAAACATGCGTTAAGCATAGATTATGAAGCACTTTCCAACGTTTCATGAAATCTTTAACAAAACTTCGTTATTTAGGTAAATAAGCATATAAAGCCAAATATAGTCAAATATGTATTCCAGTACTATTGAACAGCCCTGTATTTGATCTGTCAGCTAATATACATATTATATAATGAGAAAATTTAGTTTAGCAAAAAATGCCTAGTAGCTTGAAATTTTTTCAGCAATTTATACTAATAGACGGAAACATACTTGAATACTTTGTTGAGCCATGCAGTTTGCCTGGAACCTTTATTACACATCAGTGTTAAGATAAAATTTATTTTAAACTGAAACACCCTTAAAACAACTGAAATCACTTTCTCATAAATTATCATTCAGAGGCTCCATGAACCCAATTCTTTGCGTGGCCCTGTATATCATTTAATCTATATTCTGCAAACATTTCTAAGAAAATTTAATGCAGTTCAGCGTAAAAATGCATAATTTATTTAAGAATCACCTTTTAGTAATTTATGCTCGTTTTCAGTTTTGGGTAGGCTGGTATATAAACTATAGCATTTATACACACCATATAATATACATAAATTTAGTGAAACTTATACGCGCATATCATAATTAAAATGCATTTCATCCATCCATCAGCTATCATTGGATACATATACAGTACATCGGAAAGAATCTACTATTTGAAATCTTTTGTGTATCCCTGTAAATACTATGTACTTTATATTAGGGAAGGCAGTATCGTATAATTTATACTAAGCCTCATTGACATACATTAATTTTATTATGCATGAAACAGTTTAATATATTTAAAATATGTCACACACAATTCCCTCTTTTACCATTATCTAATGGAATTCTTTTGTATGGCCCAGTAAATGAATAATAGCCACATTTTCACCTTATATTTTATAGAATGCATATTTTAATGCATCTAGTAAAAGCATATAAATTTTAATATGTTTGACAGGGTATTACATTTTTAAAATTCCTTTGAAACAATTTTCCCCAATAGGCCGTAATGTAATAGGAAAATTTTGATTCTCCCTATAGATAAACTAATCATGGTAAAAACTTCATTTTTAATAGGGATCATGCTAGGATAAACGTCAATAACATCCTAAAATTTCATGGCAATCCGAGTATATTTACGTGAGTTAGAGCGCTGCCAGACGGACAGACAAACCGAATGCATAAGCACTTTTCAACTTTGCTAAAAAGAGCATAACAATGGTTCTTTTAAATACGCGCAACATTATCCCATCTAATCTGATTTTAATAATTTAAAATGGATTCACACTATGGTAGTGTGTACTTTATTTTCATGCATTACAAAAATTATATTAAAAACATAATATTTTGATAATTATTTTGGATAAAATATTTTTTAAATATTTTATTTTTTGGTTTTTAAATATCAAAAAGTTTAAATGTTCCACGGTGTTCCACTACGAAATTTAATGGAGATAATAGCCAGGACTATTGTCTAATGATTCATGAAAAACTAGCTGCCATGAACTGTCATTCTGCATTTCTCGATTGTTTTGGTAATCGCAAGTAAAAATGCCACTTTTTTGGCCATTTCAATAATTCTGAAATTAATTATTTTTCACATTGATTTAGCTGACAAACATTTAAAAAATTTTTGGATTATTAGATTTTGTAATTGGTTACTACCTATTATATTGAAAATAAATACTATAATTATAAGAGTAAGTTAATTTGTTAAGTAAGTTAAGAAATGAACACGTTTTTCTTATTAACTCGATAGAATCACATTTTCTTATCTTTATAGGTGATAATTTGTTCATTCTATTGTAATTAGTCAAACTATCATGTCAAAGCCAATCTCTGCAAAATAAACTTATCCCTTTTAATGCAATAACTGATAGAGATGAAGTAGTCGTCGTTAATTACGAATTAGTGTGATACTCAATGTTTCTACCGATGTAAGGCAATCTCATAACAGCCTCTTACCAATATGACATTTTATAATTAAAAGTGAATAAAGATCATTTACAATTTGGAATATCTGCGTCACATAAGATGTTTTGAGAGTAGCTTACATATGACATAAAAACTGGCTAAAATGAAATAGCTAGCGCGCACTCCACATGAGAAGAAGCCAACTGATTTTGCAAAACAAAATACACAAAATAAATTTCGCTTACAATTACGACTTCTCATCGATAAAGGAAATACCGTATTCAGAAGCACAAATGATTGCAATACAGCTTGACGATTCTTTAAAAGCGCAACTATTTCTACTTCTATAATGATCGTAGTCGAAGATTTGATCAAACAATTCTACGTCATAAGTAATTCCTTGTAGCAATGTCATTTATTTAATTAATTTCAAAGATTTTATTTTTCTTACAAACAGCTAATAAATTTGTTGAATAATATCCCTGGTTCTATATTCCTATTTCGGTGCACAAACTACTTATTAATGGCAAAAAGTAATATCTTCTTCATATGCCGCAAGACGCTCAAGAACTGTGCAACAAACTGATCAAAAGATATTGAAAAGATTCCTCGAAAAAATACATTAGTAAGAAAAAAATGAAAGATGCTTTTTTCTTCTTTTATAATCATCAGATCCTTTCAATTTCAAGCTTAGGTAAATAACCGCAGAAGAAATTAAAATTTTTGTTCCTAGAGTAAAAGGATCTTCTAATACATAACGATTTTGACACCTCAGCGTCTAATACAGAAGGTAAATTTGTAGAATACAATTTCGATTTATTTTAAAAATACAAAAAGATTTATAATATTTTAATTTTCATTAACATCCATAAATTTCGATTAAAAATGCTGTGGTTTGTTGAAAATTCCTTGTGAAGCTTAGCCTCGAAACTTTATTTAAATCTAATTGTTTTTTTTTTTTTTTTTTTTTTAATTTGTCATTTTATTTATTTATTTATTTTTCAAGTTTAACTTCTAAACCGTAATTAGCATCCTGAAAAATATGCGAATTCGTAATTCATAAATAATAATTTCATACAAATCGAATAACTTTTGAAGCGTTTAATTTTTTATCCCGCCATATTGGATCCACCATTTTTTTTTTTTTTTTTAATTTGCAATCGTAATCAGCATCCTGAAAAGCACCTGCGTACGAAGTTTCGTGCAATTTGAATAACATTTTCATATTTTGGCCAGCTTTTCGGGATTTTATCCCCTTGTGCGTCATCCCAAATATTTCTAATTAATCGTTGGTGTTGGCGAAATATTTGCATCAATCGAAATTATCTTTCATAAAATGACACCATTTCTAAAACATTCTCGTTAAATCGAAAATGTTCTAAGAGTAGAATATAATGCTCACCCTCAAGAAAAGTGACACAACTTGACAAAAGTAAATTTCACAGGAGAGGCAAAAGAAAATTTGCATAATTTTATTATAAGATGAAATTGTAGAATTTAACTTTGCATGCAGGAATAAAAATGTGAATTATAGCATAAAATCTTTTAGAATGAAACCGTAGGATGAGGTTTGGTGAGTTGGGAAATTATACCTCCGCATACAATCCACTCCTGATCTGTAGTCATAAATGGACATATAACGTAATCAAAGGCTTTTCCGTATAGCTACACTTATGAAACTGTTTACGTAACAGGACATACCTATGACAGGCGTATCAGTGGAATAAAACGCAAATTAAATTTTCGCAAGATGTGTCACTTTTTTTGCCGGTGAAAGATATGTTCAGTAACATCGAATGTAATACATTCATTTACTGATGAGTATTTCCATAATGTTGGTTTTGAATAGAAAATACTTAAAACATTAAACTAAAATGTTTTGGTCTGATTTTGGTTGTAATACATTTGAAAAATACTTTAAATTGAAAACGATAATCATAATTAAATATTTTCTGTAATCAAAATAATTGTTCATACCAGAATAAATTTTGAGAAAGTTTATTTAAAATGATTACAGAAAGCTAATTTTTTGTTGGTTAAAAAAAAAAAAAAAAAAAAAAAAAAAAAAAAAAAAAAAAAAAAAGTCAAAACATGTAAAGCATTGAGCTGAGATGCCCTGAAATAACCTACAGACTTGTAATGCGAAAAACACCATATTCTCTGAACGTGATCAGGTTTCTTTTAGACTCTGAAGTAAAATTTAAAAAAGTTAGATCACAGTGAAATATTTCCTATCCTTAAGAATCGGCACTATTCGTGATTCCTGAAGCCAACCTCCTCTCTCGTGTTTTCTGTGTATGTGGAATGATGAATAAAATATCCTCTCTCACCCTTGACAAAGATAGATTCCTTCTTTCAAAGGTGTCCGTGAAAGCAAAATATAAAAAAATTACGAGATCGATTCAATTCTCCAGTTCCCCGAGAGAAAAGAAAAATGCTAAGCATTTTACAGGTCTCGAAAATTCATACTGCCATTTTGAAAATGTTTTCAAATTTATTCCTTTTTATATTCGTACTTTCGAAAAGAATCTGCACTTTTCCTGTCATGAATAAATGTATATTAACATAAAGGCTCACATTTATTCGTGTTGAACTAAAGGATTTTGTCTCAGGTGAATTCTACATAACATGAAATTAAGAAGGTAGTAGATAGATGTAAGTATAATATTTCGCCAAAAAGTGGTGGGAGGAAAAGTTCTACATCAAAAGAACATTGTGAATTCTGCTATAGTTAAAGAAAATTGTATTGTATTTTCTTCCTATTCTAAACTTATTATTTTTTAATGACTGTGTAAGTAGTGATATAGCAATCCTATATTAGCGCAATACGGGATAAATTTTTTGTGTAATATAGTGCTAATATTTTGATTTTTACATTTTATAAAAATATATGAAATATTTAGCACCAATTTTTCCTCATAATTGGTTAAATAGTGGATAATGTAAGAAACATAAAACAACTTTTGTCCAATATAGTTGATGTTCCAATATAGTTGAAACATAAGAAAAAAAAAAAAAAAAGAAAACAATATCATGATAAAAAGTAATGACAATTTATGAATTGCGTACATTATACAGAATGACGTACATTAAATAATTTTTAGCAATCTCTCCCACATTTTACATATAGTATAAGAACACAGTAAATACGTGTTAATTCGTGTCATTTATAGCAAATTTTAAAACGATTGTGACAAGATTTCTATTTTTCATATTATTTTCCATTGGAATAATTTTCCGTGTAGTAATATTTTGTTATTTGAAATACCCTTATTTCGAAATGTTGGCAAAACATTGTAAATATTTCGTTAATGCCCAGAATTCTTCATTCTTAGTATGACTACGCAATCAAATGCTTTGAAAGAAAAACAAACAAAAAATGGTGTTTTTTAAAGTCTATTTTGGTTAAATATAAAAACTAACACGCATTAGTCTAAGAGCCGACAGCACAAAACCCTATGTCATCGAGCACAAGAAAAAACCCTTTACTTTATGGAAGAGTAGTAATAGAGGAATCTAATGATCCATGTCTGCCAGAAGTGAAGTGGTGCACAAGCCAAAAATTAATACCACTAGTGGTTGACTTGTAGGTTGAGCATTGTGTTTGTTTTACGATCAAAAGTATGAAAAATGGAAAACTGTTTTGGAAAACACAGTGCTAATCGTACAAATCAACCACTAGTGGTATCAATTTTTGCCTTATGCACCACTTCCCTTCCGGCAGACATGGATGATTAGATTCCTCTATTACTACTCTTCCCTAAAATAAAGGATTTTTTTTTTTGTGTGTGTGTGTGTGTGCTTGATGACTTACGGAGTTGTGCGGTCGGCTCTTGGGTTATTTATAATGGCTTGTTTAGTTATTTGACTGAAATGCAATACTTAGGTCTTTGCATTAGGATGTCCAGTCTCACTCGACATCCTCTTTATTTGCAAAATTTGTTTTTGTCACCAGTAATAAAGTAAAATATAAAATTTGCATTATTTAATTAGAACACTTTCGAATTTATCTACTTGAAATAAATTTCTGTTAAAAAAGTAATGTCAACTGAATAATATTTGTGTAAGAGACGCCTGAGTCGAAAGGGTTACACTGCTTGATAAAATGGATTAGAATCTGATTAAGAGATTTGAAAAGAAAAAATCTGATAACTTTCCTTTTCTTATAATCATGTTTTCTTTTATTATTGGTTGAGCCACCCGGCGTTGCCGGGCCCGTAATAATATTCTTAATTAAACCTGAAATTTGTACTTCAAAATTTCAAAGGAAAAAAAATCGCGAAACGTATGCCGGCTGCTTACGGTACCGTTTAGCAAGTGCTTCGCACACACGGCAAAAAAAAAGGTGTGTGTGTGGGGGGGGGGGGGGGGGGAGGTCTGGAATTTTTTAGTTTCATACAAAACTGTTTGTAAACTTAAGAAAGATACTTGATGAAATTATTGTTCGAAAATAGGAGTAAGTACACTTTTAGAATTTCGTATTAACTAAGTATTATTTATCCCAGAGCTCTGAAAAATTCGCATCTAAAACGGTACGGATTTAAATATTTGGTCTCGTTCTCCCTAAAATAATAATTGCCCCCCCCCCCCCGTCCGGCACATAATTTGACGTCCCCTACTCTTTAAAATCTACATTATTTGTTTTAAACTATCTGCAAGTTTTATATTTAATAAGTAATATTTATCTCAGTGCTTAATGAAAAGTCCGCATTTGAAATGGTAGAAAACGGTACCATTTTAAATATTTAACCGCTCCCTATAAAAAGTCTTCTCTCCCTATATTTGATGTTCGATACTCTTTAAAGTATTTATTTTATGTTATAATTTATCTGAAAGCTCGAAAAGGTTTTGTGAGGTTTTTTGTTTTTTAAATTTAATTATTTTTTAATCGACTTTTTTATTTAAAATAGTCGTCGGGGCCACCGTAATACTTACCCATCATGAATATGTATATGAAAATAAAACATGTGAAACTATTTATACAATGCATTGCAATTCATAAACAAAATTTAAATATTGTTAATATACATAGTAATGCTATATTAAACAGCTGCTGATGTACCAATTTCGACAAATTATATAAAACGCCAAACTACTCAAGTAGTACCGAACTGCGTAAAAGAAACATCCTTATAACTCCAAAAATAATAATTCTATTAACTAACAATTAACTGCGTCGGATTAAGCGTCTCATTTCCAATTAAAATATACTTCTGAATTGAAATTTGAATGAAATACAGGGTCATGAAAAATCGAAGAATGTGGAAAACAAGATTACAAATATCTCGGCAACTAATAATCCGATCGACTTCATTCTATATGCAAAATGTGTGTTATTTTATTGCCTTTTACTTCCATTCCTTAGAACAAAAAAATTCGAAAATTTTTATGTACCTTTCATCAGAACGAATTTTTCGAGAGTCCGAAAAAAATAGTTCCGGATAATCGAGGTTGCTGATATTAAATAGGGTTTGTCCCATTCTTACATACTAACTACATACAAAATTTCAAGTCTCTATCTCAATTTGTTCCGGAGATAGAGCGTTTACAGACAGACAGACAGACAGACAGACAGACGGACGGCAAAAATTTTTTTTCTAAAAATATGTTTTTCGGGATATCCACTATCTAAAACGTGTAAATCCGTGAAAAAAAAATTTTCGATTTTCAAAACGATTGCAAGACTTACCCTATACTACGTATGATGGGTAAGTAAAAAATGGATTCTTATAAATTTAGATATTATTAAACAGCGTTTAAAGATATTGCTCGATGCATAATTTTAAAATCTCTAAATCGTGCAGTTTGAAAAATTCGGCAGCGTAACAAAGAATCATAATATAAAAATCATTTGTAGTTTCGAAAAACTTATTTTAAATAGAGAAAGTCATCCAAGTAACGAATTAATACTTAATGTATAAGATTGTAATTGAGCGACTGCAAAGAAATTTACATATTACTTACCCATCATACGTAGTATAGGGTAAGTCTTGCAATCGTTTTGAAAATCGAAATTTTTTTTTTGACGGATTTACACGTTTTAGATAGTGGAGATTCCGAAAAACATATTTTTAGAAAAAAAATTTTGCTGTCCGTCTGTCTGTCTGTCTGTCTGTCTGTCTGTCTGTCTGTCTGTCTGTCTGTCTGTCTGTCTGTCTGTAAACGCTCTATCTCCCGAACAAATTGAGATAGAGACTTGAAATTTTGTATGTAGTTAGAATGTAAGAATGGGACGAACCCTATTTAATATCAGCAACCTCGATTATCCGGAACTATTTTTTTCGGACTCTCGAAAAATTCGTTCTGATGAAAGGTATCTAAAAATTTTCGAATTTTTTTATTTTAAGGAATGGACGTAAAAGGCAATAAAATAACACACATTTTGCATATAGAACGAAGTCGATCGGATTATTAGTTGCCGAGATATTTGTAATCCTGTTTTCCACATTCTTCGATTTTTCATGACCCTGTATTTCATTCAAATATCAATTCAGAGGTATACTTTAATTGGAAATGAGACGCTTAATCCGACGCAATTAATTGTTAGTTAATAGAGTTATTATTTTTGGAGTTATAAGGATGTTTCTTTTACGCAATTTGGTACTACTTGAGTAGTTTGGCGTTTTATATAATTTGTCGAAATTGGTACATCAGCAGTTCTTTAATATAGCATTACTATGTATTAACAATATTTAAATTTTGTTTATGAATTGCAATGCATTGTATTAATAGTTTTCATATGTTTTATTTTCATATACATATCCATGATGGGTAAGTATTACGGTGGCCCCCAACGACTAGTTTAAAATCAGCGAAAAATTCTTCATCTGAATTGATAAAAATTAAATTTATAAATTTAACATTCGAAAATATTTACAGGTCGTCTAAAAATGCAACTACTATCTGACACCCAGCTGTCTGCATTCCAAAACATCTGCTCTCGTTCAGAAAGATTCATCGAAATTCTGTTTCTTTGAATGGAAATAATATGAGATTTTATAAATGGATTTTTACGGATTTTTCAACTATTTACAGGAGTATGAAAATAATTTTTAGAATTTCTGAAAGGGGAATTTTTTTCTGCATGTAGCTGTCTAATTTTTGAGTTTTTAGGCCCAGAAGAATTTAAAATACAGCCCTTTATTAAAAAGCCTAGTACATTCATCGCCATGGCAACCCTGTATTTAGATTAACCCTTTTCCTTTTCTTTGAGTTTTCCAAGAAATATTCTGTGGTTTGATAAAAATCAATGTTCTTATTGAATTAAGAGTGCTTTTCCTTTCTTCTAATTTGGGAATTTTATTTAATTTCTAAACTAATTATTAGAATTTTAAAATTCTGAGGATCAAATACATTCGGAAACGACTTGGACAATCTTCACAAAAAATTTGAACCTCGTACGTGCCGTAGTTTTCGCTAACTATCGCAGACAGACAGAGCGATTTGTTATTTTATTAGTATATATTTCGGTACATATTTTTTTTAAAGCTTTATTTTATCCAAGAATGGTACTTCAAAGACATGCGTAAATTTGATTTGGAAAATATATCATTCTGGCCAAAATTTCTTCAATGGGAAATAATAAAATATTTGTGGCTCTCAATTACAAAGTATAATTATCAAAAGTGAGCACTAAAAACTGCGGTCGATGGCCTTATTCCGATAATAATCTGTAGTTCAACTGGTTTGAAGGTTATCCCACACCTTTCATAGCAAAAGAGAAGTCATTATAATTTCACAAGATATTCAAAATAGACACCCAGATCAGTAAAAGAGCCCACCTTTTCTAAACATCAACCAAGGTATTCCGTAGGAGGCCAATAGTTATAGCATTATTGTTATTATTATGTATGCATTAATGAAAATATTATTACATATATTTATATAAATGTATATATTACATCTATATGCACTTGTATATATATATATATATATATATATGTCGCATTTTCATGAAACGACAGACTTCAGGGGCATGAGTTTTAATTACGATTTATTTAAAACATAGCAAAATCTTTTCGCAAGTCTTTACATCATGAGTTCTGGAGACCAAGTGCGTAGATGTATAGAAATTTCTCATCTCCCGAGGGGGGTTACCAGTTAAAAAGGCCATGTGTTTTACTTAAATTAATACGATAAACTTAGGTTTCTTGTTGCCCTGTAAAACCCGTGATTATTAGTCATGGGGCCCGTATCCACATTGAGGGACGATTTATTAAAAAAGTAATAAATAGGTCTGATTTTTTGTATTTTCTTACAATTTCCCCCCCTTCCAGACAAGTCTCCGGGGATGGGCCGGCTTCCATCCATGATACTCACCTGAAAAGGGTAAACACTTTTTACATTAAGTGAGCTAATGGGAGATGAGTTATTTCTTTCGTATACTTAACAAATAATAGAATAACAATAATAAAAATGTACAAATATCATATCTAAAAACAACACTGTTATAAATTGTACCACTATACGTCATTGAACATGATAAAAACAATTGTATTAATAAATGCAAAACACTCAGTAAATATTATACATAGAATAAGATAATCAAAATAAGAAAT
This sequence comes from Maratus speculifer, assembly GCA_964019185.1. Classification (NCBI taxonomy): domain Eukaryota; kingdom Metazoa; phylum Arthropoda; class Arachnida; order Araneae; family Salticidae; genus Maratus; species Maratus speculifer. The sequence goes on from OZ025296.1 coordinate 46,496,741, forward strand.
ATGTTGCAGATGGATTCTGAAAAGTCCAATGTTATTTACATTTTCAAATTTGTATGGAACTGTCCTGACATAGTTCAAGAAATAGTACTTTTACACATAACACAATGTTCACAATAATGCAAAAATAATTTAAAATTCAAATATTCATAATAAATCGAAAAGGTAATTAAAATTCCAAATATTCATAATAATGCAAACCGAGATTAGATATAATATAATATCAGTTCATATGATACCAACTATTTCAGTTTGTTGGTGTAAGTAGTTTAAATTGATCACTAGGAAAAAAGTATCTTAGTTTGGAAGCATGTATTACTTCATAATCCTTTTTTGTAAGCCAGTTAGGCTTATTTATTTTGAAACTTACATTGGATAATTTTTCCATAATTTGATATGGACCAGAAAAAGGCGGACTTAACTTCCGAGTATTCGGATAGTGAAATTCTTCCACTATGACAAGGTCACCAGGTTTAAAAGGCGCTTCCACAAACTTTAAATCATACCTGACTTTATTTTTCAAGTGATGTTCACTTGTTCTTTGGAAAGCCTCTTTTCTGGCTTCCTCTACAGGGGGGTAATAATTTTCATTGCCTAATACAGATGGATAAGGTAATTGGCCGAACATTAAGTATGCAGGAGGGTACTTGGTTACCGAATGAGGTGTGTTATTGTACTCGTTAATTACTTCCTGCAGAATTTTGGGCCATGGGACGTTTGAAGGGGTAGAATTTACTTTAAGTCTTAGTCGGGTGCAAATTGACTGATTCACACGCTCATTTTTCCCATTACACTGTGGTCTATGAGAAGAAGTAAGTAATTTTTTTACATTCTGTTTATGTACCCATTTACGAAGTTTAGACGCTGTAAACGCAGGATTTCTATCCGTTAAAATTTTCTTGGGAAGTTGAATACTAAAAATCTGTTTAAGAATATTAATGTAGACTTCAGTTGTAACATTTTTAGATGCAAAACCCCAAACATAACGAGTAGCGTGATCAATAGCTATGTGCATATACCTTTTAGATGAATTATAATAGTTAAAACCTCCTACTGAATCTAATGAAATTATATCGAAAGGTAATTCTGCAGGTGGTAATGCCTCCAGAAGACCAAATTTTGGTTGGTGTGATTTTTTGTTCAGTTGGCAGACCTCACAATGCTTGACAAATTGAGTAATATCGTGGGTCATGCTGCTCCAATAGTATTGTGGGGAAATTAAATTTAACATTTTTTGGATTCCGGGATGGCCAAATTCTGTATGGGTATTTATTAGTAATTTCTCTCTCAAGGAGAATGGTACTACAATTTTTTGAGAACCCTTTTTGCGAATTATTACAATGTCATTAACTTTTTGAAATTTAGGCCCTGTTATATTATCTAATTGTTGGTGTTCTTTAATTTCATCTGACGTTAATAAATGAGTATGGGGATTTACAGAAAAAGTGGGATTTCTTGAAAGCATGTCTGCTTCAAAATTGGTGGATCCTTTGTTATATTTTACAGTATAATCATACATACTTAATTTTAATGACCATCTGAATAACCTACCTGTTAAATGCTTCACCTTCTTAAGCCATACTAAGGAGGCATGGTCAGTATGTATTGTAAAAGGTTTTCCGTGAAGGTAATAATGGAATTTGTCAAGGGCATCGATTATTGCTAGACATTCCAGTTCTGTGATAGCGTAATTTTGCTCGTAGGGCCTTAATTGTCTCGAGTGGAACGCAATGGGATGCAAGTTCCCTTTTTCATCCATTTGTTTTAAGACAGCACCTACGGCTTCCTTTGAGGCATCAGTATAGACATGGCATGGGAGGTTAGGATTGAATAATTTTAAAATAGGCCTAGAAATTAATGCGTTTTTAAGCAATTCAAATGATTGTTGACAGACATCTGACCATTCCCAAGGAGCATCTTTCTTTAACAATTTATTTAGAGGGGCTCTAATTTTAGCGTACTTGTCTATGAATTTGTGGTATACGTTTACAGAACCAAGGAACCTTTGCAATTCTTTAACGTTTTTTGGAGGGATTAATTTTTTAATAGTTTCGGTGTTAGCATTGTCTGGTTTTATTTGTTCGTTACTAATTTCATAACCGAGGAAGTCAATTTGAGATTTAGCAAAGTTACATTTGGAAAATTTTAATTTTAAATTTTCTTGACGGCAAATGTTAAATATAGTTTTAAGGTGATCCATATGCTCGGCATAGGAATCGGAATAAACTATAAAATCATCAAAATAATTGGTAGCAAAATTAACTTTATATTTATCTAGGATTCTTCGAAGAGCTCTTGCAAATTGAGCTGGGGCATTTTTATAGCCAAAAGGAAGAACCAACCACTCATAAAGACCTTGATTGGTTGCAAAGGCCAACTTCTCTGTGTCTGAAGGATGAAGTGGGATATGCCAGTAGCCAGAGGCTAAATCTAGCGTGGAAAAATATTTGGCATTGACAAGTCTGTCCAAAAGCCGATCTATACGGGGCAATGGTTCCGAGTCAGTCTTACAAATGGCATTGATTTTTCTGTAATCAATACAGAGACGCGTTTTACCTTCTCCTTTTTTATATGCCAGAGTGACGGGAGAGGAATAAGGACTGCAGGACTCTTTAGTAAGTTTAGCTTCCAGTAATTCTTGTATTTGTTTTTGAATTTCTTCATTGTCCCTAGGAGATGCACGGTAAGGTCGAAGCGAGATAGGAAGTTCCGAGGTGAGAGTTACCCGCTGAGGTTCCCATCTGACTCTACCTACGTCATATCTATTGCGCGCAAAAATATCCTTGAAGTCGCTTAGAAGCCGTTCCAACTGTGAGTTCTCTTCAGTAGTACAATGACTAAAACTTTTGTCATCATAATCCGAGAGAATTTGAGTATCAAGATAACATTGTCCTTGTTGCGACAAAATTTCTTGATTTGATTTGGAAGGAGAACGAAGCGGCTTCTTGCAATTCATATCATCCGTTAAAGTTAAAGTATGGTTAAATGAGTTTTCCTGAGAAATTTGATTGAAAATATTTTGATCATGCTTAAGAATGACTCCATCCTGAGACAGAATATTCGAGTAAAAGTCCATCGATATATGGAATTTTTGTAATTCTGGAGTTCCCAGTATCGCATATGGCAAGAATGACCTAACTAGGTATAAGGTGCTATTTTGCCTGATATTTCCTATTTTGAGGGGTACGTGAAGTTTTTCCGAAATCTGAACTTGTCCTTGGGTTTGATTAACATTAAGAGGATGACAGCTCTGAATAGACGTCATATCCAAAGCTGCAACTAAGTTTTCTGGAATAAGGGAAAGGGTACTTCCGCTATCCAATAAAAATGGTATTTGAACCTCATGACAAGTTTCTGAAAACGTATGATTATCGTAATTCCCATATCTGAGGTACCCCGGGACTATAAACCGTCATAAAGCATTATGGGGTATTCCTTGATCAGGGGAATACTCATGGACATTTTGTGATTGAAACTGATTACTATGGGTTGCCAAATCGGGATTCATTGTTGTCCCTGCATTGCCCTGAACATCATATTTATGGAGTAAAGTATGATGTCTTCGATGGCAATTTTTACAGTTCATCTTGGAGGGACATTTATTTGAAAAGTGGCCACCTCGCAGACAATTGATACATAGTTTGTTTAGTTGGACAGTTCTCCAACGGTTATCTATGGACATATTCGTTAATTTTCTGCAGGCATGGGTGGCATGCGACTCGAGGCAAACCCCGCATTTAGTATTTTCTTGACTTTTGGGGAATTTATATCTATCGGAAGAATTTCGGGAATAATTTACATTTCTTACCTCTATTTTAGTTGGATTCTCCAACGCTAGCATACTTTTGGCATGAGTCTCTAAAAATTTAAAAAATTCCGTGAGACTAGGCATATCATTATGAGTAAGAGAGAACTCCCATCGTTCTTTTAGATTATCACTTAGTTTTTGAATTATAGTATAAATTATCATGTTATCCACCAAATCATTTTGAGTCAAATTCAAAGACTCTAGAATTCGAAGTGACTCATTACAAGTATCTATTATGTCAAAAATAGCTTTAGAGGAAGAGGGGCAATTTTTCATGTTTTTTAAATTGTATAACTTACTTATTTGTGCTATTGCTAAATCCCTAGTTTTATCGTAGCGAGCGCAGAGAGTATCCCATGCATTTTTATAATTGGCTTCCGAGAGAGGAAATCCAGAAATTAATTTATGAGCAGGACCCTTTACACTAGCCAGTAGATATTGCAATTTTGAGACGCCCCCCAACTCCAAATTTTGATCTATAGTTGTAAGAAAAATCTCTTTAAAAGAAAGCCATTGATCAGCTTCTCCGTGAAAAGGTTTCAATTCAAATTTTGGAAGATTAACAGTTTTTACACAAACATTACCTGTAATTTTATTTAGACTTTCTGAACCACCCTTGTGAATATTTAAACTTTTAGTTAACTTATTACGTGATGTATTTATTGCTATGGTTAAATTATCCAATTTAAGTGCAATCTCATTATATTCATCAATTATAGGATCAGTTTCCGATGCATCGCTCTGAAGAATGGCATTTTCATGGAGTTTATTTAATTCGGTTTCAATATCCTGAACCTGTTTAACATATAAATCTAACTCTTCAAAAGTTACAGTTTCATTATCAATTTTGGGATTTATAATATTTTTTATGCGAGTGATTTTTCCCTTAAGAACAGTTTTTTGTTTTTTAATAGCTTCCATTTTTAATTAATTTTATGACAACTTCCTAAAAATCTAAATATAAGCAAATTCTAAATGACCTTCAAAAAAATAATAATAATATCAACATAATACAAGAATCTGCATAGAATTGTGAAATGAAATAAATAAAAAGAATTAATTATATAAAAGAATTAGACGTAAATATAGATATCCATTTTTTTCTTTCAATTTAAAATATAATTACACTTAAAACCATGGTTTGTAGAAGTAATAAAAACAATAACACTAGAGATATATTACTTACCTTAATCAATTAGTTTTATAATCTAAGAATTAGGGAAAAAACATGTGCACTAATATAAACAAATAAATAAATAAATAAATAAATAAATAAAATAGTGTACACTTGTGAGCTCACATATTATAAATTAAACATTCTTTTAATCATAAATCACTGTACCGCCCTTTGAGTATAAATCATGTAGTAGATGTCGAATATATTCATGCAATCTCTCCTGAGATCATAATCACAGACCAAAAACTGCTGTCACATAATATTGTTGTCGTATATTCTCTTTTTGAAACGCAAGAGAAGCAGAAAGAAAAAAAAACATAGATCACAAACATCTTGAGTATCAGTTTCACCCGGTCATCGGAGCGCTTTGACTGAAATGATTTATGGCACTACGGAGGATGAACGATCAACACACAACTGCATGCCCCGTTCAGGCAGAAAAATCGCTCTGGAAAGGTGTGAAGATTGGCAGAAAAATAGCATCCTAGTATTCCACGATACAACCCACTTTTTGGATGAAAATTCACGAATCCCGTTTTTCAAATCCGGCAAGGCCCGACGAATGGTAGAAAAATATCTCAGTATCCCAACATGGAATACGCTTGCTGGATAACTCATGACGAGACGTTAACCCCTTTTCAGGGCCTCTTTCGATGTTTCGTGCCAGAATGACCGCTCTCTTTGCTATCCTTTGTGGGTCCGGTATTTTTAATAATGTCCATATTTCGTAGAATATTTTCCCGCACTAGGTATCATCCTGCCGACATGAAGAACTGTCGCATTTTCATGAAACGACAGACATCAGGGGGATGAGTTTTAATTACGATTTATTTAAAACATAGCAAAATCTTTTCGCAAGTCTTTACATCATGAGTTCTGGAGACCAAGTGCGTAGATGTATAGAAATTTCTCATCTCCCGAGGGGGGTTACCAGTTAAAAAGGCCATGTGTTTTACTTAAATTAATACAATAAACTTAGGTTTCTTGTTGCCCTGTAAAACCCGTGATTATTAGTCATGGGGCCCGTATCCACATTGAGGGACGATTTATTAAAAAAGTAATAAATAGGTCTGATTTTTTGTATTTTCTTACATATATACAGGGTGTTTCGCTACCAGACCGACAAACTTTGAGGGGTGATAGTAGACATGAAGACAAACATTATTAAATAGGAAACCATGGGGCGGAAAAGTCTTTTGTAGGAGCTAGGGGCCATTAATGTTTAAGGTCCAAAAATTCAAACGATGATAAAAAACGGAAAAAAAGGGTCGATGCGTTTGCGATTTTCACTAAAATCATTCTTTATAACACGATTAAAAAAAAACATATTATAAAGGTTACATTCAAAAATTGTCGATAGAGGGCGCTTTAGACTTTAGAGTAACGAACAACTACTTTTTACCGTTATTTTGTGCATGAGATTGAAATTATTTTAAAGTTTAGACTTTAACTTAAATTTTAATCCCAAAATCGGAAACATTGGGATCCGGTAATTGGCGAAAATTTAACTGTGAACAGAGGGGCGGATTTTACACATTCATAAACACTATACAAACTGATCGATTTTGTTGCGGTTTGCGTATAGTTCATTCCCTTGGTAATTATTTTATTCCAAATGACTTACAGCTCTTGTGTATTCATTTTTTGATAGAGGGCGCTTCCGACACATCTCCGACATTTCAATGGCATTACTCCTGTGTGTTTTACTACCAGACCAACATATTGCCAGGAAGTGTTAGGGATGCAAAGCGACTGGGAATCACATAGGAATGTAACATTGAAAATGCCATTTTAGCGAGCTGTGGTTAAAAGAAGCAGAGAAAAAAGCAACAGAAACAGGTAGTGAAACAGCAACACGTTAATGTAGCAGAAAGCAATTTAGTTAAAGGTTTTACTACAAAAGGTATCCGAAATTACGAATAGAAGTAGTCGGGCATGCTTAACAGCAGCGTCGCATGCAATTCCTTACGCTTTGAAAGATTCCTGGCATCTCGGATAGCTTTCTGGCAGCTACAGAAATTCGACCTGACAGGTCTTCCACTGATGGTACAGGAGACTCATACATTCAACTTTTCATTTGATCCCAGTAGAAGAAGTCCATACAGATTCAGATTGATTGAGCCAGGTGGTGGTGGTAGGGAGGGGCTACTAATTAATTTGAGCTCAACAAGCCCCACCCAGCAATGTTTATTTAAAAAATATAGGACAATTATACAGTAATAAAAAAGGTAGGTAACAAAAAGTAATTGATATAATAAAGTAGGTGCGACGATCTGGCAGGCCAACGAACCGGACCACCACTACCTATCCACCGCTGTCCACATGTTACGTTGAGGTGTTTGCGAACATCATTGGTAAAATGTGGAGGAATCCCATCGTGCTATAGAGTGGAGCAACGAAATAGGAACATGTGCTTTTAAAAGAAGTTCCGACAGAACGTGTTGTAGAAATATCAAGTGGCTTTTTTCTCTGCTTCCTTTAACTCTAACTCGTAAAAAAGATATTTTTGACATTACATTATATTATGATTCCGAGTCTTCTTTACATCCTTAACAGTTCCTGGAAGTATGTTGGTCTGGTAGTAAAACACCCAGGAGTAATGCCATTGAAAATTCGGAGATGTGTCGGCAGCGCCCTCTAACAAAAAATGGGGACACCAATGCTGTATGTCATTTTGAATAAAATAATTATCATGGGAATGACCTACACGCAAACCGCAATAAAATCGATTAGTTTGTCAAATGTTTATGAGCGTTCAAAATCCCCTCCTCTGTTCACAGTTCAATTTTCGCTAGTTACCCGATAACAATGTTTCCGATTTTGGGCTTAAAATTTAAGTTAAAGTCTAAACTTTAGAATAAGTTCAACCCCGTGCACAAAATAAGGATAAAAAGTAGTTTGTTACTCTAAAGTCTAAAGCGCCCTCTATCGACAATTTTTGAACATAACCTTTAAAAATTTTTTACAAACAAAACGTGATATAAAGAATGATTTTAGAGAAAACCGCAAACAAATCCATCCTTTTTTCCGTTTTTTATAATCGTCTGAAGTTTTGGACCTTAAACTTTAATGGCCCCTGGCTCCTACGGAAGACGCTTGCGCCCCATTGTTTCCCATTTAATAATGTTTGTCTTCATGTCTACTATCACCTCTCAAAGTTTGTCGGTCTGGTAGCGAAACACCCTGTATATATATTGCACTGGTAATAATCTATTCTGCTTAACACTCGAAGATGTAGAAATTTTTGTAGCTGAAAATCAATTTTTCTTATTGTTAAAAAATATTATATTTGTCGACAATATAACTCTAAGAATCATGCTGTTTGTTCTCCTTTTTAGGTGCGTTTGTATTTATGTGAATACATAGCAGCTATAGTGATCGTTCACTCCTTCTGTCAGTCCGCCCGCCCGCATATAATAACGCAAAAACTATCCAACTGAATCGTTTAAGGTTTAAAATATATAATTGTTGCATAATTTTGGGTCGAGTCATTTCAATTTATTTTTATTTATTTATTTATTTATTTATTTATTTATTTATTTATTTACTTATTTATTGAAAATCAGATGCATAATTCAATTACAGGGACAAACAAAAGTATTCCGTTACATTATGGACAATGAGAAAAAATACTTTCAAGTGCATTTCAATGATGTTACATTTTTTTGAACATAATAAAATTGATATATAATTATGATGTATGTATTAAAATATACATTCTGTGCAATCTGGAAGCAATGAATTTTTTTTATTAATGTACAGGGCACCATAAAAGCATTCCATTAAATAATAGTATAGGAGAAACATTGTTTGGGGTTTGCAAGTTTTAATAATATTGAACTATTTCACATTATATGAAACTGATATACGTTGCTGAATGGTTACTTCCTGTATAATACGGTAATTACAGGAACGCACAAAAAATTTCAGATACTTATACGGTATCCGAAGTACTGTATGCTATTACATCAAGATATGAATATTTTTAAAACTTCGTTATAGTACAAACGCACCTCATTTGCTACGTTTGACGTGCAATTTCCGACTTCTTTAAATGATGTCATCGTAAATAAATCTTTAAACTTGAGTCCCCTTACTGTATTTTTTCGCATCATCGTATATTGCGAGCACTTATTTTTTTAATGCTTCAATTTAGGAAAAATATCGGATAAAACATGAAAAAAAAAAAAAAAAAAAAAAAAAAACATTTTAACCAATTTTATCACTTTACAATTTAACATCCAATCCTAAAGATTCACCATATTCAATTCATACGGCTTAATGGTTTCGCAACTTTGAATTCAAGATTTGTGCTCAATAGTTTTATACATTAAAGACTGCTATAGGCGACTATTTTTCCATTTTATTCACACCATTACTTTAAAAAGTAAATTTTGTAGTGTATTTCTCTTATATATGTTATCAAACACAATATCAAAGATTTCTGTTTTAAGAAAATAGTGCGATGTGTAATTGAAAAACAATCGCATGTGGCAGCCCTGTATATTGAGCAGAGGTCATGGATACACTCGTGTGTCGAATTCGAATTATTCATGTATCCATATAGATTAATTTTCAAAGTAAAATTTTGAAGGAAAAATCATGATTTTTTTATTTTTAATGCTTCTCAAAGACTTTTTATTCTAAAATTAGAAGAAAAAATTCTTTTTTAAAATGTAAAAATTAATAACGTTTCGGAGAATTGTAATTTCGGTTTTCTTTAGAATTTCGTATGAACTTGTATTGATTTGCGCAAAAGCATATGTTTACATATATATATATATTCAATGAATTTTATTTTTGAAGTACCAGTTGTACCGGTTTTTTACTTTCTCCCATTTTTACAAAAAGAAAGTATAAGATTCGTGAAAATTTTTGAATTTCGGTTTTCGAAGGAAATACACATTTTTGGGTCAGGAAATTCGAAAAACAGGTTTTTTACAAAATGTTTGTCTATATATGTGTGACACAAATTTTGTGGGCTCTCTAACTAAAAAAATAATGCACGGAATTTGATAAAACTTATATTCAGTTAGTCCCTTATCCCCTTGGGGACGAGCGACACGTATACGTGCCGCAGAAAGGCTTAAGATTCCTCGTTTATCCCCACCAGTAAAATTTTACTGTAAAATTTGTCTTACTGAATCAGAGCATTTCCTCGATTTAATAAAGCACAATTTTCTGTTTTTAAAAACCGGTGACAAAACATTAAAAATTTCGTAACAGTCTCCCGTCGCGAAGGGGTTAAATAAATTAACGCTGATTAGTTTTGATGTAAATCGTTCAACAGGTAGCGCTGGTATGCAGAATTCTTCCCGATTTTCGCAATAGCTCAATTTGCAGAACTAATTAACAGATTTTTATGAAACTTCAGATTCAGTTAGTCCTTGACATAAATTGACGTTTTCTACATTTTCATGTAAATCGCTGTTCAGGTAGCACCGTTATGTAGCATTTTCCCCGATTTCCGCAATAGCTCAATCTCCAGAAATACTGCATATACTTTCATCAAACTTCAGATTCAATTAAACCTTGACATGAATTGACATTTTCTACATTTTAGTGTGAGTCATCCAACAGATAGTACTGCTATGCTGCAGTTTTCAGTGTGCAGATTCCCGTAATAGTTTTATCTCCAGAAATAATGTACGGATATTCATCAAACTTCAGATCCACACTGTAAAAAAAAAATCTGTGAAGGTACTAAACATTTTCTAGGAAACTGGGATTTCAAGAACTTTTCATGTAACGATAACGGGAAAAATTCATGTAATCGATTCCGAAACTTGAATTTTTGCTGTTACCGTTACAGGAAAAGTTCTTGGAATCCCAGTTTCCTAGAAAAGGTTTAGTACCTTTGCAGATTTTTTTTACAGTGCAGTTTAAAGCTGACATAAGTTATTGCAGATTAGGTTTTCGTATAAATTACCCGACAAGTGTCAGTGCAATGCTGAATTTTGCATGATTTATGTGATTTTAGTGATAGTCATATCTCAAAAACTAATGCATCGAATTTCATATTATTAGAATCCCCATGATGGACATAGATTGCCATTCAATTATGGCACTGTATTAGCAAATTTTGAAATATTAACATGTATGAGATAGAAGAAAGTTTTGGGATTGTCACATTCGATTAGTTCTCTAATGTGTTTACTGTACAAGACACCCCTAAATTATTTATGTACGATGCATTACTATAGAATTAAGTTTTGCCTCCGGTATGATTAAGATATTCTCAAATTTAAAACGTAAAAATACATGTAACTGTATAAATATATATATATTACTTAAAAGGCGCACAATAAATAAATATATAAATAAATAAAAACACATAAAAACTTAAAAACTAGTCGTTGGGGGCCACCGTAATACTTACCCATCATAAATATGCATATTATAACATATGAAAATAAAATATGTGGAAACTATGTATAAAATGCATTGCAATCCAAAAACAAAATTTAAAAGTATATTTAAATATTTATAATGTACATAGTAATATTCTATTCCTGAATTGCTGATGAACCAATATCGACAAGTTATAAAAAACGCCAGACTACTCAAGTAGTATTGAATTGCGTAAAAGAAACATCCTTATAGCACGAAAAATAATAATCATATTAACTAACAGTTTACTGCGGCGGGTTAAGCGTCTCAATTCCAATTAAAATATATATTTGAATTGAAATTTGAATGAAATACAGGGTCATGAAAAATCGAAGAATGTGAAAAACAGAATTACAAATATATCGGCTACTAATTATCCGATCAACTTCTTTCTTTATGCAATTTTTTTATGTTATTTCCTTTTACGTCCTTTCCTTAAAGTGAAAAATTTCGAAAGATTTTATATACCTTTCATCAGAACGAATTTTTCGAAAGTCCGAAAAAAATAGTTCCGGATAATCGAGGTCGCTGATATTCAATAGGCTTCGTCCCATTTTTATATACACCATAAAAAAATCTGTAAAGGTACTACACTTTATCTAGGAAACTGGAATTCCAAGAACTTTTCCTGTAACGGTAACAACAAAAACTCAAGTTTTAGAATCGGTTACATGGATTTTTCCTGTTATCGTTACATGAAAAGTTCTTGGAATCCCAGTTTCCTAGAAAATGTTTAGTACCTTTACAGATTTTTTTTTTTACAGTGTACTAAGCACATACAAAATTTAAAGTCTCTATCTCAATCTATTATCGTCCGAATAAATTGAGATAGAGACTTTAAATTTTGTTTACTGACAGACATACGGACGGATTTTTTTTTTTTTTCTAAAAAAGTGTTTTTCGGAATCTGCAGTACCTAAAACGCATAAATCCGAAAAAAAAATCTATTTTTAAAACGATTGCAAGACTTACCCTATACTACGTATGATGAGTAATACATTTAAATAAGTAATACATTTAAGTACTACATTTAAAGTACTTTAAATGTATTTTTAAGCTTTAAATGTTTTTTTATGCACCTTTTAAGTAATATATATACAGTTACATGTATTTTTACGTTTTTAATTAGTAAACAAGGTGAACTCTGCACTGATTTTGTTCTTAACTCCAAATGTATTCTCAAATTTTTTGAGCACTAATAGAAGTCAGTTTAGTACCCTTCATTTTTATTATTAGTATTTCTTTCACGAGAAATATACATGTAAAAAATTCTTTGCTTCTAGTGGTACGAATAGAGTATAAAAACTTGAAAAATTTAACATATAAATACTATAATGCATGTAAAAACTGCCTGTGAAAGCATGTAAATGGTAACTTTATATTCTATACTTGATAAAGTACAGCCCCCCCCCCTAAGTTACACTTAGAAACACAATTTTCCATTCTTACTGTAGCTTATTTTTGAAAAATATACAACAATCAGAAAAACAGTTAAGGTTTGGACAAAGTTCCAAAGTCATCGGTATTGTGCGCCTTGATTTTTTTTTTTTTTTAGTTTAATATAAAATCATTTATATGTTTAATATCCAGTGAAAAAATTCTCTAATAAAAAAATCAACTACAATTATTCTATACTAAAAAGCTCATTTTCGTTACCATTAAAAATATAACACATTTTCGATGAATTTCTAATTATAATACCACTACAGCTGCCATGAAATTTAAGCAAGAAATCTAACAAGCATTATTAAGAAAAAGATATCAAATTTTTAAAGAAAAAAAACTGCATTCAAAAGAAGAAATCAGAAATCTCCTTTCCGAAACAGAAAAGCAAAATTAATCTCTCTTCGCTAGTCATAGGAAAATGATGTGAAAATAACTATGATAGATGTTAAAATGTCTTCCCTGACAAAACCTGTCATGCGGGTTGTTGATTTTCGGAAATATCTGTCAGTGGCAAGTCACATGTGGTTTCATCTGTTGAGAATAAAAAAGGGAATTTGATGATCTTTGTAAATTCACTTATAAATTTCTTTAGAATATTATTTTGTTCCTTTATCTTACTATTTCATTTATTCGGGAAAAAAAAGAAAAGTTATGATTTTATTATTTAATTTAAAATTTTTCCAATTTAAAATAAATTTTAACGTTGCTTTAAATAGAAATTTTAATATAATTATATTTTTATAAACGATTGTAAATAGTTCACATTTCATTAAATTTCATTCATTCATTCTTTTTTTTTTTTTTTTACTTTTTGTTCATATATTTTTTCTCTTTTGTTTTCCATTTCTTTCTTTTTCTTTTTTTCGATTCTTTCTTTTTTCTTTTCTCTTTTTTCGTTTTGTTTCTTTTTTTCCTTTTCTTTTTTGTTTTAAACATAATTCTCAAGTCGCACGCACCTTCTGAATATATTTCTTGAATGAAACGATTTTTTTTGTTGTTGTTGTTATTATTATGCGGGGAATTTCTATTTAACGAAATCCCGTCATTATATTTAAACACTTCGTCATGAAGAAAATTCGTTTAATAGAATTCAACTCAAATCAATTAAATTTGTATTATAAAATACAGAAATGAAAAATTCGCATTAAATAGAAATATATGAAAAATGCCTATTAATTCGGGAGGAATTTTTTTAATGCAATTTAGATATATGAGAAAGGTTTAATTAGAATAGTATCTAATAATATACATAATAAAGAGTGATAAACTAAAAGCTTAATGTATTTTTTTTTAATCTAGTATTCCAAATTCTCAACTGGGAAAAAGTCCGTAATTTTACTCTGTAAAGTTTTCTTATTAAAAAAAAAAAAAAAAAAAAAAAAACTGTTTTAAAAATTAGTGGCAATAAAAGAGGCTGTTTTAGGTAGCTTTCATTATAAAATGTAAAAAGCTACCTGTCGCTGCCGTCCGGAGGAAAGCACTTGTAAAAAATTTTGGTATATTTTCAGCGACCATGACCTTTTAGACATGAAAACCATCCTCCGTTCAAATATTGATATATATATATATATATATATGTATATCTGATCTTTGTCATGCTGTAACTATCGTATTTATGAACCGATTTGAATGAAACTTGGCAGTACATAGTACATAGAAATGACCGAGTTCGTTGGCCAGTATCTCCACCATCTTGTTTTAAAATGACATCCATTTAATTTTTTTAATTTAAAATATAAAATTAAATGCGAAAAAAATTAAAATTTGAAAAGTACTTTTTTGTGTGTTAGAAATTATAACAACGATTCTAAAATACTTTTTATTTTGTCTATATTTTTAAAAAAAATGACTTAGTTATAGCACTTTGAATTTCTAGTTTGGCTGACATTTCGAAACAATTTAATTTTATCACGTGATAACGCGCGAATTTATGAATCAATTTGGAAGTAACTTGGTGCATACATAGTACATAATGAGGCCTGGACTGAGTTCACCGACCAGTTCCATCCGCCATCTTGTTTCAAAATGGCGGCTATTTAAACTTCTTTAAATAAAATTAAAATTTAAAATTAGGTAGAAAAAAGGGAGAAATTGAAAAAGATTTTTCTTTTATGCATTTGACCTTGATACAAAGATTCCAGAGCATTTTTTGTTTCGTCTGTATCTTAAAAAATGGCTGAGTTATAGCACTTTTAATTTCAAGTGTTGCTCACATTTTGAAATGATCTGATTTTCGTCACGTGATAACACGCGTATTTATAAACCGATTTGGATGGAACTTGGTGCGTACAAAGTATATACCGATGTCTGGACAGAGTTCGTTGGCCAGTTCCATCCGCCATCTTGTTTTAAAATGGCGGAATATTAAATTTAAAAAAAATTAAATTAAGTGCAGAAAAGTAAGAAATTGGAAAAGATTTTTCTATCGTGTGTTTGACCTTGATACAAAGATTACAGAGCATTTTTGTTTCATCTATATCTTGGAAAATGGCTGACAAGGAAGGTCTCCATTCTGGGCATACTCACAATTTTTTGAAAAAAAAGAAAAAACTAATTAAACCCTTCATGTATATAATAAAGGATCAGTAAAAATTAACGGCGGAATTACAGTAGAAAACTAGTAAAATAATAAAATACTTTCAAATATTTGGCTTGAAAAGACGAAATTGTCACGCGATTAGGCGAGCAGCATTTCCCCCCGCCAAAAGCAAACGATTTTAACACAACTGAAACTTTTGGATTTTTAGAATGCGTGTAAATGGTATTTAATGACTTGAAACATAAACAATGAGAGAGTTTAATGTATTATATATATATATATATATATACATATATATATATATACCGGGTGTCCCAAAAATGACTGATGGATTTTAAAATTCAATAACTTGCAAACGGTGACAGCTATTTAAAAAATTTTTGCAGGAAGGTTATGTATAATGTTAGGATTTCTTTAACCGTCATTTTTTTATTTTAGTTCGCATCTCAAACAAAAGATGGCGCTGACGGCGATTGAAGGCCAGGTCGACGCTTCACTCAGCACTGATTACCTGGCCTTCAATCGCCGTCAGCGCCACCTATTGTTTGAGATGCGAACTAATATAAAAAATTACGGTGAAAAAACTCTTGACGTTATACATAACCCTCCTGCAAAAAATTTTTAAATAGCTGTCACCGTTTACAAGTTATTGAATTTTAAAATCCATCAGTCATTTTTGAGACACCCGGTATATATATATACATATATAGTATTGCATATATATGTTATTTGTTGCTTTATTTTTTTTTCCTCTGGAAAAAATATTTTCATACATACAAAATTCTTATTCCGAAAAATTATTTTCATACATATAAGCGTATTCAAAGATAAATGCTAGATGTTTCCATAGCAACAAAATCGAATTGACGATGATGAAATTGAAACAATTTTAATTAATGCCCGTATGGAGACCTTCCTTGTTAGTTATAGTACTTTCAATTTCTAGTGTGGCTGAGATTTTGAAACGGCCTGAAATTTTTCAGGCGATAATACGCATATTTATAATCTGATTTGGATATAATTCCGTGTGTTCATAGTACATACCAATGTTCACTGGGCAACTTCATCCGCCCTCTTGTTTTAAAATGGTGGCCATTTAAGTTTGTCAAAAATCTTTCAAATGTATAATGATGTACAAAGAAAAAATTGGAAATTGAAAAAGGGTTCTTTCTAAAGTGTTTGAAATTAATAATGAGTTCCGGAGTATTTTTTTCCTTTTCTTTACTTTAAAAAACGCCTGAGATATAGCAGTTTGAATTTATAATGTGGGTGACATTTTTTAAAAAATCAATTTGCCCGCGACAGCACTCGTAAGGTACCCTGGGGTAATAACGCCACGTTAAGGTTCTACCAATTTTCACGGCTCAGTTTTAGATTGTATTTTTCAAACAAATATATGATTTGATACAGCAACTCATTGACTATCTATATAAAAAAATAATTTAACAGATATGTATTCATAAAATGTAATGGCGTTATTTTTTGGCCAATGGTATTTGGCGTTATTACCCACCTATATGGGTAATAACGCCATGCAAACAAAACTATGGAATAAGATGGAATAATTGTATGTAGATTGCCCAATTCAAAAAATACAAACTCTACAAACTTAGAAATTGACAAATTGCATTCTAAGCTATTGAAAATGTTCAATTTTTTGTGAAAATGTAAGAAAAAATTTGTGGTGTGGGGGGGGGGGGGGAGGATGAGGCAAAAGAATTTAAGACCGTGAGCTTCTTTTTGCTTAAAAAGGACCTCTTAAATAGAATTATTAGAAACATTGCACAGTTTTAACTGTGTTTATTTGAATCAGTATTTAGGATGTAGCTCGGCCACTGTAGGGAAACAACCGGGGTATTAATGTCAAGGATTGGCGCTATTACCCCGTTATAGTTACTGCGCTGTACATTTTAAATTACAAATTATCTTGAGAAGATATCAAAAATCTTCAACAACATTTTGAAAGTCCATGAAATGTACTACAAATTTATGTAATTAACAAAGTATTTCCGGATAAAAAAAATAGTCTTCACATCACAAAACGTATTTCGCAAATTTTAGATCAAGCGTTAATTTTAGTTGTTTGTAAAAACAATAAGACCTAAAAATGAAACAAATTAACTTGAAGCTGTTTTTTGCGATTTATATGACTCAAAATCCTTCTGCGCAGAGCACATGGGTGTCATTTACCAGATTATTTCATAATCATGCATAATATTAGCACTTGGCGTTATTACCCCGCCTGGTGTTATTACACCAGACCACCTTATATATAATTCGATTTCGATGTGAGTGTGCATGTGCACATGAAATAAGATTTCGGCCAGGCTCATTGGTTTGTTTTAACCATCATTTTGTTTTAAAATGGCATACACTTCATGATATCATGGAATTTGGCGACCCTATAAATCGCTTAAAATAAAATCAGCTTGAATAAAAGATGACTAATTTCTAAAAATTCCCATTAATATTCAGTATTGACATAAGCTGGACAAAAGTATTCAATCTTATATAATCTGGTTCCATTAATTTGAGCTTCGTATGTTTGAATAATATAACGTAATTTAAAATAAATAAATAAATAAATAATGTATATGAAAGGAGCTCTTCCTCCCGGTACTGCCGGAAGGACTTTTTATAAATGATTCTTTAAATGTGATCTTCCGGAAAGAGCTTTTATAAATGATTTTTTAAATGTGGAATATATATCTGTTTCTGTTTCTCAGGTGTCTAATGTTGAAAAGCGCTCACTTAGTTTAATTTATATTTACCTATTAACAGACATTAAAACCAATACATAAAAATCCCGTAAATGTCATTAAAAATATATATACAGGGTGTTTCGCTACCAGACCGACAAACTTTGAGGGGTGATAGTAGACATGAAGACAAACATTATTAAATGGGAAACCATGGGGCGGAAACGTCTTCTGTAGGAGCTTGGGGCAATTAAAGTTTAAGGTTCAAAAATTCAAACGATGATAAAAAAAGGAAAAAAGGGTCGATTCGTTTGCGATTTTCACTAAAATCATTCTTTATGACACGATTTTGAAAAAACAAATTATAAAGGTTACATTCAAAAATTGTCGATAGAGGGCGCTTTAGACTTTAGAGTAACGAACAACTCTTTTTTACCGTTATTTTGCGCATGGGATTAAAATTATTTTAAACTTTAGACTTTAACTTAAATTTTAATCCCAAAATCGGAAACATTGGGATCGGGTAACTGGCTATAATTTAACTGTGAACAGAGGGGTGGATTTTAAACATTCATAAACATTATACAAACTGATCGATTTTGTTGCGGTTTGCGTGTAGTTCATTCCCTTGGTAATTATTTTATTCCAAATGACTTACAGCTCTTGTGTCTCCATTTTTGATAGAGGGCGCTTCCGACACATCTCCGACATTTCAATGGCATTAATCCTCTGTGTTTTACTACCAGACCAACATACTTCCAGGAAGTGTTAGGGATGCAAAGCGACTCGGAATCATATAGGAATGTAACATTGAAAATGCCTTTATAGCGAGCTGTGGTTAAAAGAAGCAGAGAAAAAAGGAACAGAAACAGATAGTGAAACAGCAACACGTTAATGTGGCAGAAAGCAATTTAATTAAAGGTTTTACTACAAAAGGTATCCGAAATTACGACCAGAAGTAGTCGGGCATGCTTGAAAGCAGCGTTGCATGCAATTCCTTACGCTTTGAAAGATTCCTGGCATCTCGGAAATCTTTCTGGCAGCTACAGAAATTCGAGCTGACAGGTCTTCCACTGACGGTACAGGAGTCTCATACATTCAACTTTTCATTTGATCCCAGTAGAAGAAGTCCATACAGATTCATATTCAGATTGAGCTAGGTGGTGGTTGGGGGGGGGGGGGGGGTACCAATTGGTTTGAGCTCAACTAGCTGCACACAGCAATGTTTTTTTTAAAAATTCAGAACAATTATACAGTAATAAAATAAACGTAGGTAACAAAAAGTAATTGATATAATGAAGTACGTGCGACGATCTGGCAGGCCAACGAACCGGGCCACCACTACCTATCCACCGCTGTCCACATGTTATGTTGAGGTGTCTGAGAACATCATTTGTAAAATGTGGAGGAGCCCCATCGTGCTATAGAGTGGCGCAACGAAAGAGGAACACGTGCTTTTACCAGAAGTTCCGACAGAACGTGTTGTAGAAATATGAAGTGGCTTTTTGCTCTGCTTCTTTTAACCCTAACTCGTTAAAAATATATTTTTGACGTTACATTATATTATGATTCCGAGTCGTCTTTGCATCCCTAACACTTCCGGGAAGTATGTTGGTCTGGTAGTAAAACACCCAGGAGTAATGCCATTAAAATTTCGGAGATGTGTCGAAAGCGCCCTCTAACAAAAAATGGGGACACCAATGCTGTATGTCATTTTGAACAAAATAATTACCATGGGAATGACCTACACGCAAACCGCAATAAAATCGATTAGTTTGTCAAATGTTTATGAGCATTCAAAATCCTTTCCTCTGTTCACAGTTCAATTTTCGCTAGTTACCCGATAACAATTTTTCTGATTTTGGCCTTAAAATTTAAGTTAAAGTCTAAACTTTAGAATAATTTCAACTCCGTGCACAAAATAAGGGTGAAAAGTTGTTGTTTGTTACACTAAAGTCTAAAGCGCCCTCTATCGGCAATTTTTAAACGTAACCTTTAAAAATTTTTTACAAACAAAACGTGATATAAAGAATGATTTTAGCGAAAACCGCAAACGAATCCACCCTTTTTTCCGTTTTTTATAATCGTTCAAGTTTCGGACCTTAAATTTTAATGGCCCCTGGCTCCTACGGAAGACATTTGCGCCCCATGGTTTCCCATTTAATAATGTTTGTCTTCATGTCTACTATCACCCCTCAAAGTTTGTCGGTCTCGTAGCGAAACACCCTGTATTTAACTTACTTCAGGACAGGACAAATTAGTCTATAAAAATAATTATAAGTGTACGTAAGAATGCTAAGAAATGTGTTAATAATTCACTCTGAGAATTCTGCAGTTTACTGACGTTTTTTATTGACTTTATTATGTATAGCTGCCTTTAAAAAATTAAGCACTTTTTTAAAATGACATCTAGATGATTTTTATGTGCGTAAAATTTGTTTTAATGTCTGTAAATAGGTAAATGTAAAGTAAAACTATTTGAACAAAAATGATATTGTTATAATTTATTTAAAAACTGTTAAAGAACGGTTTTCGGAATCACTGGCAGTGTTGAAATCAGACACATTCTCCGAGTTTGATTTGTGCGGCTCTCAGGAGGTTATATTACAGAGTTACGCGGAGAAGGGGTTGCACTCTACTGAAAACAAAAATTCTCAAATCTTTTGTAAAGGAGCATCTCATTGCTCCGGGACAGAGGGAAAACGTTATCGCTGGGCTAGTTCCTGAATTCAACATTGATCTTTCGCAATTTGGAAGAAGCATTGTATATATTCGTTGCGATAATTGCATTTTCCTGTACATTCAGAAATATTTACCCCTTTTTTACAATAAAGGCTGCGTTGAGTCCCCTCCAGGCATCAAAATTGCAATAATAATAACGTCTGTATTACATTTAAACATTTTAAAACTTTATGATCAGCGTAATTATAACAGGGATTTTAATCTCCACTTTTGTCTATGTCTATCATTAAAGAGTAGATGTATAATGATCAAAAATGTATTTGCGTACTAAAAATTATCAAAGCACCCTCTGATTTTACGGACTGGTTATAGTTCTCAAAAAAATATATATATAATATAATATCTATCTATCTATCTATCTGTCTATCTATCTATCTATCTATATATATATATATAGATATAGATATATATATATGTTTATGTTCTTCTCATTTAATTAATACTAATATCAAAAAACTTGTATATGATGCTATAAATAATGGATTTCCTAAAAAATTCATATATTCTTTAATTTATAATTCGATATTACATTATCTCATTATTAAATTAACTCTTTGCCTAAAAAAATCGATAAAAAATTTCTAAAACATAAAAATAATAATAAAAAATAAAAAATGTAAAAAAAGAAATATAAAAAATATATAGGTTGGTTGGGTGGGTAGATGTTAGAGTAAGTAGGAGGGCGGTGTTGTGTGGATAAAACGCAAAGGTTACTATAATATTTTTAAAAAATTGAGAGTGGGAAATTTATTTTAACATAATTTTTATAGGGTTTAATTGACACCAATGTATGGATTTTTGTTTAGTTATATCTATTGTATTATAATAATATTAATCATTTACATTATTAATTTACAATTAAATTTTAATTGAGAGTACTATATCACTACTCTATGTATAGGGTACATTTATTAATAAGCTATATTATATTTATTAATTTAATTATTATTGTTATTATTATTATTATTATTATTATTATTTTATTTATTTATTTATTTATTTATTTTTTAATCTTTTATCATCCTATATTAAGATATTGAGTTTTAGCCAAGCGTAGTCAAAATAGATGTTATTGATTAAAGTAATAAAAGAGTATTCTAAGCTCTAAGGTATATATTAATATTTATGTAAATACTTTATTCTACTTTTAATTATTTTATTAATTTAATATTATGTTATGATCGATTATCAATTTTTTTCTCCTGTTCAATTATATGTCCAATTCAGCATTTTCTTTGTTATTGTGACTTTGTAGTCTACACGTGGATTTAACTTTTAGTTTTTACTTAATCTTAACTCTTTTTGTAATTTAGCATTATTTTTACTACTCCAATTATTAAGCTTTTTTATTGTCTTCAGTATTTTGTATCGCTTTCAATCCTAGCTGGATTTGTTCAACTTTTTTTATCTAGTTAGTTTGCGCGTTTCGCTTTTATTATTTGACTAGTGCAACCCTATTGAATTGGCGTCTATGTTCCGTAGCATTTTAGGAGCGAGTTGATTTTCCCGCGTTTTGCGTACTGTAACATTATCGCCGTTGGAGTTGGTGACTGGGATAATCGACGATTCTGAACCGAAATGCTCTCCACGTTATTTCGGTGTTGTTGGATATGTCGGGTGATGTGTACTTTACGTATGTGAAGTATTAGCGGAGTCCTCTTTATGATGTGTGATGATGGTCTTTAATGTGATTAGCATTGCAGTGATCAACAGATAAGTCGTTTTTTATTTTTATTATTTTGTTATCTAACTTTTTATGACATTTATATATGAATGCATGGTGTTTCTGTATGCTACTGTTGTTTCTGTATTTAGATTAGGGTAACGGATGTGCTTTGTGACTGATTCCATTTGTATTTCGTTACTGTTTTTTTTCCCCTTTTCCACTGTTTATTACTTGGTATTCCTTTAATGAATTTTGGTTTTTTGTATGTGTGTAGCCTCAAATTCGTATTATTTTGCTTTTCATGGCTAATACGGAGATGAAACCACACAGTTCATTTGTAGTTCCAAAGTATTTGGGGCTTGATAATTCTGCTTTGGTTCTACAAATTTCTATTACATTCATTTTATTTATTTATTTAAATTTTTCTCATGTTTCGGTTTGGTTTATTGATAAATTCAATTGGTGAATATTGTCTACTTTTAAGAGGCTACTTCTCTCAAATGAAAAGACCCGTTCGCTAATGCTAATCCTGTGGGAGAAATTTATAAAGATATCTTGGTTGCATTTTAATATTTTTAGATTATTCTTTTTGCATTGGATAACTCAGATTGATCTGAATGGAGGTCGTTTTTTAGTTTTTCGATGTTGGTTGCAGATATTTTTTATTGGGTTGCTTTCGCTTTCCAAACCGGTTCCGAAAATGAAAGCGTCCTAGTAAAAAATAACTGTAAAGAAAATAAGAAGAGTAACTAACGGCATGCATACAGATTGATCTCAGATATTCAAAGCCAAAAAATCATTTAAAAATATTGAAATGCAACCGAGATATCTGTATAAATTTCTTCCATAGGATTAGCATTAGTGAATGGGTCTTTTCATTTGACCGAAGTACCCCTTAATGGTCTTATATATATATATATATACCGGGTGTCCCAAAAATGACTGATGGATTTTAAAATTCAATAACTTGCAAACGGTGACAGCTATTTAAAAAATTTTTGCAAGAGGGTTATGTATAATGTCAGGAGTTCTTTGACCGTAATTTTTTATTTTAGTTCGCATATCAAACAATAGGTTGCGCTGGCGGTGATTAAAGGCCATGTGATCAGTGCTGAGTGAAGTGTCGACCTGGCCTTCAATCGCCATCAGCGCCACCTATTGTTTGATATGCTAACTAAAATAAAAAATTACGCTAAAAAAACTCCTGACATTGTAAATAACCCTGCTGCAAAAAATTTTTAAATAGCTGTCACCGATTGCAAGTTATTGAATTTTAAAATCTATCAGTCATTTTTGGGACACCCGGTATACAGGGGGATTCCAAATTTTTCTTACAATAAAAGAGGGGTGATAGTACACATCAAGACAAACAATATTAAATAGGAGACCAAGGGTCCTAAAGGTTTTCCAAAGGAGATAGCCGCCATTAAAGTTTAGGGACCAAAATTTCAAATAAACATAAAAACCGGAAAAATCGGTCGTTTGATTTGCGGTTTTCACTAATATTATTCTTTATTTCGGCATTTTCTTGAAATTAAATTATAAAGATAAATTTCAATAAATACCGATAGAGGGCGCTTTAGACTTTGGAGTAACGAACAACTATTTTTTGCCGATATTTTTTGCATATCATTAAATGTTTTCGTAAGCTTAGACTCAAACTTAAATTTTGAGCTCAAAATCTGAAAGTAGGAGTGGTTAAGTAGCACAAACTGAACTGTGTTCAGAGGGTTCAAATTACAAATGATTATAAAAACTAGTCGTTGGGGGGGGGGGGGGGGAGCGTAATACTTACCCATCATGGATAGGCATATGAAAATAAAACATGTGAAAACTATTTATACAATGCATTGCAATTCCAAAACAAAATTTAAATATTGTTAATATGCATAGTAATGCTCTATTAATGAATTGCTGATGTACCAATTTCGACAAATTATATAGAACGCCAAACTACTCAAGTAATACCGAACTGCATAAAAGAAACATTTTTATAACTCCAAAAATAATAATAATATAAACTAACAGTTTACTGCGTTGGATTAAGCGTCTCATTTTCAATTGAAATATACCTTTGAATTGAAATTTGAATGAAATACAGGGTCATGAAAAATCGAAGAATGTGGAAAACAGGATTACAAATATCTCGGCAACTAATATCAGAGCGACTTCGTTCTACATGCAAAATGTGTGTTATTTTATTGCCTTTTACGTCCATTCCTTAGAACAAAAACATTCGAAAAATTTTATATACCTTTCATCAGAGCGAATTTTTCGAGAGTTCCGGATAAAAAAATGGTTCCGGATAATCGAGGTTGCTGGTATTAAATAGGTTTCGTCCCATTCTTACATACTAACTATATACAAAATTTCAAGTCTCTATCTCAATTTGTTCGGGAGATAGAGCGTTTACAGACAGACAGACAGACGGCAAAAAAAAATTTCTAAAAATATGTTTTTCGGAATCTCTACTATCTAAAACGTGTAAATCCGTCAAAAAAAAATTTCAATTTTCAAAACGATTGCAAGACTTACCCTATACTACGTATGATGGGTAAGTAAAAACGGAAAAATTGGTTCATTGATTTGTGGTTTTCACTAAAACTATTCTTTATGTTGATATTTTCTTAAAAATAAATTATAAAGATAAATTTCGAAAAATGTCGATAGAGGGCTCTTTAGACTTTGGAGTAACGAACAACTATTTTTTGCCGTTATTTTATGCATCTCATTAAATGTTTTTGGAAGCTTAGATTTAAACTTAAATTTTGAGATCAAAATCTGATTAGTAGGGAGTAGTTAAGTAGCACAAATTGAACTGTGTTTAAGGGGGGGATGTTCAAATTTAAAATAATTATAGAAAATAGAAAATTTTTTCGATTTGTTTGCGGTTTAAAATAAAACTTCTTTAAGTCAGTATCTTCTTGAAAATAAGTTTTAAAGATAAATTTCAAAAAATTCCATTAGAGGGCGCCTTAAACTTCAGAGTAACCAACAATTAATTTTAACCATTATTTTTTTGTTCTAATTAAATGCTTGCAAAAACTTATTAAATGTTTTCGGAAGCTTAGATTTAAATTTAAATTTTGAGCTCAAAATCTGAATAATTAGGAATAGTTCAGTTGCGCAAAATGAAGTGTCTTCAGGAGTTGAAATTTAACCCTGCCCCCTCCTCGAACACAAATAAAATTTTCGCTACTTAAACGCTCCCAACGATTCAGAATTTGAGCTTCAAATTTAACTTTATGCATTTGAAAACATTTAATAAGATTTAAAAAAATAACAGTTAAAAATAGTTGTACGCTATTTCAATTTCTAAAGCGCCCTCTATCGGCATTTTGTGAAATTTATCTTTAGAATTTATTTTCAAGAAAATGCTCATTTAAAAATTAGTTTTAGTGAAAACCGCAAACGAATCGACGAATTTTTCCGTTTTCTATAATCATTTGAAATTCCAACCCTCTGAACACAGTTCAGTTTGTCTATTTAACCACTCCCAACTATTCAGATTTTGAGCTCAAAATTTAAGTTTATGTCTGTCTGTCTGTCAGTCTGTCTGTCTGTAAATGCTCTATCTCCCGAACAAATTGAGATAGAGACTTGAAATTTTGTATGTTGTTAGTATGTAAGAATGGGACGAACCCTATTTATTATCAGCAACCTCGATTATCCGGAACTATTTTTTTCGGACTCTTGAAAAATTCGTTCTGATGAAAGGTATATAAAAATTTTCGAATTTTTTTGTTCTAAGGAATGGAAGTAAAAGGCAATAAAATAACACACATTTTGCATATAGAACGAAGGCAATCGGATTATTAGTTGCCGAGATATTTGTAATCTTGTTTTCCACATTCTTCGACTTTTCATGACCCTGTATTTCATTCAAATTTCAATTCAGAAGTATATTTTAATTGGAAATGAGATGCTTAATCCGACGCAGTTAATTGTTAGTTAATAGAATTATTATTTTTGGAGTTATAAGGATGTTTCTTTTACGCAGTTCGGTAATACTTGAATAGTTTGGCATTTTATATAATTTGTTGAAATTGGTACATCAGCAGTTCTTTAATAAAGCATTACTATGTATATTAACAATATTTAAATTTTGTTTATGAATTGCAATGCATTGTAGGAATAGTTTCACATGTTTTATTTTCATATACATATCCATGATGGGTAAGTATTACGGTGGCCCCCAACGACTAGTTTAATTTTGATGTAGTTTCTTTAAAGAATTGAAAACACACACATACAAAAAAAAAATAAAATAAAAAAAATACGCATTTACTATAATTGCACATGTCTTTAATATTATGTAAAATGCCATAACATAGTAACTACTAAGTATAATTCCCCATTTTGCATACTAAGGCATTGCTATTATGATTTTTTTACATATTTAGCCTGCATAGTCAATCAGAAATTAAAGTCTCTTTATAAATATTCACGTAAATTCTCGAAATATTTTGGAAATTGACAAAAATTTGTGATAAAATTTTGCTGATAATATCTTGAAATTTGTATTAAATTATACGAATGTATGTCATAAAATTTAAATAAAACAAGATAAATTTTTCTATTTTTTTCCATTTTTAAGCTTAATAAATTCGACCTTAGTAGACACATTTCCTCTTATTTATAACATAGCTAAAGAAAAGTAATATAACTTAAAGTTCTGTTTAGAAAAAAACCCTCGCAATCAATAGAAATCAATATCTATAAAAGAACAATAACTAATGGATCTCCAAAAACACAAAAAGTTTATTTTTGCTGGTTCTTTCTCTATTGTGTTGAAATTTTTAAATGTATTTTTTATGGGTTTCTTGTTTGAAAGAAAATAACATAAATAAAGAAAATATGTATTTTCGAAGGAAGACCATCATACAATAAGTCATAAATCATAAATTTGATACTAGATTTCAACGCAAAATATTTTTTTTTCAGCTTTTCTGAAAATATTTCTGAAGCAGTTTCTTTTGCCTTTATATGTTTGTCTGGATGTAAATACATTTTTCTGCATATATCAATAAAATTTACTGCGCTTTTATAAACAGTTTTTTTTTTTTTTTTTTTTTTTTTTTTACCTCAATGTTGCTTCTATTTCTAAAAGTATCGATTGCAAAATTCGTCAGATAACATCATTCATCACATCTCGACATTTCACAGGAGATTTTACTGTAACTTGAAACTATAGCACTCAGCTCTGCATGCAGCAGTAAAAACGTACATAAAAGCATAGAATTCTTACAAATTAAGACGTAGACAAGTTTGGAGGATTGTTAATTTAACCTCTTGAACAATCCAGTCTTCTTCTGTGGTCAAAAATGGACATATGTTCGATACCTGGTTACATTAGGTAGCTTCCATTACAAAAAGTAAAAAGCTACCTACTGCAGCCGTCCGGAGGAAAGCACTTCCAGAAAATTTTGGTATATTTTTACCGATCATGACCCCCAGACCCCAAAACCACCCTCCGTTCAAATGTTGATATATATATTTTTTTCGAAGAATTTCGAATTTCTGTAACTATAACTGTAACCGTAAGCGCCATTTTGTTGCCGTTCAGAGAATTTCGAGCTCATACCTCTGAATAGCTATATCTGAAATTTCACCTCGATCGGTTGAACGGACTGGCTGCTAGAGCTCCATATACCGGCAAAGTTTTTTTTATGACCACCCTGTAAATAACCATATATATATATATATATCTGTTTATTGTCATGCGATAACTAACCTATTTATGAACCGATTTGAATGAAACTTGGTATGTACATAGTACATACAAATGTCTCGACCGAGTTCGTTGGCCAGCATCATCCTCCATTTTGTTTTAAAATGGCGGCCATTTTAAACTTAAAAAAAATTTAAAATTTAAAATTAAATGCGAAAAAATTAAAAGTTCAAAAATATTACGTCTCTTACGTGTTAGAAGTTAAAACAACAATTCCAGAACACTTTTTATTTTGTCTATATCTTAAAAAATGATTGAGTTATATCACTTTGAATTTTCTTATCGCTGACATTTTGAAACGATCTGATATTTGTCACGTGATAACACGCGTATTTATGAATCGATTTGTATGTAACTTGGTGTGTACATAGTATATACTGAGGCCTGAATCGAGTTCGACACCCAATTCCATCCGCCATCTTGTTTCAAAATGGCGGCCATTTAATTTTTTTTTATTTAGAATTTAAAATTAGGTACAAAAAAGTGAGAAATTGAAAAAGATTTTTCTTTTATGCATTTGACCTTGATACAAAGATTCCAGAGCATTTTTTGTTTCGTCTGTATCTTAAAAAATGGCTTAGTTATAGCACTTTTAATTTCTAGTGTTGCTCACATCTTGAAATGATCTGATTTTCGTCACATGATAACACGCGTATTTATAAACCGATTTATATGAAACTTGGTGCGTACATAGTACATAACAATGTTTGTTCCGAGTTCGTTGGCGAGTTCCATCCGCCATCTTGTTTCAAAATGGCGGAATATGGATTTTTTTTAAATTTTAATTTTTAAAATTAGGTACAAAAAAGTAAGAAATTGAAAAAGATTTTTCTTTTGTGAGTTTGACCTTGATACAAAGATTCCAGAGCATTTTTTGTTTCATCTCTATCATGAAAAATGGCTGCGTTATAGCACTTTCAATTTCCAGTGTAGTTGACATTTTGAAACGGACTGAAATTTGTCACGCTATAATGCGCATATTTATAAACTGATTTAGATATAACTCCGTGTGCACATAGTACATAGCAGTGCCTTGACCACTTTCCCTGGCCAACTTCATCCGTCCTCTTGTTTCAAAATGACAGCCATTTAAGTCTGTCAAAAATCTTTTAAATGTATAATGGTGTTCAAACAAAAAATTAGAAATTGAAAAAAGGTTCTTTTTA
Organism: Maratus speculifer; assembly: GCA_964019185.1. Taxonomy (NCBI): domain Eukaryota; kingdom Metazoa; phylum Arthropoda; class Arachnida; order Araneae; family Salticidae; genus Maratus; species Maratus speculifer. Next base: position 46,526,102 of record OZ025296.1, read on the forward strand.
AAGTATTTATCTTAATAATGAATTCCGGAGTATTTTTTGCTTTCACTTTAACTTAAAAAACACCTGAGATGTAGCAGTTCGAATTTCCAACATGGGTGATATTTTTTAAAAAATCAATTTGCCCGCGAAAACACTCGTATATATTAATCGATTTCAATATGAGTGTGCATGTGCACATGAATTAAGATTTCGACCAAGCTCATTGGTTTGTTTTATCCACCATGTTGCTTTAAAATGGCATACACTTCATGATATCGTGGAATTTGGCGACTCTCTAAATCGCTTAAAATTAAGCGAGGCTGAATAAAAGATGACTATTTTCTAAAAATTCCTATTAATATTCAGTCTTGACAAAAACTAGTATTCAATCTTATAAAATCGGGTTCTACTAATTTGAGCTTCGTATGTTTGAATAATATAACTTAATTTAAAATAAATAAATAAGTATATGAAAGCCACCTCTTCCTCCCGGCACTGCCGGAAGGACTTTTAGAGATTAGATTAATTTATAACACGATTATTCAATCGGTAAATAAATTATAAAAGATGTAAAATTTCCAAATCGGTGAGAAATCTTGGCCCGGACTTTTTCACCCGCTTAGAATATTTACATCTGTTTTCACGTGGTTATATGTTGACTGATTGCATAAAGTGGTTTTACTTATAAAAATTCCCGCTGCCGCTGTACGCTAGTTGGTCTCGTAATTTAGAGCCTTGGTCAGATGACGAACACCTTCACCTGACTAGGCACCTCCAGAGGTGCATAGGTAATAGAGGTGCCATTCATAGGTAACTTGGAGGTGTTCCCAACCACGACGGATTTTACACGCACCAGGTGCCATTAGCGTAAATGGCGGATTTTAGCTGCCGGTGAGACACCATGTTTTGGCTACTATTGTCATTGGATGTAGAGCAGTTACACAACTTTTTTCTCTTACTGCACAATTGAACCCATTATTAAGCTTCCGTGGCATACTTAGATCATGATGTTTAAACATTCAATGGCGATTCTTTTGCATAGGTGTTGTCTGTTTTGTGTTTTATCTCTATCGATGTTGATGTCATACTAATTATGTAGACTCACCCGTGGCGATTATTCTTTTTGTTTCTCGTTTAGAGAATCCTTAATCCTTTACTCTTTCAAGTTTTGTAGTATGATTTTATCATGGGATGCTTTTTATAATTTCTTTACAGTATTATGAACTTGGCACTGGTTTGGCGAGGTTTTCTCATAATCATGGTGGTCATGTTGCGTTGTTTCACAAGGTTTTTGTCACAGTTGGTGTTTGTCATATTGCGATATTTCGCTGGGTTTTATCTTGAAGTGATCTTTGCTATACACAGTCCTTATTTTTTAGGCTCTAATCACTTTATGCGTTTCATATATTTGTTTTTTTTTTATAACATTTTTATGTGAATCTGCCCTTGGCGATTAGTCTATATTGATTTTTATCGATTAATATTCAGATAGAGCTTGGTGCAATGCAATGGAATACAAAACTAGCAACGTTAAAAAGCACCAAATATTGTGTATAAATAGCAGACCGGTTGTAGCATTTAGCGTACCGTCATCAGTGCGATTTCTACCTCCGATAGCACTGATGACGGTACGCTAAATGCTTCCGAAACCGGTCTGCTATTTATACAGAATATTTGGTGTTTTTTAACGTTGCTAGTTTTGTATTCCATTTTTTTATTCCTGAATTGATTTCAAATTGTTACTTATCCTAATAAAATGGAATTGTAAATCTAGGATGTAGTATAATCATTCGCATAATCAATACGAAATTACGAATGTAAATTGAATGAGACTATTCCCCAAGAGAAAAGAACTTCATTATTTAAAAATTTACCAGAATAAAGCAGCTCATCAGAAATGCAGAGTATCATTGCATAACAATGTCTAATTTAATGCGTCTTATCTGAAACTTTCTAAGTTTTTAAAATTTTTTTAAATAGTTATGTAATTTACAAACTTTAAATTGCAGTTAGTAAAAATTGAATATGTTACATAGAGTATTAAAAAATACTGGCTTGCAGAGCTGATGTTGATGCCCATGGATCTGCAAATTTATTAGTTTAGCATACATTATGTAACAATTATACTTGTAGATGGTGTTGGATATTCAACATACGTATCTTTATGTATCCCGCACAAAGTGTATCAAAATGAGTTTGAAACTAAGAAACAGAAATTCTGCCCTTATTCAGTCACCCCTCGATGAAAAAAAATGTTTATGTATAAATAATGCAAAAAATATTTCGATTTTAAGATTCATAAATCACGTCTTATTTTGTATATAATGACGTTATTCATATCCGCAAGAGAGTTCCATATTTATGATTCAATCTAAAGCAATTTATGTCTATAAAATTTGTATATTATGTCATTATCAAGAAACTTGACCCTCAACCCCTTCTTCTCCTCCCCCCCCCCAAAAAAAGTCGACTATCTATTGATTCATAATCCTTTATTTGTTTGTATTATTAATATAAATATTTGACATTAAATATAATAACTCAAACAAAAATTATTTACTTATTTTTTTTTTCAAAAAAAAAAAAAAAAAAACATTTTATTTGCATTTTCGTTTTTAGTTGTTATGAGAAAATGGCAACAAAAAATATAATTTCTATTTTCCAACAATTTTTCGTTTAATTTCTGAAGAAATGAAGTAACCTCAGTTGCCAACATTAAACAAATGGCGTTAAAAACTATAATATATATATACACATATGTATTTAAAAAATAAATTGAGATATAGTTTTCAAACAAAATGTATTTGAAAGAACATTTTTTTTTCAATATGATGGGGAAAAAAAATAATAAAAATATGCAATGCCTAGAAGTTTAAAAAATTACAATACAGTATTTAAACATACAATGTTATATTTTCTTTGTTTTGTGGCTGGCTTATTATAACGGAACTTTATCTTTTAGAGACGGCACTTAATAACTGGAGAAATAAATAGCATATCGGCGGCAAATACAATATGAATTCCATACATATAAATGCGAAAATTAAAGCAACAAAAAAGCAAAAAATCCGTATTGATGCAAAACCACAAATCAACAATAGGGCTATATATATTATAAAAAATGTATAATATTATTATTAAAATTAAATTTTTAATCTATTATAAAAAAAATTATCTTATATATGTAAATAAGTATATATAAAAAACTTTTTCATGTTATTTTTTATTATTATTATTTCAGTTATTTAACAAGGAATTAAATTCAGACTTTTATGTTTTACATTATCAAACATTAAATTTTTTCTTAGTTACTTAAGCTTTACTTTTTAACATTAACTGCGACATAATTGGGATTTAAAGTTTTAAGTACTACATATAGTTTTCTTAGTATTTAAATTTAGCATCCTTGCAAGAAATAGTTATAAATATTTTTATTCAAATAGCTTGAAATTAGAGGTTTGTGACTAATACTTTTATTCCTCAAAAACGTCTATTATAATCTATCAGGGTTATTTGGTTTAAATCATAGTTTGAACCAAGTGGGTTTTTTTTTTTTTTTCATTTTCCCTAATGTTTGCATTTATTTTATACATTTTTAAAATATGCAAAATCCAAGTTATGCAGAAGTTACAACGAAAGCTTTTAAAATGGCAAACATTTTTAATCCATTCAACTTTTCTTACTAGCATTTAAATCTACATGACAAACTAATTTTTCTACAGCAAGCTGTGGGGAAAAAAGAGTTAGTTTTAATTCTTCTTTAAAACGTTTGTTTTTTAAAAATAGCAAAAATGGCTAATTTCAGCCAAAATTGCAATTTCACTACTTAGATAGCTTGATTAATTATGATTTAGTAAGGATTGCATCATATATCAAAGAATCATTGATGACATAATCATAAGTCATTTTTTCCATTGGTTACTCTGTGTTCTGTATAATGAATGATTGGCTGTGAATTTTCTCTGTTCTGTAGCTATTGGTTTTAGTAAGCTTTTGTTTTTCTTACATTAGGATTTTATACTGTTGCTAGTTATTTTGTGTTGCATTTTATTTTAAGAAAATGTTTTCTATTTTAGTTTATTTTTGTTGATTTAATAAAATACGTCTGTTTGTCCCCCATTATGTTCTTTATTATCAACCTGCATAGTAATTATTTCTTTAATTATTATCTAAAAGGTTTATATAAGTATACTAATAAACTAATAGTTAATATTTTTCAAATAATAAATATATCCCTATACAAAGCTAAATTTAAAGTAATTTAATGATAAAATTTTATGCTAGTTATTTAATTATCAAAAAGTTAAGTACTAATTAACATTAATTAACTATTAATTACAAAAAATCATCATGACTTTCCAAAACTCAAATTATTTTTCTTGCAAATGCTATTTAAATAGTACTGGTAAAAAAATCCGGTTTAAATAACAAAAAACCGGCTTTTGGTGGTGTTTTTTTTTTTTTTTTTTTTTTTTTTTTTTTTTTCAAAATAACTGTTTTTTTTTTCTACCAAGCCTGTGATGAGATGCATATTGAAAGATTTTATGTGTAAGTATTTTTTTTTAAGTTTCATAAAGGCCTTTAAAATTTCATAATTCATAACTATAATGAATATAAATAACAAGTAGTCATAAATTTTGTGTGCAGGAATTTCAAACTTTCGTCAATAAATAAATATGCGCCGTTTAAAATTGTAAACATCCTAAAATTAACTTCAATCTTTTCAATTTATAAATTCATTTTCTTCAAGTTTTAGACATATTTTTAAAAATTCATCTTTGAAAAATATTTTTAAAACCACAAAAAAAAAAATCAGTGAATTGTGGTACAGTTTTAAAAAATGTATTTGATACTGGATTTTTGTTTGGATTCGACGGTGTAGGCACCGAAATTGTGTAATGTTTAAAAACTAATATATTTGTTACATAAGAGCAAGGCCAAACTCGATTCTTCCCCTTATGAGGAGAATTAATTTTGGCCTTGATAAACAAAACAAACATAAACACAATTATAACCTCTTCTTACTTTCCCACTTTTCCAATTAGTTTTCATTATCTTTAAAAACGTCAAAAAACAGTATATTTCCGAGATTTAACGAAGCAAAACAAGTTGGAAATTGCACGTCAAGCGTAGCAAATGTAGTGCGTTCTTACTATAACGAAATTTTAAAAATATTCAGATCTTGATGTAACAGTACACAGTATTTCAGTTATAATAAGTGGCGAAAATCTTTTGTGTATTCCTGTAAATACTATCTGCTTTCCATTATACAGAAAATAATTTGTAGTAATGGAATACAAAAACTAGCAACGTTAAAAAGCACCAAATATTGTATATAAACAGCTGACCGGTTTCGGTAGCATTTAGCGTACCGTCGTCTGTGCTAGCGGAGGTAGAAATCTGCTCATATATATAGTAAAGACGGAGGATTGAAGGCAGCCAACAGGATGGCAGAGGACTGCAAGTAAGGGCCAATCGGAGAGCGCACTTGGAAAGGGAGCGGAGGGAGAGAAAAAGGTAAAAAAAGAGCGGGAAAAATAATAATAAGCATTACGAAATAGAGGTTTTAATGTAATACTTCCAGCAATTCGAAAGAGGGGGGAAGCGAATTCACAATTGACAATTTTGTTAAAATTTTTATAAATGTGAAATGCTTCAAGGAAGTTAAGTTCATGAATGGAGGTACACTGTAAAAAAATATGGTAACGTTTCAAAAATATTCCCGGAACGTTTCGCCTTTTTTTAGGTTTTCAAAGTAATGTACCACTTTCCTGTAAAATCCTGGTTTTCATACCTGAAACGTTCCAGAAAACCAGTTTCCATCAGCAAAAAGCGTTGAAAGCGGAAATGCGGAAGCCATTTTTTTTATTTTGTTGTCCGTAGTTTGCGCGCGGGTGTCGAAAACGAATTCCTTATGTGGATGTCAAAAAATCATTGTGAAATGCAAATAATTGAATAAAGCACAGAATCATTTGTCTGTAATGTCAAAGTCGAGCCCTTTCAGAGGAAAATACCTTTGTGACATCGCTAAGAGATTACACCCCCCGTACCTGTTTATGGAACGTTTAACTAGCAGCACGTGCAAAAAAAGCGTCTAGTGTTTTGATTTCTATAAAGACTGTGTATTAATTCCTAGTCTAACTGGAGGTTCTATTGGTAGCTTGATTAATTTAAATGAAAAAGTGATTAATCAGTTATCTAGAACACTCTTGTTGGACACAAAAGTTTTCCGCCTCATTTAAAGGATTATTTATTAAAAGAAAAGGATAATCGCAAGAGTAAGTGAATATAGATATATAATATTCTATCTTGATCCACTAATATTTTTATATGCTTTATTAATTTTAGAATAAATATGGTTCTTATAAACGTGTATCTTAAAGTTATTTATATTTTAACGAGTTTCTATTTAAGAATTATAGATTCATGTCTAAGATTTAAAATTAATGTTAATCCATATCCATACTTATGCTATTGTTTTTTTTTTCTCGTAATTAAAAGAAAACGGTCGAAAATAACCTTTCTTTCTTTCTATTTTTATTTTTAATTTTAAAAAATAATTTTGTTATGCTAATAATCAGAAATATTTTAGTAGCTATCTCTCCGCAAAAATATTATATTATGTTAAAATTTAGCATTATTTAACGTGATAATATCCGTATGATTTTATTTTTATTCTTGCTTTTGAAGCTGTCAAATTCAACTTTTGCTGTCAAAAATATAAATTTATACATAGTTTTTCATTTAATTTTGCTTGAGTTGAAATATTTTATATTTAAGTCAAGTTGAATAACGGCTATTCTTTTATAAAATTCAAACTCAGTTTTAAATTATCCAATTTCTTATATGATTTATTGCTAATAACTTGCAATTAATTTACAATTAAAACAGAGTTTTAAAATTTGGTTATAGTTATAAATATGGAAAAAAGAAAATCTGTAGTTATATAGTATAGAATTAAGATCATAATTGATATTATATTAAATATCATTTTTAAAAGTCTTGAACGAATTAAAGCATAAAATTTTGGCAAATTTAATTATTAAATGTGTTTATATGTTATATGGAAGAAAAAAATATGCAATGTTTTCAGATTTTAATAACTATCAAATGGCAAATATTTACGTAAGAGCGGTGAAACATAACATTATATTTTAAATTATGTGTGAAATTAATAAAAACAGTTGCACCTGTCTAAGAAATATATTGTTAATTATTGCATCATAATATGATTACTGTCTGTTTCCTAAGCTATTTTGATTTTTTATAGCAGAATAAATGTAAATTGTAAAACCATATATAAATGATTATTTTAATTTCACCTTAAAAAAAGCAAAACAAAACAAAAAAAGCAAAAACTGCAGCAAATTTAAATAATCCTTAGAATGTTGTATACAAAATGTGTCTGGATTTTTATGCGCACATTTTCCTTGAATTATAAATGAAATGTTAAAATTTTCAATAGTTTTATCAAAGATATAAAAATTTTTAAAAATAAAGTCGTGTATATACTATTAAAGGGGCGAAGAATTATCTTTAATTATCATTAGAGATTTTAATTACTTTCAATCTATGAAAAATGATTCATAAACTGCTTCAACTATGTACTAAAGTAAAGAAAAAATTGTATATTTTTAAATCTTAAAAATGGATTGTATAATGTCTTTCATCTAATCTAATGAAAGTTAAAATATATATATGTTACAGGCCAAACAAGATTTTAGGCCAAACTAGATTGGCCTAGTCCAAACTAGTCTATCCTAACGCCCATCGGATAAACTAGTTTTTCCTAGGCCAAACTAGTCTATCCTAACGCCCATCGGATAAACTAATTTTTCCTAGGCCAAACTAGTCTATCCGAACGCCCATCGGACAAACTAGTTTTTCCTAGGCCAAACTAGTCTATCCGAACGCCCATCGGATAAACTAGATTTTCCTAGGCCAAACTAGTTTGGCCGAACGGTCATTAGGATGAACTAGTTTAGCCTGCTATTCATTGGTTTGAACTAGTTTATCCTAGGCCGAACTAGATTGTCCTAGTCCAATTCAATTTGGCGTGATTTTATTGAATTTAAAGACCGCCACACCGCCAACTTTCTTGTTTTGATCTAATTTAGCCTAGGCTGATGCAATTCGACTCGATTTTAGCTCACAAACTATCAAAGCCTGAGAGCTAATGTGCTCGCAGATTCTGTGTGTGTGTATGTAACCATGTACGTACGTATGTACATACTTATGTGTGTACGTATGTCCATACTTATGTAAGTACGTGTATAGGACTAATATAACGGACTTATGTGTAACTAATATAATGCGAGCACTCTGGTGTTGGAATTTGGACGCGATTTAGTTCAAGCCAGCCGGCTTCGCCCGCTATCGGGCCCCTTCTTTTATATAAAATCTTGAAACGGACGTATGTTGAAGCGAATGAACTTCGAAGTGAAAAAAACATGATAAATATTTAAGAAAAAAGATTTTGCATCGAAATACCACTATTTTCTAATAGTAATTTTTGTAAAAATGTTATATTCTTGCTGGAACTTTTTGAAGCTTTGTGATAGTTTATCGCATATAATTAAAAAAAAAAAAAAAAAAAAAAAAAAGAGTTTTATTTCGGCGTGAAAGAGGATGTGTTTGCGAACAAAATCAGGAAATATAACGGAAATTCTATGTTTTAAAGCACCGTGACCTCAAGTAACACATCTACTAATAGGTTGTTTAACGGAGTTTCATTCAAATACAGTTTTGTTAATCATAGAGTACGCTCCCTGGTGTTGGAATGAGGAACTAATATAACGTGGCTTAGTTAAAACTTGCTGGCTTCGCCCGCTATCGGACTGGTGTGGGTAGCGGGGATATGGTTCGAATTTCGTTCGCTTCGAGGTTCTTTCGAAAAGGAGGGTTACATTCAGTTGTGCGTGATCAACATGCTTGCTACGATTTAACTTTTGTTCGCTTCGAAGTTCATTCGAAAAGGAAGAGCGCATTCGGCAGTACGCGTGCAGCACACCTGCTATACGCTGCCGCAGTCTGTGGGGACGCGGCTGAAGAACTAATGCACGAAATTTAATAAAAAATTATATTCGGGTAGTCTCTGATCTAAATTGATACTGATTAGTTTTTGGTGTAAATCATTCATCAGGTGGAGTACTGTTTGGCATTTTTTACGATTTACGCATCAGCTTTATCTTAATAGCTAATACAATCAAATTTCCATCGAACTTTAGATACAGTTCGTCCATGACATGAGTTGGTGTTGTTTTTATTTTGAAGTAAATCAATCAACACGGCTATAATATGCTGCATTTTTCACAATTTTCACAATAGCTGTATCTCAAGAACTAATAGACGGAATTTAATAAAAATGCATATTCAGATAGTCCCTGATATAAATCGATGCTGATTACTTTTTCATGTGAATAGTTCAACAGATGGCGCTTCTAAAGTGCGTTTTTGCTGATTTGCATTAACACTATTTCAATAACTAATTTACGGATTTTCATCAAACTTCCGAATCAGTAAATCCGTGATATGAACTAAATCTTTTTACGTATTCGTGTTAATTGTTCAATAGGTGGCGCTGTTGTGTTCAATTTTCACGATTCCTGAAATAGTTTTGTTGGAAGAATTAATGCACGAATTTTCATCAAACTTTAGATTCAGTAAGTCCCTGATATAAATTAGTATTCTGTAGTTTTGGAGTAAATCTCTTGAAAGGTAGCGCCGCTATACGGTATTATTCGTGATTATTGCAGTAGCTCTATCTCAGGATCTAATGCATGGATTTTCATGAAACTCCAGATTCTGTTAGTCCTTGATATAAAAAAGTATAAAAGTACTTTTTAGTTTTTGGAGTAAATCGTGCAACAGGTGGCGCTGCTATGTGGCATTAGTCATGATTATCGCAATATCGCAAGAAGAAATGCACGGATTTTCATCAAACTTCAAATTCAATTAGTCCCTGATATAAATTAATATTCTTTTGTTTTTAGAGTAAATGACTCAATAGGTAGCGCTTCTATCCAGTTTTTTTTATGACTTCTGCGATAATTCAAATATCTGAAATAGTACTAATACACAAATTTTCATCAAATTTCAGCTTAAATTAAAATTTGAAAGACGTTGTTACGGATTTTTCAAAAAGTTCCGGCAAGAATTTAACATTTTTACAAAAATTGCTATTAGAAAATAGTGTTATTTCGATGCGGAATCCTTTTTCTTAAGTATTTATCATCATGTCTCTTTCTTTCCGATTCAACATTCGTAAATACCTAAATCGCGTTGTATTAGTTCCAAATTCCAACACCAGGGTGCTCGTATTAATTCCACATTCCATCACCAGGGAGCGCACCTTATTACTAACAAAACTGTATCTTAAGAAAACTCCGTTAAATAATCTATCAGTAGATATGTTACTCGATGTCGCGGTGCTTCAAAACAAGAATTTGAGATTTTTGAAAAAATCACTATTCTTCAATAGTGGCATTAAATGCGAAATATATTTTTATAAATTTATATCATATGTCATAAACTATCTTAAAGTTTCAAATAGATCAACCTAGAATTTCCGTTATATTTCCTGATTTTGTTTGACCCCCCCCCCCCTCTTTCCCTTTCGTAATGGGACTTTTTATAAAAATTTTTATCACATGTTATAAACTATCACAAAGTTTCAACAATTCCAACAAGAATTTAACATTTTTACAAAAATTACTAATAGAAAATAGTGGTATTTCATGCGGCATCTTTTTTCGTAAATATTTAACATCATGTTATATTATGTTTCAAAAAGTTTCACAAAATTGGTAATATTTAATTAGCAGCTAAAACTTAAAAAAACGCTGAGCTTTTTAAAAAAATTCTAGCGTCACCTTACTCTACCTCCCCGCCGTATCCTAAATTTCAAGTGTCATGCTTTATTTAAGCTTTTTCTTATTTTTAAAAGGATTTGGATATTTAATTTTTTAATATGAACAATTTCGCGTGAAGTGATGTGTGTGAAAACCAATATCTGTAACGAATTAAAAATCTTTTCATAAAACCAAAAGTTTCTATCCGATTGAAAAAATAATCCGCTCTATCTTTATATTTAAACTCAGAACCCCCAAAATTAATCAGGTAAACGCCTTATCAGAAGAAACTTACATCCAAAATTTGAAACAAATCGGTAAATTATCCCTGAAAAATCTATTTACATAAATTAAGAGTGTTATCCCCCATTCCTCCTTTCTTTATATGTAAACAATGAACACCCACAACTAATCATGGATGTACCTTATCAAACTGATATTGTACCTAAAATTTTAATAAAATCTGATACTTTTGCATGAAAAACTGACTTATCTAAATTAAGGAGTGGAGGGGGGGTGCGGTTTAGCCTTTTGTTCCCCTTCTCTTATTCTTATCCAATGAACCCCTGAAACTAATCAGGAAAGTTCGTTATCAGGATAAATCTATGTCCAAATTTTGAAGCAAAATGGATATTTCTATCAGGAGTTATCGCATTACGTACATACGTACGTACATACGTACGTACATACGTACATACATACGTACATGGTTACATACACACACACAGAATCTGCGAGCACATTAGCTCTCATACTTTGATAGCCTGTGAGGTAAAATCGCGTCAAACTGCATTGGCCTAGGCTAAATTAGATCAAAACTAGAAAGTTGGCGCCATGGCGGTCTTTAGATTTAAAAAAAATCACGCCAAATTGAATTGGCCTAGGACAATCTAGTTCGGCCTAGGATAAACTAGTTCAAACCAATGAATAGCAGGCTAAACTAGTTCATCCTAATGACCGTTCGGCCAAACTAGTTTGGCCTAGGAAAATCTAGTTTATCCGATGGGCGTTCGGATAGACTAGTTTGGCCTAGGAAAAACTAGTTTGTCCGATGGGCGTTCGGATAGACTAGTTTGGCCTAGGAAAAACTAGTTTATCCGATGGGCATTAGGATAGACTAGTTTGGCCTAGGAAAAACTAGTTTATCCGATGGGCGTTAGGATAGACTAGTTTGGACTAGGCCAATCTAGTTTGGCCTAAAATCGGGTTTGGCCTGTAACATATATATATATATATAATGTATGAAATGTCCCTCTATTGTAAAAAGAAATTCGAAAATTCTAGGAAATAATGGGCAGATGAATTGCTCATTATTTATACAAAACATTTCTCAAAAATAACAGAATCCTTTTTTAACACGTCTGGAACGTTCCATACGAAATAACGTAAGCTTTCTGTGAAGTATCAGTAATGTTTTGTTGTCAACAGAAACGTTCCTGGCATTTCACAGGAAACTTACTGACATTTCTGTGGAAAGTTTTTAAGCTGTACAGTAAACTTCCAGTCATTTTCAAGAAATGTTTCTTGGAAATAATGGGCAACTCAGCTGCCCATTTTTTCCCAGGAACGTTACTGGATTTTTTTTACAGTGTAGCTTTTGAAATTATTTTCGCTGTACCGAAATCGAAAGTATGGTTCATCTCCCAGCAATGTTTAGCAATACAGGATTTAGTGATTTCTTGTTTCTTAATCTAATTTTTATGTTCATTAATACTTTTTTAAAAAAGAATTTGGTTTGTCCAATGTAGGAAAGACCGCACTGACAATTAATATTGTAAATTCCTCATGAATTGGATAAATCTATAGGATCTTTGAGCTTGGAGAGGGTGTATTTATTAATAGGTGCAAAAATTATTTTGAAGTCATGTTGTTTGAGAATTTTAGCAATGGTAAAGCTTGTTTTAGGAAAGAATGGTAACACAATGCTGATATTGGATAGAATAGAAAACTGCGGTGAGTTTGAGGAACGAGGGCGCCGCAGTTTAAATAGGGCAGCATCCATTATAGAAGAATGGTAACCCCTATCAATCGATATGGCTTTAATGTATTGAATTTCCTTATCAAATGACTGGGAATCGGAACAAATATGTAATGTAGGATTTATAAAGGTATAAAAAGCGGCCATTTTTTGGCTCGGAGGATGACAAGAACTATCATGGGGGAGGGGGGGGGAAACAAACGGCAAAACTTTTTCGATAAACGGATGTAAAAAAAAAACAATTACCGTGCGAGTTACAAAAGTATCAAGAAATGGAAGGGAACTATTATTTTCACTTTCATAAGTGAATTGAATATTGTTATCAATAGAATTCATAATGTACAAAATATTTTCAATATTGTGAAGAGCGGTGTCAATTAATGTGAAAGTATCATCAACATAACGAAACCAAAAAGGAAAAAGAGAATTTACTGAAAAAGGAGCTCTCAAAATAATGCATGTAAATATCAGCGAGGATTGGTGACAAGGGAGAGCCCATGGCTAAACCATCAGATTGCCCGTAAAAATTTCCTTGGAATGAAAATGTAGTTTGAGATAGCAAATACGGGTGAGGGATATGAGCTCTTGAATCGCAAAACATGAATAATGAAATTCACGTAGACTCTGTTCCAGACAACAGAGGGCACCACATATCGGGACGTTTGTAAATAGTGATTTCACGTCAAAGGAGACCATAGTAAGATTAGACAGGGATAAATTATCATTTTTTCTTTTTTCAAAACCTACCTCCATTTATGAACTTAACTTCCTTGAAGCATTTCACATTTATAAAAATTTTGATAAAATTGTCAATTGGGAATTCACTATCCCCCTCTTTCGAATTGCTGGAAATATTACATTAAAACCCCTATTTCGTAATGCTAATTATTATTATTGTCCCCTCTCCTTTTTGACATTTTTCTCTCCCCTCCGGTCCCTTTCCACGTGCGGTCTCCGATTGGCTCTTACTTGCAGTCCTCTGCCATCCTATTGGTTGCCTTCAATCCTCCGTCTCTACTATATATATGAGCAGATTTCTACCTTCGTTAACACTGACGACGGTACGCTAAATGCTACCGAAACCGGTCTGCTGTTTATATACAATATTTGGTGCTTTTTAACGTTGCTAGTTTTTGTATTCCATTACATTGCACCAAGCTCTATCTGAATACTAATTAATTTGTAGTAAATCTCAACAACATATATTAATTTCATAAAATGTGAAATATTTTAATAGTATTAAAACACCACACAGTGTTTCCCCATATATCATTATGTAATGGAATACTTTTGTGTGGCCCTGTAAATAAATTACAAATATTTTTTGCACCATATATTATGCAGAGTGTATTTTTTAGTATATACTTCATAGATTCTGTTATGTTCGAAAGAGTATAACATAATTAAAATGTACTTGAAACTATTTTTTCCTACTGAACGTAATGTGACGGCATACTTTTGACTGTCGCTGTAATTAAACTATGCATCCGATTTTTATAAAATTTGAAATGAGTCGGCAAAATTGTCCAGCAATTACATACTTTAAATTTCAAACGATTCGGCTTGGTAGTTTTTGCTCTGTTATATGTGGACAGACGGACAAACGGAGGGACTGAACGAGAACTATAGATGCTACGTATTTACATAATTACGAACGCACCTGATAAGGATCTTTCAGCTGCCACTAATTTTCAGAAACACTTCAATGTATTATTTAATTTTTTCAAAATGGAACAACGATCAGGGTGTAAATGCTAGGAATTTCCATCTAAACATCTCTAGACATGTAACTGAATTTATGTACGCAAAAGTAACGAAATGATATTAATTTTACTGTTAATGCTGTTAATTTAGCCTGTTTGTCTTTAGAATACGTTTGTTGAATATGAAAAGATCTACTTGAGATTTAATAGCATGCTAAAAATAGATATTTTGGGTTGAGAAAGCAGATCAATACAAGATAAAGTACTTGGAAATGTTTCTAAAAATCAATTAAAAAATAAAAGTTTTTAAAATGTTATTTTTAGTTTTTTTAATTCATGAAAATATATTAGTTTCTGGGATGTCTAAAAATGAAGAAGAATTTTCAGAATCATGGGTAATTCAGAAGATTATATTGTGCACTTTTTTCGTGGTTATGTTATACTTTTGTACATTAAGATTTTTCCCTTTTTTACCGTGGTTTGCTAACGTTGGTATGACGTCAGCATTATTTACGGACATGTTTTTACATTATGTATATATCATAATTAAGAAATTGTTAGATTTTGTAGTTAAGGAATTCCTTTTAAAACATCTTGTTTGCTACCAGACGTTTGAGCTTACATCAGATGGACGTAAAACACAATGTATCTAAAATGAGGGTCTTCAACATGAATGAAATATTTAAAATCCATTATAATCCTAATACTTTCGGCATAGATAACATCTTGCTAATAAAGCTTTTTATGTCGATTCTAATCTCGTTTTAATATAGGATTAATATCATTTTGTTGCTGTTGTAGTTTTCATAACTATGGTTTCATCTCAACGCTGACCGCTCTTTTCATATTGAGAGTACTTTATTAGATAATTTTAAAAATCCTTACTCCGTCATATGATAGCAAGCACAATAAACTTAATGAAATATTAAATGCCTTAATAAAATTCTGATTATTTCACATTCAATTTTGTCTATCTGTGTAAAATTTTTAACGTTAGAATTTTAACACTTTGCATCATAACTAGAATTTTATAAACTAGAACAAACTGGATTTGTAACACTTTTATAACTACTTGGATAAACTAGATTACTAGATAAACTAGATACCATCAACTAGAATAAACTGGAATGTAAACCCTTTATACCACTACTAAAATTTAATAAACTAGAAAAAATAGAATTTTATATATGTACCAACGCGTTGTATATTTGCAACATATCCAGAAGTTAATGTTACTTATTAAGTGTCTTTAAAAGACGATTCTGTTTTTTGTGCCTATGTCTCAATATCCCGGTATATAGATTGCTCATATAATTCCCAATAGATGACGATGGCATTCAGTTAATTTTTTATGTCAAAGTTTTATTCACCATTTGAGCAGTTTTTATTAAACTGGGTTTTCGTGTATAAAAATAGATTTTTTTTTATAATCTGTTTTTAAAATATTTCTTGATATGCTAAAATTATATATATATATGTATAAAAATATGTTGTGTCAATTCATCATGAAAAATTGCAGCACCATTGGCGCTTTAAGCAGCTCATGTATAATGCCACAAGTTATAATTCACATTATGCAATGAAATTTCATAATTTTCAAGGAAAGAGTGTATGTTAAAAATGGTAACAATGAACTGTGAAGAATTAATAAATTAAAACAATTAAAAAACCAAACAAATACAGGCAAGAAAAAACAGTCTGTTCTTCTTCAGAGGGAGGACAGACGAAACCTAGCCCCACCCCCCTACTTTAAAAAAATGAAATGTTTTAGGTTTCTGAACGCCTACCAAACCTGCATTCATTCAAAAATAACGACAGAAAAATATATACCAAATTTTAAAAACAAAACTAATGATATGAAATATTTGAAAATAACATTGAAAAAATCTTTCTTTATTATGCAAAAAATCTGTGCAGTAGCTTATAAAGTAATTTAAAATGAATGGAGAGTTTGGCAAGCCTCCCCCCTGACCTAAATGTGTGTTTCAATGTTTTGTTTTAGGTCAGGGGGGAGGCTTGCCAAACTCTCCATTCATTTTAAATTACTTTATAAGCTACTGCACAGATTTTTTGCATAATAAAGAAAGTTATTTTCAAATATTTCATATCATTAGTTTTGTTTTTAAAATTTGGTATATATTTTTCTGTCGTTATTTTTGAATGAATGCAGGTTTGGTAGGCGTTCAGAAACCTAAAACATTTCATTTTTTTAAAGTAGGGGGGTGGGGCTAGGTTTCGTCTGTCCTCCCTCTGAAGAAGAACAGACTGTTTTTTCTTGCCTGTATTTGTTTGGTTTTTTAATTGTTTTAATTTATTAATTCTTCACAGTTCATTGTTACCATTTTTAACATACACTCTTTCCTTGAAAATTATGAAATTTCATTGCATAATGTGAATTATAAAAATATGTTCACAGATTTTTTTATGACAATGCAACATTTTTATATTTTTAAAACGTAAATAAAAAATAACAAATGTTCTCAGTAACTGATACAATTGTATGAGAGTTTAAAGAACAGTAGATTCAATTATGCGTCATTAAGTGCCCTTCAAAATAAGCAAATGGCTGTGAAATTGCAACAATGACACTTTGTAAAGACTTAAAAGTAGAAAATTAAAACATAAAAAACAGAATATTAACGTTAAAAAATTCACTGTTTTACCTAAACGCGATTGAAAGAGATGTTACAATTTAAAAATATAGATTTTTTTTTAAACTTCTTAATACTTTCAAGCCTACTCAAAATCTTCATCAGAGAATATTTTAATAAGTCACATATATTATCATATCATGTATATATCAATTCATATTATACTTTTTATGTTTGAATCATGTCTTAAGGTGAAAATTGAGTTTTGTCTTATGATTTTATTCATATAAAATTGATTTCTAATTAATTTTTATAAAGTATAAAGAATATAACATTTAAATAAAAATAATAAAAGTATAAAGATTATAATAAAATTATAATAAAAGTATAAAGAATGTAATATTTGAAATATCATCCGCTTTTTTCAAGTAATAGCCTAGTATTAGTAAATTTACCATTATATGCTATGACATTAATTTAGAAATCATAAAAAAATCTTTAAATAATGTTTTTTTTAACTTTTTGTTGAAATACTTTAAAAAAGAAATGGAGCAAAAATTATATATTTTTTAACAAATCCAGTTTCTTGCCGCTTTCTACCAATCGTAAAAAAAAAGCAGCAAATTTTTCACAAAATATATGATAACCCAAATTTTATCAAAAACCTTTTTCGGCGATTTAAAATATTAGGTATGGTTTTCAAGATGAGCATTGTAAGTTTATAAAATAAACTAATTTCACTTATATACTTATTCGATTCTTTGGGGAGAGAGATGGAGGTGGAGGGTTGCATTGTATACGAGTAAATACAGTAACAATAAATTTAGTTACAGCAATATGTATTCTTTTTTAAATCCCATAAATGCGTTTAAAAAATCTATTATTTTACCCCAACGCTGAATTTTTATTTAGTATCGAGTTTAATTGTTTTAAATAAACAAATAAATCACATTCTGTCAAACAAAAGCAAACATAACGAACTCAATAAAAAGGCAGATCCCTTATTAAACATCAATTACTTCCAGAACATAGACTTTTGTCTTTCTGTGTAAATATTTGTAAAAACTATAACTTTAATTCTCTATGAAACTAATAATTCAAGAAATCAATTTATACAATGTTAGCTAATAACTTTACGTATTTGGAAAGTGGAAAGTAATTTTAGGAACAAATATTTGCTCTACCAAGATACAAAATTTTTGTTTACTTTGGTAAATGTATTTAAAGGTACAAATTATTATTTGAGTGTATTAAAAGCGATGAAACTTATCATTATTTATGGTTGTAGGTTAAAAATAGGTTTTGCACTGTTTTCATTAAAGAAGGTATATGTCGAAGAATAAATTTTAAAATATAATATTAAGTGTTTTTATAATAAAAGTGAAAATATATTATGTGTCTGAAAATCTTATATTTCAAAATTGCATACATATCGAGCGTTCCAAGACAATGCTGGAATCTGTCGTAAATTAACATAGCTGAACCAGCTGGTGGCAGGGGTGCTAATGAATGCGCGGGTTTTTAGTATGACGTCATATATGCGCAGATGTCTATTATCTCCACGTCTCTTGTGCATATTTTATGAATTTTTACTCAATCATGACAGATTAATCAAGTCTACCATATTTATTGCAAAATACTTTTGTTACAGTTTGTTTTGATAAAATCATGTACAGTTAAAAAAATAGTCATAATATCATTTTAATTTCGTAAGAAAAAGTACTAATTTGTACTAATAAGTAACATATAATGCTATGAAAAATATTGACTTTTACCCTAAAGTTAAAATGACAATGCGACTTGTATTAAAAACACATAGTTTTAATTTTTAAAAAAATCTGTAACAAATATTTTGCAATAAATCTGGTAGACTTGAATAATCTGTCATGATTGAGAGAATTGCTTGAAATTCATGATTGAATTTTTAATATGAATTCTCGAAACAGCTTTGTCTGTTTAAAAAGAGAGAGAGAGAAAGTGTGTGTTTAATCTACGATTTTAGGAAGTTATTGTCTAGAATCGCAAAATATTTAAACAAATAAATTAACAATATATCTTTGTTTAACAAAACAACATTTAATACCTGCATTTAAAATTAAAGTTATTCCGAACATACGTATATCCGAACATACATGAAATAGGTTTTAAATTAAAATAACGAAATGTTCGCAAGTTAAATAATAAAAGTCGATACGACCAAGAAAACATTAGATTTTTATCGTCTGCAATCGGTAAATGAAAAAAAGGAGCTGAAGTTGAATATTTTATTTAGTACTAAATTCTATACATATTCTAAACATTGATAAACATTATATTATCATGGGAAATATAACGGTGTATACAATTTTGTATAACTTAGCTCATCAAGAATTTAGTAAAATGTGACACTACTACAAAATTCTACCTTTATATATTAACTACTTACTAAATTTAATGAGTCATCTTTCGTTACATTAAAAACATAATTAAAATCGAAATCATTTAAATCAGCGATATTTGTATCGCATAAATGATATTTCATCTTAGCATATTTTATGTTAATATTTAGTAGTACTACACTTATTTATTCTATAATTTTTTACAATATTTCAACGCTAAAATTTATTCTACGCAATATTTTAAAGTAACATTTTATCGAAACAAACAAGTTCCGTTGCCATTGACACAAAAGAAACTGCAATATACTTAATAATCCTCTTGTTGTGCACCCCTGCCGCTAGAAGGCGTAGACTTTGACCCCGCCTTTAACCATGCGGACACCTCTTCCATAGGTCTTGAGACGCTTGACTTGAATACTGCTTTCTGTTACGTTTCCTTCTGCTAATTTTTTTCTTTGGAACTGTGCATATATAATGTTATTAATTTAAAGGAGACAGGTGTCTGGCATTTGATATCGTACGATATCTTTAGGGGGATGCGGCTTTGTTTTTTTAACATCGTTATTATTTTTGATCCAACAAAAAATTTTCACCTTTTTTTTACGTTTTTATTTATATTAAAATTGTCTGGTTTCTTTCAGGAAATTAACTAGCACTTGGATTTTGTATTGCTTTTTTAATGAAATGTCAAAAAATGGATTGATTTCAGGAAAAAAAAAAAAAAAAAAAAAAAAAAAAAAAAACAGTCCTCCTAGACGTCAATAAAGACTAATTATTTTAAAGAAAAAAAAAAGTTACGAAATTTTAATTTAACAAATTTTGCTCGTAAATTCGTAAGAAATACAGATTGTATTTTCGTAAAATAGGCAACTGTTTACTGGTGTCCTGGCTGACAGATTTTTTACAGCGTGAAACGCGTCAACTAATTTAATGTAGGACAGCCTACCGATCATCAAAATGAACTATTGGGAACAACATGATTAAAGCGAATGTAGAGATAAGGGTTACAATAAAACAGTGTTATGCCAAATCAATCTTCTTTAAGTATGCCAAATGCAAGAATTAAAAAAAAATCCCTCGCAATTAATTTAAATTTTAATTTTTGATAACCTCAGTAAAGTGTTGTAATAGTGCGTGTGTATTCCAAGCCAGGGAAGTCAGTCTTTTAATATTAGTTATCACATTTCCCGAAATATACGAAAATTAATTTTTTTGAACCTCTTGTTTAAATATTTTATTTTAGAAAAAAACGAACAAAATAATTATAATTATTAAGATTAAAAATATTGATAAAATAAACGAGTAATTATTCAAGCTAAAATTTTAAAAGAAGGGCGTTGCTTTTTGATGCTTATCACATTTTAATATATCTTAAACCTAGGGCAAAAATGTGCATAGTTGCAGTACTTAATGTATGTATTGATTTTAATTATATAATTTTGATTTTCTTTTACATTACTCTTTTCACCATACTAATAAAAATGCAATAAACATAATGCACTTTATCTTTTTTTATAGGTAAGTTTTACATAATCCTCGTCGTAAGTTTTTCATTCATACATCACCAGAAAAAACAATTTCTGAAAAATTGCATTTTCTGAGGTACGTTTACATTATTATTCTTTTCACTGATTTATCTCAATACATCATATGT
The DNA here is from genome assembly GCA_964019185.1 of Maratus speculifer. Taxonomy (NCBI): domain Eukaryota; kingdom Metazoa; phylum Arthropoda; class Arachnida; order Araneae; family Salticidae; genus Maratus; species Maratus speculifer. Next base: position 46,547,235 of record OZ025296.1, read on the forward strand.
GCTTTTTTATGATATAAAATTATTTAGCTGAAAAATTTAATTAGAAAATATTTCATAGTATAAATTTTTATAATAGTTTATAATAATTTTATAATAATTTTATAATAATTTTATAATAATTTTTATAATTGCTATTTTAATTTATTATATATAATTTTATAATAGCGATGATAATAGAAATATTGATTGCTGTAACAAATTTAATGAAGGATTTTTTAAAAATTTTATTAAAAGACTAAGTATGAGTTTTCATATTTGAAGTAGGTGCAATTAGTTACAATAATAATATATTTACCTTACAGAAAAAGTTTGAACTAGTAAAATCAGGGGATGCATTATTACTTTTCTCTGTTGGTGGGGAATAAATATAAAAGTTTATTTTTGCTGAAAGAAGATAATAACACAATTTATTTTTTAACACAATACTTATTGTGATTTAGCACAATTACTGTGTTTATTTTTCATTTTAGTTTAGTTTATATGCTTGGTAAACATACTAATAGTTAATTTATACATGTTAATATATACCGGGATGAGAGTGCTACGAGCCAAATGGTTGATATTTATCACTAAATTTTAATAGTTTTCTTTGATTTAATAAATCTTGAAATTTTTTCCAATACATAAGGAGAAAAATAGTATTAAAATTTAGTTGGTAAAAATCAAATATCTGAATAAGAGCACTACCATTTCTGTATATATAATTAAATAAATAATTCAATAAGTGTACCGGTTTTCATGTTAAAAGTAAAAAAGGATTATAACAAAATTTCATTACAGCGAGTATGTTTTGGAGGTCCCACGGAATTCGTTCTTCCGGAAATGTACTCTTCTTTTTTTGGAAAAAGTAGAGGAAAAAGTAGTTCGAAATATACACGTGGATAAAATATAAAACATTCAATGCTATAGATCCTTACTAATAAAATAAAATTCCATTATAACGAAATTTCGTTGCAGCGAGTATATTTTGAAAATCCCAAGGCGTTCTTTCTTCCAAAAGGGCATTCTCTTTATTTTATTTTTTTTTTTTAAAGATAGGAGGCGCGAAATAAACAACCCCGGTCAAGAAATGAGATGAGTAAGTATGATATCATTCTGCCTATTTAATGCCATGATCAAAACAGATTTACCTTTAAGGCCTTGAATACACCTACAGTCTCAGTTAGAAAATAAAATTTCTTCGTACAGACTAATTAATTGTTCGGAGAGCTGCAGACAGAAGCCTTTTAGAAGTTCGATCAATATCAGATCTTTAGAATAGGAAGCCTCAAAAGTCATTCCGGAAATTTTGGCCTTAATTTGATTCCACACAAGTGATCACAGAGTTAAATGGCTTTGAAAATGGATTTCCATCCCCGAACAATTAACTGCGAATTGTTTGAGGGTCGTTCTTGATCAAGGCCAATGATAGTGAATTCCTGAACTTTGCCGTTTTCGGTCTTTTGTCCCGAAATTTTTAATGACATTGTTACTGAGATTACGACGGAAGTTCTTTCAGGTATGGTGTGATCTTAATTAGTATTTTGCCTGCAGAGGAATCATTAATATTTTTTATTCGTCTTGAATTAGTTAAAAATACTTATTTTATGTGTTATCCGGATGTTAGTTTAATTAAACACTGAGTTTTACAACTATTGTCATGACCCATGTCTTGAATAAATACATAAATAAAATTTGCATTACATTGTTTTTTTTTTAACTATGCTTGATTCCTATTCTTCTTGAATTAGTTAAAAATGTATGTTTCATGCATTATTTGGATATTATTTTTATTGAACAGAATTTAGTTGTAATTGAACAGTGAGTTTTACAACTATCCTGATAATTCTCTGCTTTAATAAATAAATAAATTTGGCGTTTATTTGTTTTGATTTTAACAGCTTGATTTTTACATTGAACTAGCTAAAGTTATTTACTTTCTTTCCTCTTAATAAATTAATATATAAATTTAGCATTTATTTGTTTTGATTTTAATTGCGTAGCTCTTGTTCTTATTTAATTAGTTAAAAATCTTTATTTTTATGTATTATAGGATATTATTTTAATTGAATAGGGAGTTTTATAGCTATCCTGATAGTCCTATGTTTTAATAAATAAATAAATAAATTTGACATTTATTTGTTTTGATTTTAAAACTTAATTATTATTTTTCTTGAATTTGTTTAAAATCTGTATTTTATGTATTATCCGGGTATAATTTTCATTGAACAGTAAGTTTCAGAATTATCGTGATACCCACACTTTTAATAAATAAATAAAATTTGTATTTAATTGTTTTGTTTTTTACTATTCTTAGTTCTTATTGAACTTGAATTAATTCAAAATATTTTTTTGTGTATATCATACCGATAATTTATAAATTTAATAAAGATTTTTTTTAAATACTTGGTTCTGAAATTTCCCCTCCCCCCAAAATTTATTACATGATTTTTTTCTTTTTTTAACTGCTTAATTTTCATGTATCTTGAATTAAATATATTGCTATTTTACATTATATATATTACATTATATAGATTATGTTTTACATATCTGTATATTTCCTATACAGCTTTAGTTCATAACACAAATAACATAAAAATACGATAATGAGTTTTAAATATGTATTGAATATGAAATGTATCCAAAAATGTAATAATTTAATCGTTTTATTTTTAATTTTCCTAGCTCTTATGTGTTTTGAATTTGATAAAAATATGGTTTTTATAAATCGCACATATAACTTATAAATATAACATCGAATTCTGCAAATATTAGGTGTGAAATTGTGCCCCCCCCCCCCCAAAAAAAAAATACTTGAATCGTTTCATTGTTTTGTTTTTATACTGCTTAGCTCTTATACATCTTTAATTATATTGGAATTATGTATCACATAGATGAAAAATGAATTTGAAAACGAGCCTTACATAAGTTGGGTATGAAATTTTCCCCGAAAAATTATACTTGAATATTTTTATTAATTTATTTTAAATTTCCTAATTCTTATGCGTTTCGAATTTGATAAAAATATCCTTTTAATACAGCTCAGAAATAATTTATAAATTTGAGAATGAAGCTTACAAATATTGAATATGAAATTTTCTCCAAAACATTTATGCTTGGATCGGTTCATTGTTTTGTTTTTCAATTTCCTAACTCTTATTTATCTTGAATTAGATGTCGTTATTGTATATCACACAGTTAAAATATAAATTTAACCACGAGATTCACATGTACTGAGTATGAAATTTCTCTCAAAAATTGTATACACAAATCTTTTTTTTCTCTGCTTTACTGTTATTTATTTATTTAAACTGATAAAGATATTGGTTTTTTTTTTTTTTTTTTTTTTTTTTTTACTACTTTACTCTTATTTTTTTATTTGATAAAGTTATTGTTTTTATAGATAACCGATAATTTACAAATTAGACAAAGGGTTTTACAAATATTGAATGTTAACATCCTCTCCATCCTTTCAAAAAAAGTTTATGTTTAAATCCTTTTATTATTTTATTTTTTAACCTCCTAACTCCTATGTGTTATGAATTAGATTAAAATATTGTTTTTGACATCACACAGATAATTCCTAACTTAATTATATGTGGGTCATGATAATAAGCTTTACAATTATCATATAATGGAATTTCTTCTTAAATTTTCATATCGAAATTATTTGTTTTCTTTTTAATTCTTATAAGTCTTTAATTGGTTCAAAATATTTTTTACATATTGCACAAATACTTCTTAATTTTTCAAAACGACTTAGAAAGATAATGTATGAAATTTCTATACAAAAGTTAATTAATACAAGTTATAAACTAGTTATAATAAATCACTCAATTCTTTTTTTTAACTGCCTAACTTTTGTGCACCTTGAATTAATTTTAAATATTGATTTTATATATTACGCAAATTATTTATAAATTAATTACTATGTTTTACACCTCATCTATATGAAAAAGTTTGAAAATTTAATTATTTTTAAAAGGTGACATTTATTGTTTTGTTTTCCAGAATTTAATTATTGCAATTGTTTTAATTAGCTGAAAGTATGTAATAAAAAAATCGCTGACAGATTTAATTCATGTTTTAAAATAATTTAATTGTTTTTCAATGGCCTTCAACCGGCGGAAAAATCCTTGATTATGTTAATCTGTAGTAGTATGAAACCATGAAATTCCGTGGAACTATAATGAAACTTAGTCACGGAAAAAAAATATACCAAATTTGTCTCTCATTTGCAGCGGGGAAAATTCTAAATTTCGTCACTCTATCGTGGAAAGGTTACGAAATTAGCATATCGTTCGCGGGCAAGAATCGCAAAACTTTTCTGTCGGACTTTAAAAAGAAAGTGAATTTGGTCAATCTGTGGAAAGATAAAAACGCGAAAATCGATAACCATTCGAGGGGTAAAAAAAAAAAAAAAAAAAAAAAAAAAAACATAAACTTTGTCATTCGGCCGCGGGAAGAATATCACGATTTTGTCATTTTCGCGAGAAAAATAACGCGTATAATCCGTCAATCAGTGACAGAAACATATTGCAAAATTTGTCAGGCGATCTTGTGAAAAACAATTGAGAAATTCGTCAGTGGATTGCAGGAAGAAATCTCAAAATTCTTCGTTCGGTCGTTATATATACGGGGATCACTTTTTCGACAAACGGCAGATTTTCACGTTTTTTAATATATATATATATAGCGATGTTCATAGATGCCAACTTGTACAGTTTGGCTGTACAATGTACGGATTTTGTTCGAAGTGCACGGTTGTACTAATGAACAATACGATTGTACGATTTTACACTCGAAAAAAGTAATCGCAGAGAAATGCAACTTTCAGTGAAAGGATCGCCGAAAAAGCGTACATTTCGTGGAAAAACGACGATTTCGTCAAAAGATCGCTGAAAAACGCAAATTTTCTATGCAAATCGCGATAAAGTATAGTGCGGATTTTGTATGAAGACCGCGGAAAAGCATCGATTTGCTCTAAAGATTGTGGATATGACGCATATTTCGTCAAAAAATCGCGGGTAAAAACGCCGTTTTCGATAAAAGATCGCTTAAAAATATTTTGTCAAAAGATCATAGGAAAAAATGCCGATTGCATCAAAAAATCACGGAAAAAAACGCCGATTTCGTTAAAAGATCGCGGGGATAAATCGCCGTTTTCGAGAAAAGATTGCGCAAAAATGCAAATTTTGTAAAAAGATCGTCGAAAAAAGCGCCGATTTCATAAAGAAAAGGGGAAAAACGCCGATTTCGTCAAAACATCGCGGGAAATCCGCCGATTTCGACAAAAGATCGCAATACATCGCCGATTTTGCTAAAATACCTCAGATAAATCGCCGATTTGGTCTAAAGATCGCCGGAAAACGCCGATTTCGTCTGAAGATCGCGGATAGAACGTCAATTTCGTGAAAAGATCGCGCAAATTTCGTGAAAGGATCGCGGAAAACAGTCAATTTTGTCAAAGAATTGTGAGAAAAACGCAGATTTTGTCAAAAGATTGTTAAAAAAACGCCGATTTCGACAAAAGATTGCAATACATCGCCGATTTTGCTAAAATACCTCAGATAAATCGCCGATTTGGTCTAAAGATCGCCGGAAAACGCCGATTTCGTCTGAAGATCGCGGATAGAACGTCAATTTCGTGAAAAGATCGCGCAAATTTCGTGAAAGGATCGCGGAAAACAGTCAATTTTGTCAAAGAATTGTGAGAAAAACGCAGATTTTGTCAAAAGATTGTTAAAAAAAACGCTGATTTCAACAAAAGATCTCGTAAAAAACGTGAATTTTGTGAAATGATCGCTGAAAGAAATGTTCATTTAATCAAACATAGCCAGTAAAAATGCATAATTAATGCCGATAGATATATTCTCCCTTCCACCCCCTCAATTGCTGTGAAATTTCAGGAAATGTAACCTATGGACAGGCATCATTGATTTTTTTTTATGGCTTTATTCTACAAAATTCGTTAATTTTTTTGGTGACTAGTTGACACTTGTTTGACACACTAGTTTGACACTATTTATTTCCGTGACCTTGGACAAAATTAGCAATTATTTGTATGATTGCTCTTTGAATTTCGCAATAATTTAATGAATTTTGTGATTCATCCTTTTCTTCGAGATCCATTTAATGAATTTTACGATATTTAACACAAGATCATTTGACTAATATCGTGATTTTTTTTTCGAGACCATCTGATGATTTTCGTGATTTTTATCCTAAGAATATTTGACTAATTTCGAATTTTTTTTCCCGAGATCATGTGACAAATTTTGTGATTTGTTTTTTATAGACAATTTGATGAATTTCATGGTTTCTTGGAATTTCATGATTTTGTCCCCGTGATCATTTGTTGAATTTTTGATTTTCTTCCATAATGAATTGTTGTGATTTGAGATATTTTTCTGCAACCAATTGCAACAAAATTTGCAATTATTTCAAAACTGATTGAAATGCATTAAAAATGTATTCTGCAGATGGTGTTAAATCTTATAGTGCTTATCTGTATACCAAAAATATTTAAGTGAAGAGAAAAAAAAATGTTTTTTATTTAGTCTCCTTTTAGTCTCTTTTTTTAAATTTTGGTCTCTTTTAGTCTCTTTTTCTTGCGATTTAGTCTCTTTTCTCTCTTTTTCAAGAGTGACTCAGCGGTCCTAGGCCTGAAATCGGAATGTGGTGAAACGTGTTATGCGAGTGTAAAACGGTTATAAAATAAGAAAACAATTCAAAAGAACGATAATATTTACTTGTATTATCCAAAGTAGCACTTTGAAAGAAAACTGAGTATAGTAAGAGTTCACACTTTAAAGGAAAAATGAAAGAAAACATTAAATAAAATAGTGATGCTGCAGTTTAATAAGGAGTGTGGTCACCTGTGGCACCCAAGCACACTGCACAGCGATTTCCCATATCTGCTATGAAATTATGAATGAGTTGTGGGCTCAAACGGTCCCAAGCTTCTTTCAGAGCTTCTTTCAGTTTTGGAACGGATCGTGATGGATGCGAAAGGGCTGCAAGTTGTCTCTCGAGCATATTCCATACATGGTCGATAGGATTTAAATGCGGGAAGTTTGCAGGCCACGACATGCGCTGGATGTTTTCCGTTTCAAGGAAGTCGTCAACCAGCAACGCACGGTGACAAGGCGCATTATCATCTATGAATATGAAGTCAGGACCGACAGCCCCTCGAAACAAGCGAAAATAAGGCTCAAGAACTTCGTTTCTGTATCTTTTACCAGTCAGAGACCCTGTGTAAAAGATATGGAGGTCTGTGCTGCCGTCCAACATGATGCATGCCCATACATTACTCCCCCTGATGGAAAAAGGTGTCTTTCCATTATATTTCTTGGTTCAAAATGTGTTCCATGTTCTCTTCATATCGTTACCCGACGAGAATCACTACTCAGACTAAATCGGGACTCGTCACTGAACTCGCATTGGCCCACTCTCCCTCACTCTAACAGTGGTGACCATCCCCCCCAAACCTTATGACGCAAATCCCCCCCCCCAAAAAAAACCTTCATACTTTAACATTCCCCCCCCCCAAACATAATACATATTGTAAATTATATTCTACTTATAATCTACTGCACCTTCAAGAGATAGCGAAATGAGAATAGCATAATTAGCTATTATTGCCCTTATCTAGAATTTAAAGAAAGAAAACATAGGAATATTTCTGGAATTAAATTTTGAAATATTAAAAAATTAAAAATCTCCCCCCCCCCAAAAAAATGCACTTTTTCTCCCTTAATTCCTCCCCCCCAAAAAAAACTAAATTGTATGACGCATCTTGCGTCACCAAACCCCTCTCTGGGCACCCCTGCACTCTAATGTTGATGTTTCAAACTCCAGTTTAAACTAGCGCGTTTACGCGCAGACGTGAGAGGAATGCAAACTGCTGGTTTTTTGGCATACAGACCAGCATGATTGAGTCTCCTGTAAACAGTTTGTCTCGAAATTCGTGTTCCTGTGGCGACTGTGAGCGTTGAACCCAGGTCTCTAGCAGTAACTTCCCCTCTGACGTCGCGCACTTATTGCCAGATATCGTTCTTGACGAAGGGTTGTGATTCTTGGTCGACCTGGTACTGGTCATCAGGTAACAAATTCCGTATTTTGAAACCTCTGCCATGGTCTTGAGATCAGAGACTAGTCCGCGTTCAGAATTCAAAATACTTGGTTTGTGATTGTCCGGATTCAAGCATTCCAACGATTCTTCCTTTCGCAAACATGTCCAATTGGCGTCTTTGTGTCACCATTAATCCTGTTTGATCGTAACAATGTTTCTTGGCACATCAGTCGTAAGAAATTTGTCTTAACTGCCTATACCGCGTGAACCGATTTATAAGGGTTCCGACATGCGCAGGTATTTCGCGCATGACGTAGTCGACTGAAAAGTTTTGCATAAACCCAATGTTTCTTCTTTAACCAATTAATCTCCGCAAGTAATTTTGAAAAATTTTACGAATATTTACTGCACGTTTTTAGCATTTTACGAATTATGCTCAACTTTTGGACACCATTGTATTTACTAAGCAGAGTTAAGCAAACAAATACAGAAGATCTTGGCGATAATTCGAGTTCGATACTATAAAAGTCGTCATTTTAGATTATGTGGTGTCACAGAAATATTTTCTATCGTATTTATTGCATGCATATTATTTCATAAAATTTCATTTTTCTCTTAAAGGCATATAAATAATGTAGTATATGTTTCCAGCTAATAGCAATCGAGACTTCAATTTTTGAATTAAAATGATTTTAAAATGATCAAATTAAAATACCCTTTTTTAAAAAGAAAATGATTACTTATATAAGAAATGCATATCTAAATTTTGAGATGCTGAAAATGATGTCGGGTTTAGATTTTGCGCTGTAAAAATTCTATGATTGTGTCAAAGTGGAATAAATTTTGCTGTTCTACATTTTGGAATACCAAGCATGAGAGCCTTAATTGATAATTTTATCATAATTTTAGATCTTTATTATATTTTACTGCTTACATTTACGATTAAAGTTTAATTTTAATAATTTCTATATCTGAGATTTATAGAAATAGTATTTTGTTCACTTTATGTTACATATTATTTGTTGAGAGTTAGACTTACCAATGTAAAGTACATTTTTTATTGCAACTAATTTTTATAGGTTTATTATAAATCATGGAGACAGTTTCTTCTTGAATATTTTCCATTGTCGAAATTCGACGGGTTCTACCTTGTTAATAATAATGACAATTTTACACAAACTAACAAAATCAGTTTTCATCATGTTAATAAACCACAAAGCTTCTCGCATTTCTCAGTGCTAGTATTGAATTACTCCCGGAAGCATCCGTCTCAATTAACACAGAGCCACGCGAGCAAAGTGCAGTCACGACTTCTGGGCAAAACTGGACCATTTATCCGTCGCTCTTGCCTCTTCCATATTCATGAAGCCTGGAAAAGGGAAAGTTTCAAGTTGTCAGGCGAATTAAAACACGACTTGCTAATTTGTTATTGTCGTGTAGCGATTTAACCTGTCTCGTTTTACAACCGCTTTTTTACATGTGGTGACATTCAAACTCATTTATTAAATCCTTTTAATCTTACTAGATTAGTTTTTAATACTATTTGAGGTCTAGAGCGTCTTTACTTCATATCTTAGCTCCCAAGGAGCCCTTTTCATATTCTTTCTAACTTCTTGAACCCCTAGGAATTAAAATTGAAATGATTGGTGTCTTTGAGAATATCGAATAAAGAGTATGTACGCTAATAGAAATATATTAAATTATTTATGCTATATTTGTTAAGATTGTTAAAAGATTTTATTTTAATTTTATTCGTGAGAATATTCTAAGATTATAGGTAAGCGAATCTAGTTCTTCTTTGTGTCTGCAGACCAAAGTTAAAAAACAATTGGTCTAGAGAAATTAAAATTTCTTTTGGTTTTTCAATTAAAATCTAATGTTTCCTCCTCATTATCATATACAGTCGGCTCTCGTTAATTCGAACTCGTCGAGACCACAAGAAACGTTCGAATTATCCTAAGTTCGAATTATGGAAAATATGAAATGAAAACATGCTAATTATGGTACTATTACAAAGGAATTAATGTTATAGAGCTTTTTAAAATTTATTTCGTCTGTTATCATAAATATATTAAATTAGAATGTATAAATACGCAAACTAATTAAAATATTAGAAACAAGCACATTCGAAGAAAAAAATTAAAGCGCCACTGGTGGACAGACGGGGCATTAAAAAAGTGAATATCAAATTCATTGGACTATATGTATACTCTTTCAGAACATTTTTCACAAAAATCAAAGAAAGAAAATTATTCAAATGATATGAAATCCGTAAGAAAGAAAAGAAAAATTAAAAATCTGAATTCTCGTTAGTTCGAATTAAACGAAGTCAAGAGAAAATGAGTTCGAATTAATGAACATTTTTAACGTTATTCTGCTATTGAAAATTTTGGGACTTCATGTTTAGTTCGAATTAAGCGAATATTCGAATTATCCGATTTCGAATTAACGAGAGCCGACTATAATACGGGAGAATAGAAATTTTCAATAATAGCAATACGGTGGAAATTTTTGGAAGATGCACGTGTCTTACTTTATTACCTGCCTATTAAATGTCCTTCTCATTATTATTATTATAAAAATTATTAAATCGAATATGTAAACATAAAAATAGCAATAATACAAAATAGTAAGTGTTTTGGGCTCTTTACAGGCTCCATAAAATGTATGTTCAGAAAAAAATATTTATTTTTAATATCCTTTTTTCTTGTGTGTTTGTTTTATGGTTCCTTACTGATACTTTAATTTCAGTTTTCGTTCTTTTTTATTTTAAATGGTGCTTTTTTCATTGTTTATATTTAATTCTACTGTTATTGTTCCCCGCCTTAATACTTTTAGTAAGTGAGAAAACACTTTTACGTGGCTTCTTTATTTCCCTACATAAGTCATAGTTTAAACACTAGAGAAATAAATCAGATATTATAAACATATTGTAGCTTATATAGTGTTCTTCTGATCTTATGTTTAGTCAAGTTGAAAGGCTTGTCTCTTAGAAAAATAGAAAATAATTTATTTACAAAACTTCACAGCTGAGTCTTCGAAACTCACAAATATTAATAGATTTCCAGAAATACACAACGTCTCTTCACTGTACCAAATTCAAAACAATGTAGAAAAATCACAATACATCAAGCAAACTTGCTTAAATAATCGTATAGTAGCTCACTCAATGCCTGACTAATAAATAATAAATAACCAGCTCGCATCGCTCTCCTATATATAGGCTCGCGGCATGCACTGGAAATTTCCACAAGCTTCTAGAAAAATCCAGAAAACCCTGGAATAACCATTCAATGTATCAGTATACCTATAAGAGGGGGGTTGCCATAGAGAGGGAAGGGTTACCATCGCCAACAATCGCCAAGTTTATCGCCAAATTTGGCGACCAAAATTAGTCGTGAAAAGTGACGCCAACTTGGCTATAACTATAATATTTCGCCAATCGCCGTAGACATTCACTGAAAAATAATAGACAAGTTTGTTTGCTAACAGAGACAATGTAACAAAAACTAATATTAGTAAAGGTATGGAGCTTAATAAGATTACTTACATTATTTCAGAGTACAAATACTAACTATTTACAAAATTCGTAACAATATATTGGACAATTGCACCATAAAATTTAACAACTATGTATGTATTTGTTAAAAATACAAAACATTGCTCAATGATGCAAAAATAGTACTGAACCTTGATATAAAGTTTTAAAAATAGACGCATTTAAGAGCCATTAATTCTTTTAAATGTTAAATAGATCATAATCTTTTTTTTTCAAACATCAGCTCATTTTTTATAATTTTTCCAGCGTTTATTATATTTATATTTTTGTAATTTCTTAATATTAAATAAATGGTACTTCTAGGTTATCCCGCCGACCAATTTCGCCAAATTATACAAATCGCCAAACTAATAGCCAAATTATACATGTTGACATAATTTTTATTTTAAATAACGAAAAAGCAAATAATTAGTAGAATATTAATAAAAATATTAATAAAAAGTCGAAATAAAAATCACTTAATGACATTTTAAACATGTGAATCATATTTAATGTCACTGAATGTGACATTCACGATCATCCATTATTGGCATTTAATCTTATAATTTGGCGATAATTTTTTGGTCGACGGGATAACCTAGTAGTACCAAATAAATTAACAACTTGAGTATGTCTAAAATATTAAAGTTATTTTTTTTCCCAATTTTTTTTATACTGCTTTACCAAATTTATTGTTTATGTTGAAACTCCAGAAGGTATTTTACCCGTAAATACATGGCCATCTTATACCCAATCTTGCGACAAGATTCCGAAATGCAAGTGTTTAAAAAACCAACATTTTCGATTCTTGTTACAATATCGGCAAAAGGAAATAAGTTTTTTAATCATACATAAAAGCACGAAATCCCCTCCTCCTCGTAAAAAAAAGAAAAGAAAACAAAGAAAGAAAGAAAAAAGAAAAATATTAGTACAGTAAGTCTAAGTATTGATTAAATCAAACTTCAGCAACTTAAGAAAAATTATTAAGTCTTGGCTATCTAAGTGACACTGATGCATACTTAGATGCATGGCAAAATATCTTTTCCCACAAACAATTCTTAACTCTTTCTTTAGTGCAGAGGATGTCTGTGCGAGCTAATCAAAGCCGTCGTTTTCAATAGTAATTGCGCACAAGAAGTTTTGCATATTCATGAGTATAAGGTGAAACGGACCTGCAACCGACAAGGAACAGCTGTGCTTCGGTTATTTTTGGCAACTTCTATTCATCATTGTCCTTGATGTGAAAGAGAAGTTTTGATAACTTGCTTGATTCCTTCAAAACATTAAAGGAGAGCTTTGCTCGTAAGCTTATAATAAAGGATTTTCGAGGTATTAAAAGGACTTTTTTTTTCTTTAAAAAAAAAAAAAAGAATACAATTTTTTGCACCGCACATAATTGAATTGTAAGTGGACGTGACAACCCTTTTGAAAGATTTTGATTTTCTTTTTATTTGAGTATTTTATAATTTTTTTTATATGTTATTAAATATCTTTATGAAGAAAATCAAGAAAAAATGCTATTCTTATGGTAAAATTTGAAGAAAAAATCTTTTGTATGTTTAAGAGAAATAAAAAGCAAAATTTCTACAATTTTTAACATTTTTCAAATTTTTATTTTATTTTTCTCTTACAAAAATGCGTTATATCGATCCAGGTTTTCAAGAAGCTGGCTGGATTTATGAATAGCTTATTAATTCCAGAATAAAATATCAGAGCTAGCGCTGCCTCGGAATACTAGTAGAAGCATCTAGTAATAATTCAAAAATGAGATATCTGACTTACTGCTGTGAAAAACTGTGTGTGTATCTTGTGGAACAGTAGAGAGCTTTCATAAAACACGTGTTTCAGAAGTTATTCCACTAGGTGCAAACACTGTTTCTCATAGCAGTAATTCAAACATTTCATTTTTTATTATCACTATACGCCCTATTGTTGCTCTGAGGCGATGATATGTAAAAATTCAGCATAAATGAGTACTGCATTTTTACATAGATCTTATTTTTTAATACACATTAAAATATTTCTGTCGTTATTAGTAGGACAAATTACATTAAGGGGCATTTGACTAATAAAGTAGGGGAGATTTCAATCGGAAATTGCACGTCAAACATAGCAAACAAAGAGCGTTCGTATTATAATGAAGGTTTAAAAATATTCAGACCTTAGCATAATAGTATACAGTACTTCGGATATCGTATATGTATCCGAAATCTCTTGTATGTCCCTATAATTACTGTCTGCTTTCTATTATACAGGAAGTATCTTTAGTAAAGTTCAGCAACTTATATCACTTTCATAAAATGTGAAATAGTTTAATATAATTAATACGTTCCCCCAAACAATGTTTCCCCTTATAACATTATGCAATGGACTACTTTTGTGTGGCTTTATAAACTATTAAAAAAATTACTTTTTACACCACAGATTGTATACAATATATATTTTAGTATATACTTCATAGATATATTACAATTTTATTATGTTCGAAAGAGTTTAACATCATTAAAATGTACTTCAAAGTATTTTTTTTTCAATTGGCTGTTACTTAACGGAATACTTTGATTGCCCCTATAATTAAACTATGCATCCGATTTTCATAAAATTTGAATTGACTCGTCAAAATTATGCAACAATTACATATTTTAAATTTCAAACTATTCGGTTGGTTTCTTTTTGCGATGTTATATGTAGACAGACAGACGGACAATACCACATAAACTGGCAGTTCAAAAAGTGGCGCACCAGAGTACATATTGCTGGCACTTGTAATTAAAAATTCTACCCTTTTTTTTCTTCTTCTTCTTTTATGATATCACGTTTACAAAAAGACGAGAATGTCTATTTGAAGTTTCATTATAATATATTTTACTTTTATGAAAATTATTACCATTAACACAACTTGAGTTAGGGCACAATAGCCTGTATTTCTGATTAAATAGATGGTTTGCGACCCTTTACTTTATGATAATTTTCCCTCCTATTGATGCCTGCTCTAAACTGAGATTTTTGGCAGAAATATATTTGGGACATTGCGAATAACTTCTAACTTGCGTCCATTGGGTTTCATTGTAAACCAAGATTTTACTGTACCAAAAATACACGTAAAACTAATCCCCCCCCCTCCACAAATTCTTGAGTTTTTTCTACGTCGTTTTACTAGTAGAATAGTCGGATAGAAAAAACTCGATATTTTAAATTTTGAATAAAACGAGTTTTGAAACTCACGTCATCATATAAAATTTTTTGGTGGTTTTTTTTTTTTTTTTTCATAGTTTCTTCTTATTTACTCAAATATTGTTCTTTTGAATCTGTGTTTTTTAATGTTCGAACAAAATATTTTCATACTGATGTATTATTTGATGTTTAGCTTGAAAAATAATTTCTAAAATAGCGTTCGTTGGGTATCCATAATGCACATTATCATAATATCAGTGATATCGCGATCACATTTTTTACTGCCATTTTTTTTGAAAAGGTAATCCTTTACATAAATGTTTCTTGAAACTGTTGTAGAAATTTATTGCAAAAATTATTTTTTTATTTAATTTTAATTTTTATTTTTATTTATTTATTTATTTATTTTGCAAATTTTGTTGATGTTATGCAAATTATGGTTCGGAAATAATGGTCGGCATAAAAATGATTATGTTGACTGCTGTGAAATGTTTTAATCTTTCACACCAAGCCGTATATTAAGTTTCATGTCCAAAATTTGCTTGTGCCTCAAATACAAGACGAATATTTGTTAATCTGGGGTTATGACCATATAAACTTTTTTTTTAGAATACACTAAAATTACTTTAAAGCACATGGGTATTAACTTCAAAGAAACTATACTTTGAAAAAAGTACTTATCATATAATTCACTAAAAAAATGCCATGATAATTTGAATCTAAGTTCTTTAACGCATAATGTATCTTCTGTTAAGATTTATGTAATTTTTAATAAAAAATCAAATTAAAACATTCGTTTAGTAAAAGTAGAAACATTCTGAAATATATCTCAACACTTCCTTAAAATGTTAAATCAAAATGTAAATCTCCAGTAGTTAGACAAATGAGCGAACAGAACTATTGACAAAGAAATTAAAGTGATAGTTTCCGTTATGCATTACTCAAAATAAATTATGTATAAATTATAAAAATACGGCAAATATTGAGAAAAAAAGAATTTTACAATTTACCATTTCCTCCATACTGTATAATATTTCGAGTACAATCAAATAAAACCTGCGCATTCATCTATTTTTTCTAAATATTTTTTTTTTAAGTTAAATTGAGTTTGAAAAGAGTTTTTTTGAAAAGACTTAGCAAGTTTACTACTGTGGTCATCTTTTGCACAGAGGTGCTAAGAGGCTACATATATATAGTTATCACTTTTTTTTCGGGGGGGGGGGGGGGGGTCTTTTGATATCGATGTTTTATCCAACCAAAATTTTAATTTTTTGCTAGTTTTTTTTCATCAAAATAGGCTATGTACCTTTTTTTTTTTCTTTTATCAATTTTTATGTAAACACAAAGGTATTATTAAAACCATTAAGTAATTATAAACTCATTTTATTCCAGTATATCGGACATTCCTATTATTTTTCTGCGATCTGTGGATGTATAATGTGTTGGTAGAGAAAAATAATATCTGTTATGTTTACTACTAGAAAAAAATAGAAGAATGATGATCGCCTATTTTGTTGATAAGGAATTCTGCTCCCCCCTCTTTCAGCGAGAGTCTATCAAAAGGGAGACTTACATAAACACAGTTACATTACAAACATTATTAATTTTAACAAACTTCGAATTTTTTACGAAACATCGATTTTCAGTTCTTTTTTCAAAATATTTTCGTGGAATGCATTTTTGAACTCCAATGTTGAGAGTTCTAAAAAAATCTGACAAAAAACGATGCCGGATTCTAAATTTATCATTCCTTTCTAAAAATAACAGTTTTTTTTTTTTTTTTTTTTTTGATTTTTTTTAATTTTTATTTATTTATTTTTTTAGAGGTTATTGTTATACGGTTTCCACAAGTAAATATTTTATATCTTCCAAAGTTATTGCACTATCGACTTGTTTTTTTTTATGTGTGACTAAACATTAGCTAACTATTTGTAGAAGATAGAAAAATCGGTTGAGTGGTTGGTTGAAAAATGATAGATAAGCGATTAAGAATAAACATTTTTTATCTTGCCGATTTTTTCGCTATTTTCACTCAAAAATTTTTTTAGTTCTTTATTTAAACATGATTTAAGAGTATTAAAAAATTTGAAAGAATTGATTGAATACTTTAAAAAACTAGTCGTTGGGGGCCACCGTAATACTTACCCATCATACATATGCATATATAATATATAAAAATAATACACTTGAAAACTATTTATAAAATGGATTGCAATTCCAAAACAAAATTTAAACGTGTATTTATATTTTTATTGTGCATAGTAATGCTGTATTAATGAGTTGCTGATGAATCTCTTTCGACGAATTATACAACACGCCTAACTACTCAAATAGTACTGAATTGCGAAAAAGAAACATCCGTATAACTCCAAAAATAATAATCTTATTAACTAACAGTTTATTGCGTCAGATTAAACGTCTCATTTCCAATTAAAATATATCTTTGAATTGAAATTTGAATGAAATACAGGGTCATGAAAAATCGAAAAATGTGGAAAACAGGATTACAGATATCTCGGCAACTAATAATTCGAACAACTTCGTTCTTTATGCAAAATTTGAGTTATTTTATTGCCTTTTACGATCACTCCTTAAAATAAAAAATTTCGAAAATTTTTATATACCTTTCATCAGAACGAATTTTTCGAGAGTCCGAAAAAAATAGTTCCGGATAATCGAGGTTACTAATATTAAATAGGCTTCGTCCCATTCTTACATACTAAGTACATACAAAATTTGAAGTCTCTATCTCAATTTGTTCGGGAGATAGAGCGTTTACAGACAGACAAACTGAAAGACAGACAGACAGACGGACGGCAAATTTTTTTTCTAAAAATATGTTTTTCGAAATCTCCAGTGTCGAAAACTTGTAAATCCGTTAAAAAATTTTTTTCGATTTTCAAAACGATTGCAAGACTTACCCTATACTACGTATGATGGGTAAGTAAAATAATTTTCATGAATGCGATGACGAAACGAAATAATTACAAGAAATCTATAGAAGAGTTTTTTGGCATCATGCCAAAAGCGAATTGCTTCTCTTCTGAATTCAAAATATTTCAGAGGACTTTTGAGTTTTAGTTCTGCTTTTTAAAAAAACATTGCTTTAAAAGTCATCACCCAATTCACAGATTATTTCGTGTTCTTCAAGTTTTCTTTAGATAAACCGACCAGCGTAGCGGGCGAAGACCACTAGTAATGAATTACTGATTAAAAAATAGTGAAAATATGAATTTATCTCAATAATATTAATCCATTCTATAAAATATATGGTAAAACTCATTTTAGCATAATTTTTATGTTTATATATCCATTGTAAACTAAGTTATCGTGCGGATTGAAAAATACCACGTAAAAAAATTTTGCAATATTAATTGAACTGTGCTTTTTACTGTATTATAATGCAAGTGTCTATTTTTACATTTTATAAAGCCTTAAATACATTACAAATATTTGTGTAATTTCAAAAAGACTTTAGAAAGTTTGTGAAATCTTAAAATAAAAGATAGATCGAAATTGGTTTTAGACCGAAACTGAAACCGAAAATGATTTTACATTATTTTCCTATTTTTGACCGAAAACGAAAATGTCCAAAAAATATTTTAAGTAATTAAATCATTCATAAATATACAGAATTTTATATTAATTATACGTGTCGCCCAAGATGGCTGATAGTGCCTCTGACCAAAACTTTTTATTTTCAGAAAGAATAAAACGTTATTAATTCATCTGATTCTGAATCTGAAACTGATCTAAACTGATTTGCTAATTATACGAATTTCATCTCATTAACATATGTTTTAGACGTACATACCTTGATTTACCTTTTAAACCTTCACTACATTTTTTTTTTTTTTTGTAGTTTTAAGAAAAAAAAATTAAATCTATATCTCGATCTAATAATGGAAAAAATAATTTAAAAAAATTAAATTTTATATTTTGTGGATTTTTTTTATATGTACAATCATAGAGTTTTTAAATATTGTATTTCTATATTTTTCAATTAAATGGGCTTAAATTAATTAACGTAATCCGCTATCTGCAACTCTCTGCAACTTTCTTTATAATTATTAAATATTCGGTAAAAATAATGAATATAAATTTTGCCTTAATAGCTTAATAGAAATTTTTTTCGTTTTTTTTTCTTTGTTTTTGAAGAACAAATTCTAATTTTTTGTCAAATGCAGTCATCTAACATGTGCAAAATAAGTGTAGTCCCATTCTCTGGATTGTTCTTGATCAGTTACAGCGGCCATATTGACCAAATTCGTGGTACATAATGAGATTTATAGTGCTTTTAGGTATGTGCGAGATGTGGCACACTTGGCAGTGGAAAATTTAAAGTGATTTTTGTAAATGACTGTTTGTTGTACTGGAAGTTTCTCAAAGAGTTTTCACTTCGACGGTTTCAAACAAAAAAATTTTTTTCAGTCTACAGCTTTTAATGAGCATGTGAAAAGTGTCATATAAACATTTCTTATTTTATAATTTGGTCTCACGTTTTGAGTCAGTCATGATTGATAATTGTAAATAGTGAAATCCATAGTAATAAATAAATAGTGTATCATTTGGAGACCGATAGAACTCAAAACTGTGAATACAGCTGAACGTTTCAAAAAGGAAGGAACGAGATTTCTGGAATATAGATATGTTTGGAAGACTTTCGTTCTACCAGAAGTCTTGAGAGAATTTTCCCAAACACTCAGATTTTGGACGAAAAACGAAACCGAAACGGAATTTTCGTTCGATTTCTATCTATAGTTATATCCCCTTTTGCACTTGAGGGGAAGATTTTACTGGATAAAAGATTAATTTACATTTTTCGTATTAAAAATGCGCTTTTCCACAGTATTTTCTGTTGGCTTTACACTGTTTATAATTCACGAAACTAAACAACTTTTTTAAAAAAAAGCTTTTTTTAGGCTAATTTGTCTTAAACGTTTTTAAATGATACAAATAGAACATTAAAACTTTAAGAAACTTTCAGTGATGAATTTTTGATGAACATTAATATGCAAGCATACTCTCTGAGAAAGAAAAAAAAAACCCTTCAAGTTTTTAACATAGCAACAAAGTTAAAGTAAAGAGTTATGCAGAACAATTTCCAATTACTAAAGCATTAATCTTGAACCCTTTCTTTCCTCTTTGTAACTCATTAAAAAGACAAATTGGGAACTGAAAAAAAAAACTTTAATGTATTTTCTCATTACGTTTAACACATTCATTTAGCATTCCTGTAATTAATCTTTTCTGTTCTATTCCCCTATCCAGTAAAAACGATTTTACGATGCCGCTGTTTCTTGCTTCTCGGCAGTTTTAAAGTAAATTTTTTGGTAAGGGTGTTTTAATATCAGTTTTTCAAAGCGTGTACTTTGTAAACTTTCTAAATACCTGAAGCGTGCTTTATTTCCATGAATGATGGCTATTTAAAATTTACATCTATCGTATCATTTAAAAATCAAAGAATTGTTTTTTTTTAAATATTTTTGCATGGTAACTTATACTTAGCTAAAAATCTGAAGCAAATTGTCCAGTCATTTGACCGTTTTTAAGCGCGTTCGTAATCATGTACATATGTAGCACCTATAGTCGTCGTCCAGGCCGTTCATTCGTCTGCCCGTCTGTCCATCCTCATATAGCACAGCAAAAACTACAAATCAAATCATTTGAAATTTAAAATATAGAATTGTTGTACAATTTTGTCGAGTCATTTCAAATTTTATGAACATCGGATGTATAGTATAATCACAGGGATGCTCAAAAGCTTTCGGGTACATTACGGCCAATGGGAAAAAGAATATTTAAGTGCATTTTAACTATGTTAAATTTTTTCAAACAGAATGAAATTTGTATGCATTTACTGAAGTGTATTAAAATATAAACTCTGTTACAATATGCGGTACGAAAAATGTTTATTTTTCATTTATAAGGCCATACACACATACAAAAAAAAAAAAAAAAAAAAAAAAAAAAAAAAAATACTAATAATAAAGTAAATAAAAAAATCCGTTACGTAATGGTATAAGGTGAAGCTTTGTTTTTGGCATATTTTAATCATGTTAATTTATTTTAAATATTATGAAATTGATACACATTGCTGAAGTTTAGTACAAGTTACTTCCTGTATAATAGAAAACAGATAGAATTTACAGAGACACACAAAAGATTTCGGATATTTATATCTTATCCGAAGTACTGTATACTATTACACTAAGATCTGAATATTTTTAAAACTTAGTTAGAGTACAAACGCACCTGATTTGCTACGCTTGACGTACAATTTCTGACCTTGTTTATATTAATAGTTACTTAACTATATTATCAAACATCTAAAATTCATATGATTTATTTATGTATAATAACGTCTTATTTAGGTATTTATAAAATATCATTTAGCAGAAAGTTTTAATTGCTCACCTGGACCTCTTATAATGCTATTAATCTAGTTACGGATATTATACTTGTTATTCACTCTCTTCCTAAACTTAGAAAACCTCGGTTGAACACTTAAATCAAATTCAACGTGATTGGAGATTATCTTGGTTAAAATCCAATCAGATTTATGATGAATAAAATCTGAGCGTTCGACCCAGGTTCTCTAGGGTATATGAGCATATGTGTTTTAAAATCGCATCTTAACAGAACTTTATTTTGATTGTGATTTATTAACAGTGGGGTTTTATATGTGATACATATTATTTCTTGAGCAAAAATTTATAATATAATTATAATCATATGAACTGGGAAAAAAAACTATGTTTTAAAGTAATTCGCGCATGAGAACCTTCGTTTTTTTAAAAATAGCTGCATTCAAATAATTTCTTTAATTATATTTATATAATTCCTCATCTTATAAACAAACAAATTAAATGGTTAAATGCTATATCGATAGTTTCTAAGAAGGAGAGTGTGCCTCTGGTTTAATGTTATAACTAGAAATATTTTATACTAACATAATTTAAAAAAATACTTACCGAAATAACATAAAAAAATACTTAAAAATTATTGAAAAAGTAAATAAAAATCAGCAAAAGGTGTTCTAATGTATAATTTACTTCTTATGAAATGTAATTCTTGGTGAACAGTTCGTCGTAATTTATTATTTTTTAATGTGATAAAATATTAAAATTGAAATTCTCAGAATTTTTTATTAATATTTTACATTTCGTTATATTAGTATTAATTCACGTGTTTAAATGCCCAGTTAAAAAATAATATTGAGAGCGCTTTTACTTTACAGTTTATTAAATTCTAATTATGCTCACAGTATTCTTTCAGAATATTAATTTTTTATAGATTTTTTAGCAAGAATTTGTTTTTAGAAACAGCAGTAGTAATGATAATGATAATAAGCATAAATTTCTTATAAAATTACACTTCCAAAGGCATCTTCACATGGTTATCTTAAATACATACTCTTCACGTACCATATATGAATATAATGAGTAAGTATACATGAATATTTTTAAGGTTTTGAAAAATTACATAAAAAGTTAAAAATAATAATAATAACAATAAGGGTGGCTTATTTTTCAGGGTATTTTAATTATATATAATTTTGCTTAATAAGTTCTATCAAAATATTAGATTTTTCTGGAATTTTTTAAGAATAACTTTAAATTTTTAACATAAAATATAGTAAAAAAATGAAAAGCAGAAATTGCAATCTCATGGGTATCTTTACGTGAGTATCATGAATATGAATCTTTCACATAAGTATCAGAAATTATTATTATAAATATGCATGAGTAAGAATTGCAACGATTTAAGAATCACATTAAAAATTTTAAAAATAATAATAATGTTATGGGGGAAGGCTTTTTTAAACCATTCTACTTTTAATTAATTTTTCTTAAGAAATTCTATCAAAAAATTTAATTTTTATGGAATTTCAGCAATGAATTAAAAATGTTAAGGGAAAAAAATCATAAATCGAAAAATGATTGAAAATACAATCTCATTGAGTGTAATGATTCGTGTTTATTCAAACTACCGTGCTCAGCAAAAATTTAGACAATGATCAATTACGCTTCTATATTCAGAAGTATGTACCGAATGTTTGTAATTCATCTGTCATACATCACTTGTGACTTTAGACAATTTGTATATTTACGGAAAAATAACTACAAATTAAAATCGAGTTGCACTCACATTGTTTGCAGTTAGTGCAAGAATGTGACTTTTCATCGAAAAAACTAAATGCTGCGCCACTTAGGGGTCTATTTTGTACCAAGCATCTTCAACAGCAGCTCGAAGTTCATGAAAAGAAAAGTATAGCAAAAATTTGCATAAACATTACGACATATGATGTTACAAAGGTTTTCGATCGGGTCCAGATCAGAACTACACGCCGGACAGTTGAGATCAGTAGTATTTTCAGAGTTAAACGAAGTTCTTCTTTTGTATGCAACATGAATAGACGCATTATCTTGCTAAAATCCATACTTTAGATCAGCTAAAAGTTCCCCAAATGACTAAAAATTAAACTCCAACGTATGTATGTAGTCCTGTGTTGCTTGGCAACCAATGAATAACTCTACAGATACTCGAGCATTAAAGCAAAGAGAGGACAAAATCATTAAAAATCACCTTCTTGTTGCCGACTAAAGAAAGTCCCAGGATTTTTACGCAAGTCCTGCCAATAGCATGCCCACCTGTTTGGGCCAATCAAATTTCACTTTTGTTTTCGTTATTGGATAGCATAGCGTGACATTTGGATCCATACGACGTATGTTTGCAAGTTCATTGCATTCTCGCCAATTTGTAGCGAGATTTTAAAGCTGATTGTTTTATAATTTTCATGTAAATTGATTTACCTGTTTCTTTCATCTTCGAATTCATCTACGAATCATGTCCGTCGACACAGAGAGTTCTGACTTACTTTTAATGTGATTAGCAATCATTATTTGTGTAAATGTCAGTTTCTGGACCCATCTCATTTTTTCGTCACACAAGGCCATCCAGATTATGTTTTGTTTTGAAGGAGTCATCCTTAGACTATACTTCATAGACAGACCACTTTGGACGATTCAATGCTGCTGAAATTTTTGCAACAGTCTTCTCTTTCCATTTCAGCTTTCCTACTTCAATTACCTTATCTAACTGAATATTTTTAGCTCGCGGCATCTTCACTAACTCATGCTATATCGAGGTATAATTAAATACTTCAGACATGTGACATCATAACTTGGAAATTTGCATTTTCCCATGAACAGTTGGCTAAAAATCAAAAAAGTGCCTAAACTTTTGCAACATGCAAATTTTACTTTTTTCAGTTAAATTAAATATCTTATATTATAATCGTTATTTTTATTCTACATTGTTTAAAATATATTTGAAAATAAGTATAGCCATTTGTAAAACTCACGTGTTCGTATTTTTTATTTAAAGGTTAAAAAACACCAGTGTCTAAACTTTTGCTGAGCACTGTATATCAAACTTGAGTATCATTAGCAAGCATGAGTAAAACTTTCAGGTTTTAAAACACTTTAAAGCACTGGAAGTTACGAGGGGTGATCCAAAAAAAAAAAGCTTACAAGGCAAAGGAAAAAGTATCTATTAACAATAGAAACAAAATACAAATGGCAATCAAGAGACACATCTGGCCTTTACTTTTCGAGATAGTCGCCAAACCTATTTAGGCATTTGTCAGAACGTTCGACCAACTTATTTATCCCGTCTTGGTAGTAATCAGGGCCCTGCTCATTGAGCCATTTCGCGGCAGCTGTTTTAACTGCATCGTCTGAGGTGAACTGTGTTCCGAATAAGTTTCGCTTCAACGCCAGAAAAAGGAAATAGTCACTTGGAGTCAAATCGGGGCTGTATGGGGGGTGACTCCAGACCTCTCACTTGAACTTTTGCAGCAATTCCTGAGTCTGGTGAGCTGTATGGGGCCTAGCATTGTCATACAGAAGAATGCCGCCTTTGCTCAACGATTTGTTTGTGAATTTCGGATGCTGCCACATTCTTAGCCCATAGGAATCGAATTACGGCTCGCACCTCTATGCGAGACCACTTTTCTAGACGTCGTGCCATTACTGTCGCCCTTAAGTGTCTGCGTACTGACGCTACTTACTCGTAGAACCGTTGTAGGACAACTAGCGCCATCTGTCAACCACCCTGGGTGGAAATATTCGCTCCAGAATTGATACGTTTCAAATGCTCCTGCTTGTAAACTTTTTTTTGGATCAACCTACGTATAAACAAAGACTTATGAGTTTTCAATTAACAAAACCATAATACTATTAAACTTCTCACTTATCATTTCTTTTTATTTTCAAAAAACATTTTTTATTTTATCGTAAGTAAAATTCTATCCAAGGTCACATTTGCAAAATGATTTATGTCGTAAATGAAACGTGAGTGTTTCAGAGATAACACACAAATTAGTTAAAGCCATTTTTGAAAAATCGTATTTTATCATTTAATGTAGAGTTTCATATGAGACGGCACAGGTGAAGAGAAAGTTAAACCTTCCCTCCCTTTTTTTTCAGTTTTTCAATATTTATTTATTTTTTGAGATACTTTGGCATTTTTGTTATTGAATTTCTAAAAATTTCAGAAGTATATTTCAGCGTGAAATCAAATTTTCCTCCTATAAAAAAATCAATTAATAGATAAGAATTATATTATTTTATTGAATTTCTCAACAAACTAAAACAAAGAATCATGTGAAAGGATTTACAATTCATAAAATATTAACAGTGAACGATCTCTTCTTTCTGTGTATCTCATTAAAAAGATAGATCGAGAACTTGGGAGAAAAAAATCTCTTAATGCATTTTCCAATTAGGCTTAACGCGCTCGTTTCCGTCATAATTAATCGTCTCTACCCTGTTCCCCTGTCCACCAAAATTACATGAAGTTAAGAAGGTGCTCAGTTCTTGAACAGTTTTAATTAAACTTTAGACGAATTTCAGAGTTCAATTCAAAAATTGAACTGGCACTATAGAATTTTTAAATACTTACCACGTACTACTGGTACTACTAATTATGAATATGATGAAAAATTGTAATGTTTAAATTATTTTTTGTTGGTTGATTTTATTGCATAGCTAAATTCCAGAGCTAAATTTGTTATCAACATAATTGTACTGGTATTTGAAAGGGAAAAGGAATAAATTCCAGATTTGTAGAAACATTAGATTTAAATCAGCCATGTTTACCTTATAAAAATATACACAAAGAGTTGAGCAAGCAGTGTTAAATCTTTGCATGCCGAAAACGGTTTATGAATTGAAAGGTCCTAAAATATGAAGACGGTCATAATTTCATAAATTTAGTATTGTATTTTTAAAAGTAATAACTAATTCATTTATCTATCACATATTCTGAATATTCACCTTTAAGACTTTAGCTGATATTATCGATAATTATTCATCTCTGCGCTTTAAATGCTTATTACCATTGGTACTTATTACTTTGTTTACCATAGTGGCAGGAAAACACAACAATAAAAGTAAAATCGTATCTGCAGGTGGTTTCCATCAAGGTATTACTTGGCAGACTAGCTGTGTTTTAATATGCTAATTGAGTTTTAACCAATGCTGGAATTTTAGCCATCATTTCGATGAGATGATTATATGTATAACTGCCTCCCTGTCTGATAGCATTTATATGTTTGATTAAAAATACTAATCTAATTCAGTATTGGGAATCTAATAAAAGCAGGATAAATCATTCAGAAAAAACTAAATCAATTTTCAATAATTTGTCGAATTATTATTAAATAAGCAGAATCTAGATTTTTCATTGAAAATAAAATTAACTGTTCATACCAGACAATAATTCTATAAAACACTCCATTATGTCCAAAGATATACATAAATTACACATTTTTTAAATAATGCGATGTCTTAATTACCCATTCATGTGAAGAGTTGATAATAATTAACGAAAGTTTAATTAATTAAATATAAAGATTTAATTTTTTTAACTTCATTTAAGAGAAGTTAAAAGCTAAAAGGTCATGTATTAATCATTTATTATTTAATTTTATTCATTTATTATATAATTTTTATTTTTTTAAATTTTATTATTTATTTAATCATTTATTTTCTAATCAAGCTTAACAAGTTTTATCATTTCATTAATCTTTAATGACTTTTTTTACCCGTCAATAATTATGAGAAACCGCAAACTCGAGCTTATCCAAATTTTGGACACGTTTTTAACTAAACCCGTTGAAACACGGTTATTGAAATTTGTTGGCGGTTATAAATGCTCTTAGTTTACTTCATAATTAACGATTTAAGAGAATTCAGAGAATATTTTTCCGAAGATTTAGTAATTTGCTTTAGGCACGAATAATCCAAATTTTGGACGAGCTTTTAATTAATCCCTTTAGAACGCGGTTATTGAATTTTTTAAGCGATTATAAATGTTCTTGTTTATCTGATAATTACCGACTCAAGATAGTTTGGAGAATATTTTTCTTGTGTCTTGCTTTAGTCAGGAGTAATCCAAATCTTAGACGAGTTTATAATAAAACCCTTTCAAATACTATTATTTAAATTCGTAGGCGGTTATAACTGTTTTTAGTTTACCTGATAATTAACGGTTTAAGATAATTCGGAGAATCTTTTCCCGAAGATTTAGTGTTTTGTTTTAGTCAGTATAATCCAAATATTGGACGAGTTTGTAATAAAACCCTTTGAAACACGGTGATTTATATTTGAAGTATAAATGCTCTTAAATTTAGACGTCTGCACCGGCCTGGCTCGATCCATAGAAAAAACATTCGACCCGGATCGGCCCGAACGAAAAAATATTGACCCACCCCAGACCGACATAACAATTAAAAAAATCCCTTTCGGCATGGCCTATAGGCGGAGGTAGATTTCGAAAAGTTTTCATCTCAAAAAAAAAAAAAAAAATGCCTATCTCTACTTAAATGCCCATTTTGGCGATATATTTTGAATTATATTCTTACTTTATTTAAAAAATTGACCAATATGCTCATTATATAGTTCCTAAATAACAAAAAACTGTTAATTAAATTCGTTTGACAGCAAAATTGAATTTAAAAATGAGTCATAAAATAACCAATTTATTATTTTAATACATCCACAATTCTTTAATCAAGATCGCTTTGAGAAATTTTGTGCGAAGTGCTCACTTTGACAGATTTTTTTAAATATATATTTAGTCTTTATCAAAAATCTGACCAATACGGCACATTACACAGTTCCTAAATAACAAATAACTGTCAATTGAATGCGTTTGAGAGCAAAATTGAATTTAAAAATGAGTCATAAAATAAACAATTTGTTATTTGAATACAACCTCAATTCTTTTATCATGATCGCTTTGGGAAATTTTTTTGCGAAGTGCTTACTTTGACAGCTTTTAAAATATATATATTCACCATTTATCAAAAAATCGACGAATATGCACATTATATAGTTCCTAAGTAACAAAAAACTGTCAATTGAATGCGTGTCAGAGCAAAATTGGATTTAAAAATGAGTCATAAAATAACCAATTTGTTATTTGAATACCCACAGTTCATTAATCATCTCGCTTTGGGGAATTTTGTGCGAAGTGCCCATTTTGGCAGCCTTTTTTGAAATATATTCTGCGTTTATCAAAAAACTGGCCACTCCGTCACATTATATAGTTCCTAAATAAGAGAACCTGTAAATTGGATGCGTTTGAGAACAAAAAAAGATTTAAAAATGACTCGGTAAAAACGCAATTTCTTAAATTTCCTCAAATTTTAATCACGATAACTTCGTGAAATTCTGTTCAAAATACCCTTTTTGGCAGCCTTTTAAAAAATATATTCTGCCTTTATCAAAAAACTGGCCAATACGGCAAGTTATATAGTTCCTAAATAATAGGACCTGTAAATTGCATGGGTTTGAGAACAAAAATGAATTTAAAAATGACTCATGAAAAACGCAATTTGTTATACTTAATGAATTTTTTAATGGTGAAAACTTCGGGAAATCTGTTCAAAATACCTTTTTTGGCAGCCTTTTTAAAAATATATTCTGCCTTTATCAAAAAATTGGCCAATAAGTCGCATTATATAGTTGCTAAATAAGAGGATCTGTCATTTGGATGCGTTTAAAATCAAAAATGAATTTTAAAATGAGTCAGAATATAAGCAGTTTGGATTTGAGGTTTTTTCTCCAACTCCTATTTTTGTTTAATTTATTTTTGCTATAAGAATTGGTTCTATGAAAAACTTGTCAATATAAAAGTTGTAGATATTATTGTGAAGATGTAAAATAAATTTAATTAGATTTAATTGCTTAAGAATTGAGTAAGTTATGGGTTTTTTTCTTTTTCCTCCCCCCTTTTTCTTTTCGTTTTTAATTTTTTTCATCGGTAAAAATTGGTCCTATCAAAAACTTGTAAATACAAAAGTTTTAGATAATATTGAGTACATTTATATAAAATTTAGTTGGATTTGATATCTTGAGAATTGACGAAGTTATGAATTTTTTTCTCCCAAAAACCATGTTTTTTTCGCCTCTTGAGCCCATTTTTAACTTTATCAAAAATCTGTCACGCATAAACTTTTTCCTCATTTTTTAGAAGTAATATAAACTTTAAACCGATTCGATATCTATTTTAATTAAAAAGTTATCGCGTTTTTTCTGTTTTCACAAAAACCCTCCTAACTTCCACCCCCTTGGTCCGATTTTGCCCATTAACGAACTTAACCGAGATTTTATGCCCCTTTATTTTATGTAAAAGTTTGATGAAGATCTGAGCATAATTATGGAAGTTATCGTGTCTAGAAGAAAGTGATATACACCGATAGATAGATAGATAGATAGATAGATAGATATATAAACTTTTTTACTGATGGTAGTTTTGGGGTCTAGGAGTCATGATTCGTGTAAATCCGCAAAAATTTTTCAGAAATTCCAACATGGGAGACAATGCAATAGGTAGTATTTCATACGAAATCTACCTAAAAACAGTCCGAACCCGGTTCGGTTGAGATCAAGTTAAAATTTTCGCTCGAACCCAGCATGGCCCGAGCGAATTTCTACAGAACATTGATTTTTACTGTTACGGAAGAATTCTGACCAGAAAAACTTATCTTATACTTTTTCCCATGTTCATAATCTTAATTTATGCAGATGCCTTAAAGTGCTATTACACGTAAAAATTGCAAGCGACAAAAATCGCCGGCGTTTTTTCGTTTTCTTAGCACTTCATTGGCTGTTCGAGAAGAGGCTTTACCGTCATTTGGATTTCCAAGCATTTGATTGGCTCTTGCTGGCGACTCGCTTCGTTCCAGGCGTCAAAGACGCTCCTACACAAAAGAATCGCGCGCTAACCAAGCGACTCCTCTGGTCCCATAGGATAACATGGAGAAGCCTGCGATTTGACGCCTGCAGCAGTGCGCGTGTAATAGCACTTTTAGTCTGCGATATTTATGCTTTTAATGAGCCTCTGTTTGTTGTATGTAAATGTTTCAATTATCATGGATGTTATTAATCCATATTCCATGTAATGGAGACGTAAAAATCTGTAGTAGGTGTAGTAAAATTTTCTAAGACGGGATCGCATTGGGAAAAAAAAATACGTATAGACAAGTTCCCTTCATTGCAGGTGTAAATGTATAATATATATATATATATATATATATATTTTCTCGCGTATTTCTGTATTCATTTTGCTTGGATGAACAGTTTAAAAGAAATTACCAGAATGCAGTTTAAAAGAAGATTCCGTCATTGGAAGATTCTTCTTCCATACGATTAACTCTATTTTAATAAGCCTAGAGTCTTACTACTAGTTTTAATAAATCTACGAGTCTTAAAAAATAAATTTTAATGTTTAGTTGTACAATAATGACGATTTAAATGTATATGCCGTTTTTGCAAAAATATTTGAAGCAAACCAAATTTTACTGAGTTTCGGACAGGCTTTGCACGTCGAGAAAATAATTTCTATGCGGAATGATTCAACTACAATTATATAGCAAAATTAACTTAAATGATTTAACAAAAAATAAGTTAGGCCCGGCCCGGCCGAGTCTTTAGAAAAAAATAAAGCCCGGGCCCTGTCCAAATGCCGTTAATGAAAATCGGCCCGAACACGGCCCACGGGCGGGGCCAGGCTCGGGTTTCAGGCCGAGGCCCGGCCCGTGCTGATCTCTACTTAGTTTACCTGATAATTAGCGATTTAACCCTTTAACCGTTTGTCCCGGCTTTTTCCGTTTCTAGAAATCTTGTTTAAATGGCTGCAGACAAAAATATTTTGAACGGAATGTTATTTTGAATCATACATAGAAAGAAATGATATTAAAGGTATTATAGCATCAAACTGAGATTAATTAATATAAATATCTTGCAATTTATAAGCATTCTTATAAAAATACATAAAAACCCTTGGACGGTGAAAGGGTTCGGAGAATCTTTTTCTGAAAATTTAATGTTTTGCTTTAATCAGGAGTAATCCAAATCTTGAATGAGTTTATAATAAAATCCTTTGAAACACGGTTTTTCAAATTTATAGATGGTTATAAATGCTCTTAGTTTACCTGATAATTAGCGATTCAAGCTAATTCGGAGAATCTTTTTCCGAAGATTTAGTGTTTTGCTTTAGTCAGGAGTAACCCAAATCTTGGACGAGTTTATAATAAAACCCTTTGAAACATGGTTATTCAAATTTATAGATGGTTATAAATGCTCTTAGTTTACCTGATAATTAGCGATTCAAGATAATTCGGAGAATCTTTTCCCGAATTTTTAATATTTTGCTTTATGCAGGAGTAATTTAAATTTTGGACGAATATTTAATTAAACCCTTTGAAACACGGCTATTCAATTTGGTTAGCGGTTATAAATGCTCTTAGTTTACCTCATAATTAGCGATTTAAGATATTCTGGAGAATCTTTTTTCCTAAGATTTCATGTTTTGTTATAGACAGGAGCAATACAGAGTGTCTATAAAAGAGTTACTCAGTTATAAACTTTAATCGAAACAATTATAAGCGTTGTAGAGTGTTGAATCACTGTCATAACTAAAGAGCAACTTAAATAGCTTTAGATTAGGCTTGCGCGAGTACTATTGTCTTTTTATATACTCGCTTGCAGTGCCACATACGTAAAATAGCGACTCTTGAGTGTAAAACATTTTGTATTACGCCATGTGATTTTTCCCTTTTGAGGTTTTATGAAAGATCATTTCTGCGTTCCGCCACTACCTAATTATTTGCCAGAGTTGAGGCACAGAATTGAAGAATCTTCCATTACACCGGATTTGCTAACTGAAGCGTCGGAAGAATCAGACTTTATGTTGGATGTATGTATACTGTATAACTAAATGTGAACATATTAAACTTTTCTAAAAAAACTAGATT
Organism: Maratus speculifer; assembly: GCA_964019185.1. NCBI lineage: Eukaryota > Metazoa > Arthropoda > Arachnida > Araneae > Salticidae > Maratus > Maratus speculifer. The sequence goes on from OZ025296.1 coordinate 46,579,329, forward strand.
AGTTTATCTTCAATTTCATGTGTGATTTTTTTTTTTTTTTTTTTTTTTTTTTGTAAATAGTCTAAATTAAACTGTTATAAAATGAAATTCAACCTAGGTCTTTCTTTTATGTACAACCTGTATAAAATACGGTTTAATGGAATTGTTCATTTATCAAGTTGAACCTTTATTTACCAAACACATCTTTTTTTATTGCTTGCTTGTCGCTGTTATATGAAAACAATGAGTTGCTATTTATAATAGTTTAAAGGTATGAGATCTATATATTTTTTCTATGGTTCTTTTTTTTATATAATCTGTGATGATTTTCAAATTCAAAAGTCATACATAAGTAGAAATAAATGCCTCTTGAGTGCAATTCATTTTACTGTTTAAGTTTCGGCTAGTAATATTTTAAGCAAATAATTCACTGTGTTGGGTTTACAGACAATGTAAGGTCACAACACAAACATCCTGCGTCAAATACGGATTTGAAAGCATAAAAATACGAACATTTTAATAATAGTAATGTACAGGGTGTCCAGCAAAAAACACCCTGATTTCAAAATTAAATTTCTCAAAAACTAAGATCGGTAGAATTATGCGATAAACGGTTTGTTTATTAGGTAAGCTGTAAAAATGTTGTACAAAAGTTTCGAGCAGTGACTATTTTGAAAAGATTGTGTTCTGATTGCAAAGAATACTGGAATTGACATTTTTCTAGTTTTAGATTGTTTGTAGAGAATGAGTTTTTCAGTGTACAGTGCCATATTCAACGATTTTTCGAACTTAATTTTTGAAATTTCGAAACTTTTTTTTCCAAAAATCGTTAAAATATGGCACTGTACGCCAAAAATTTCGTTCTCTGCAAAAAAAAAAAACTAAAACAAGAAAAATGTTAAATCAGGCATTCTTTTAATTAGAACACAATCTTTTTAAAATATTCACCGTTCGAAACTTCTATATAAGATTTTTACAACTTACCTAATAAACAAACCGTTTACCGCATTATTTTCTAGATCTTCGTTTTTGAGAAATTTAATTTTGAATTCAGGGTGTTATTTGCTGGACACCCTGTATATAGAAGCACATATTTAAATAAATTATTTGTATCTAATTGAAAATTAGTTTCTATTTTAAACAGTAAAATTGTTAAAAGTGTCTATAAAATAAAGTTATTTTTTAAGTTTTTCATGCAGTGGTAATTTTAACTTAATTTAAACTGATTGTCTATATCAGCCAATAAATTTCAGATTTTAATTTCAGATGTTAATTTATGAAAGCATTTCCAATGTCTGTTAAAACAGCCTAATAGACTGATATGAAAGCTATTTTTTTTTAAAGTAAATGAACGACAATTTTTATATAATTACATCAACTTTTCTCATACTTTTATAATTTTAAAATACTTTATAATACACTCCATTATGTCAAAAGATATCCGTATATTGCACATTCTTTTAAAACTGCAATACCTTTATTACGCATTCATATGAAGAACTGATAATAATTAACAAAATGTTAATTAATGAAATATTAATCCTTAAAAATTCTTGCTTTATTTAACAGAAGTAGGAAGCGAAAAAGTAAAAAAAAAAAAAAAAAAAAAAAAAAAAAAAAAAAAAAAAAAAAAAACTTCATGAATTTTCTAATCAAGCTTAATATGTGCTTTCTATTGCCTAATTAATCTTTAATGTTTTCCTTCATTCGCCAATAATTATGAGAAACAAACTTGAGGTTTCTAACTTTTGAGCAACTTTTTGATTACGCCCTTTGAAACATGGGTATTGAAATTTATAGGCGGTTGTAAATCTCTTAATTTATCCGATAATTAACGATTTAAGAGAATTCGGCGAATTTTTTTACTAGTATTATGTTGTTTTATTTTACGAGTAATGTTAAATGCGGATAAAATTTTTATGATAATTTGGTATTCAGGTATGAAGCATTTATAAGTTTTCTTGGATGAAGTCAATCTAATCAATAGGAACATACAGTTTACGTGAAATTTGAACAAAACGGAAAACTTCCTTTTCTTGATATTACGGGCACAGGGAACATCTCGACAAGTAAAATGAAGCAATTTTTTCAACGTATTAACATCATATATTTTATTTAAGAATAGAGATGGAAATGTTTTTTACATTAAATGTACAAATTATAGCACATATATAAATCAAAAGAAATTAATTTCATGTATCAATAAGTTTTCAAGAAATTATTAACTTTTTATATATTTTTTAACTTATGATTGCTCAATACACTTTTCTAAAAAATTTAATTTATTGGCGTAAGATTCCATAATGAATATCCTACGTCAAACACAGAGTTGAAGATATGAAATTGCGAATATTTACAAATAATAAAATGTCTGTATTCACATTTTAAAAGAAAATTAATTTGTACCTGACTGAAAAGTAATATGTAAATCAGAAATAAAATTCATAAAATCGCCTATAAAATATTATTAATAATTTTAAGTTTTCTATACAGTCGTAATTTTGACTTTTCATTTAAAATCTAGCCCACTCAACGATGAAGTCAATTTGATATATATCAAAGTTTTCTGTGAAATACAAGTTCTTTTAAAATACGATGTCTTTACTATTCAGTTGTGAAGAGGTAGAGATATTAAAAAAATTAATTGAAAAAATCTTAAGGTGAATAATTTCTTTTAACTTTATTTTACTGAAAGAAATACTTACAAAGTTAATAGTTAAAAAAAAATTCATAGATTTTCTAATTAAGTTTAACACGTTCTTTTCATCCGCTAATTAATCTTTAAAATGCCGACTTTCACCTGTCAATACATCATTAGAAACAAAGATGAGGCTCTCAACATTTCAGCTCGTATTTAATTGGACTTTTTGAAACATAAGCACTTGTTAATGTTCTTCTTCTTCTTCTCCCCCCCCCCCCCTTTAAAAAAATATTCAAAGACTTGTGTTTATCCGCGATACAAAATTACATGTATTTTTTGTTTATAAATAATAAGTTTTTTTTTCTTTCTAGAATTTTATGCATATATCATATTTAAAATGTCTAAAAAGGCTGAAATGGGATTCTTAAATTAAAATGTTTAAGGTTGGGCCTTATAATGTCAAATATTTAAATAGAGTCAGGAAAAAAAATAACTCTTTTGCGTTATTATTATTATTATTTTCATTTTTGAGTTTTACAAAAGATTAAGCGATAACTTGTTTTCAGAAATTACTACAATATTAGCCTTTAAATGATAATAAATATATTAAAACTAAAACTTATGTCCACGGTGAAAATGATCGAGGAATATTTTTTTAAAAATCTCTTTTTCTCTGAAACTTAATTACTTCTAAAACTCGCCAAATTAAAATTTTTTAAATACAGTTTGAAAACTGTATCCTAACTTATTGCCATTTGTGATTTTAAAATAGTTTTCAAGCATGAACCTTCTAAATACTATCTCTGTTGTGTGCAGCTTTATTACGAAATATTAAGCCGTTTTCACTTAATACAAAGAGTTAAATGTTTATTTCCAGCTAATCCATGATGAAAATAAAATTCCAAAAGTAAATGAATAACCGAATAAAATTATATACATTCAACACAAGTTTAATGACACATATTTAATCACGCCACAGGTTAAACATTAGAATAATCCGATTCAAAAAACTGTTGTAAATAAAAAAAAAAATATTTGGCGATATATTATTATTATTATTATTATTATTATTATTATTATTACGTTTTTCTACATGTAGCTAATGCGAAGTTACCGCTTTTAATAAATTTCAGAGCTTTTTTTGAATGCATAATCGATAAATAAAATCTAAATCAAAATTAAACACAATATTCCACATTTTTCAATCACAAACTATGCAATAGGAACTTCAAAATATTTTCTGTTTACTTAAAAAGTGACAAATAACAATAGTACAAATGTTACAAATTGAAAATGTACATTTTATTTAAATTTCTTAATACTTTCGGTTTTCAATCCCTCAGCCATCGTTAGACAATGCTTTCATTAATGCCGCTTTCTTCATTTCAAACACGTTATTTCGTTTGAAAAGGGAGCAATGTATCTCAAGTGATAAATCATTTGATAGTGACGGAATGTAGACACGATCGTTTAATAACGCTTTATGCTAAGGATTCGCCATTTTACGTATGTGGCACTGCGAGCGAGTTGATGACAAAACAATAATCGCGCTGTTAGCTAACATTTTTTGAATTACTCTTTATTCGTCATTTTGAACCAAAGCGCTACAACGCTTGCTGCTTTTCTTATTAAAATTTATAGCTATGGCAATCTTTTATGTACATATTGTACTTCTCGCTTTTGCACTAGACATCAAGAATTACTTTATCTTCTATAAGATAACTTTACCAATAATAGGTCTCTTACCTATGATGGATCACCTGCTTTTACAAATGAAAAATAATTTTATGTATCATACTTATGTATCATACTTATCAAATTAATTGATAGATAACTGATTGAAATTTACGCTTTATTACCTTTAAAGAAATAAAAATTCATGGGTTAAAAATGATTACAGTAAACACAAAGGATTAAAACACCTTTTAATAAACAAATTTGGTAATTTCGCAGATACAACTATTGACATTCTCAAGTTCTGAAAGAATTTTAAAACAAAATAAATAAATAAAAAGTTATTTAAAAAAATACTCTTTTATAAGCATTTAATGTTCAATCTTGAAAATACTGCACAATGTTTTAACTCACTGGCTATCAAAGTCTGAGAATTAGTAAGTGTAAGATATTCTTGTTAGCCGACCCAGCGCAGCGCTAAATATTCTTTCAATCTCATTGCACTTACCTTTTTTAAATGTCGATCTTTTACTCATTTTATTTAAAACACACACCACCATTCATTTGAAATCCACATATTAAATGTATTTAAAAAGATATATTTCACTTATTTAATTTAAAATAAAAAATAAAAAACTTTTAGTGTGTAATAATATTATAAATCAAAAATATTTTATTCAATATCAAACGCATTTCTATATTTGTTTGTTTATAGCTGCCAAAATAAAAACTAGTTATTTTCAAAAATAGTATTTGCTATCAGCGAGATTTGTGTCTGGTTAACAGAAAGGTACCAATTTCATTAGATTTTTCTGCACATTTTGAAAACTACGTGGTTACAATTGAATAAGTATCACTAAAATGGGGCTAATTATATGCCAAACAATGCTTGCATAAATATGCCAATTTCTCTTTAACTACAACAATCAAATTAATGCACACACGCACGCAAAAAGATAAAAATCAGAGAATTTAATTTAAAGAAATAAGGTACCCTGGGGTAATAACGCCAGGCGGGGTAATAACGCCAAGTGCTTATATTTTGCATAATTGTGAAATAATCAGGTAAATGACACCCATGTGCTCTGCGCAGAAGGGTTTTGAGTAATATAAATCGCAAAAAACAGCTTCAAGTTAATTTGTTTCATTTTTAGGTCTTATTGTTTTTACAAACAACTAAAATTAACGCTTGATCTAAAATTTCCGAGATACGTTTTGGGATGTGAAGACTATCTTTTTATCCGGAAATACTTTGTTAATTACATAAATTTGTAGTGCATTTCATGTACTTTTAAAATGTTGTTGAAGATTTTGGATATCTTCTCGAGATAATTTGTAATTTAAAATGTATTGCGCAATAACTATATCGGGGTAATAACGCCAATCCTTGACATTAATACCCCTGTTGATTCCCAACAGTGGCCGAGCTACATCCTAAATACTGATTCAGATAAACACAGTTAAAACTGTGCAATGTTTCTCATATTTCTATTTAAGCAGTCCTTTTTAAGCAAAAAGAAGCTCACGGTCTGATATTCTTTTGCCTCATCCCCCCCTCCCACACCACACGTTTATTTTTCTTACATTTTCACAAAAAATTGAACATTTTCAATAGCTTAGAATGCAATTTGTCAATTTTTAAGTTTGTAGAGTTTGTATTTTTAGAATTGGGCTATCTACATGCAATTATTCCATCTTATTTCATAGTTTTCTTTGCATGGCGTTATTACCCATATAGGTGGGTAATAACGCCAAATAGCATTGGTCAAGAAAAAACGCCATTACATTTTATGAATACATATCTGTTAAATTATTTTATTTTATATAGATAGTCAATGAGTTGCTGTATCAGATCCTATATTTGTTTGAAAAATACAACCGAAAACTAAGCCGTGAAAATTGGTAGAACCTTAACGTGGCGTTATTACCCCAGGGTACCTTACATATTTTTATTTTCAGTGTACTTTTTGCGACGAAGTTCTTATTATCAAATTTTTCTTTTTAAAAAAATGCTCAAGGACAACCTTAAGAATGCATATAACATAAAAAATAGTGTAGAAAATAGCATATCTTTATTTTTCAAATGGTTAAATTTTCCGTGTTATTTTTCTTCTGTACGATTGTAATGTAGACAACATTTTTATATTTCAGTTCATATAGTCTCACTTCATTTAACTAAATCATACAACTTCATCTTGCAATTCACTTCAACTAACAAAAGCATTTCGTATATCACCTAAGATATCCATAAAATATCAAGTTCTTTCCAAACCACGATGACTGCATTATTCAGCTAGTACGAAGAGGTGGTAATAATTAGGAAAATGTTAATTGACAAAATATTAAGATTAATAATCTTTTTTCATTACATTTTATCTAATAAAATTATGAAACACAAAAGTTAAGAAAAAACACATGGATTTTCTCATTAAGCTTAACATGAACCTTTCTTACTCTAATTAATATTTAATGCCTCATTCTCCCGTCAATAAATTATTAGAAACAAATTTGAGGTCTTCAACTTTTCAGCAAGTTTTTAATTAATCCTTTTTGTAATAGGAATATTTAAAGTTGCCAGCAGTTATAGAAGATCTTAATTATCCGATAATTTGATATTTGAGATAATTTTGGAAATCGTTTTCTGAATATTATGCTTTAAAAGTGTTAGTAAATTTGATTCCGTAAAATTATTTATTTATAATACAAATGAGCCTCGGTAACCTGATATTGGGTCAATTATTTATATTGTTTATCGAGTATCGGAAGATTTTCAATTTTCTTTTAGAAAAAAATAATAGAATTCAAATTGCGCTTATGATCATTAGCTGTTAATATGTCGTTTATGGCAAATTAGCTACTTTGAACTCATTTAAAATTAAATATATTTGTACTGTTTCAAATGAATAGTTAAATTTTAGCAAGATATACAAATTCTTGAATTTCTTTTTTTCTCTTTCCTTTTTTCTTTCTTTCTTTCTTTTTTTCGATTTTAATAAGTTTGAAGTAAATATGATCAATTTTGAAAAATACGCACAGTTTAATAGTAATAATAATTATTATTATCGTCATTATTACAATTACTACTACTAGTAGTAGTAATGGTGGTGATACTAAAGCATTATTTTTAATTAAAGTTAGAATAATAATAATAATAATTATTATTATTTTTATTATTGTTACTGTTATTATTACTAATGTATTATCATTAAATTTGAAGTTATATTAATTACAATAACATTAATAATAAATATTATTCTTATTATTATAATTTCATTACTACAGTAGAACTTTGGCTTTCAAACGTCCTAGTTGGCGAAAAATTCGATTTTCGATCAAGAAATTTGATTGAATTTGATTAGTGTTAAAACTGTTGTTAGCTTTCGTTTTTTCAAAACTAAAAACTAAAACAAAATCACTTCACCTTTTTCATTTACGTATAAAAAACATTTCATATTTATTTACTTAGAACAGGTGTCACAAATAAAAAATTAAAAAGTTGACATGTTTCGGTTCATTCATAAGAACCGTATTCATAACACATAAAATCAGTAGAAAACTAAATGACACTGGATATAAATATAATTTAAAAACCCAAAACACAAAACATTGCGCCCAATATGATCGTGAATAGCCATTGCGACCGCGGCATATAAATATAATATTATATTATATTAATATAGTGCCGCGGTGGCATTGGCTAATCACGATCATAGGGGGCGCAATATTTTGTGTTTTGGGTTTTTAAATTATATTTATATCCAGTGTCATTTAGTTTTCTACTTTTATTAATATTAATTTTATACATATTAAATTTAATATATGATCAAAATATATTATATTTATATGCCGCGGTGGCAATGGCTATTCACGATCATAGGGGGCGCAATGTTTTGTGTTTTGGGTTTTTTAATTATATTTATATCCAGTGTCATTTAGTTTTGTACTGATTTTATGTGTTATGAATACGGTTCTTATGAATGAACCGAAACATGTCAACTTTTTAATTTTTTATTTGTGACACCTGTTCTAAGTAAATAAATATGAAATGTTTTTTATACGTGAATTTGATTAGGTTTGAGAACAATCGGAGTGTCGTCATGAAATTCAAGAACAAATGTATTAAATGTTATTATTATTATTGGCGCGATTGGTTCTGTGAATGCATGAGATACAATAATTGCACTAATGAAATTAGTAAAATTTAAGTTTCACCTATAAAGGTATGAGTACAGTTATTTGATAAACTTTTATTAAAACGTTATAAAAAATTCTATCTATTGTAATGTACAATAATGTAATGCATTTTTATATTTTATTCCATTGTATTATCCAGAGTATTGTTTAAAAATGTGTGCAGGCAATATTTTGGAATATGAGGATCAATAAATCGTATTTTCACTGTTTTTCACAGTGAAATTTTATTAGATTCTCGATTTATACGGTTCTCGGACAATTGTTTAGAACCGATTATGTTCGAGAATGGACGCACCACTATATGCGACTTCACTGTAACAATATATCTGTGCTAAATTACTGCTCTTCAATGAATATCAATAAAACGAAATACACGTACTTACATACATAATGCATCTGTCGTAAAATAAAGTACTCGTGTTTTGTGTTTCAGACTATTCAGACGAAAAATCCCCAAAACTGTGCATGAATATTTATTAAAGATTTCCTCTGTGAATCTTTACCCCTTCATTGCACTTGTCGTCCGTCCGTCTCTTTGTCTGCATATCTGTCTGTAAACGCTCTATCTCCCGAATAAATTGAGATAGAGACTTGAAATTTTGCATGTACTTAGTATGTAAGAATTGGACGAAGTCTATTTAATATCAGTAACCTCGATTATCCGGAACTGTTTTTTTTTTTTTTTTTCGGACACTCGAAAAATTCGTCCTGATGAAAGATGTATAAAAATTTTCGAATTTTCTAATTTTAAAGTATGGTCGTAAAAGGCAATAAAATAACACAAATTTTGTATAAAAAACGAAGTCGATTGGATCATTAGTTTTTGAGATATTTCTAATCCTGTTTTTCACATTCTTTGATATTTCATGACCCTGTATTCCATTCAAATTTCAATTCAAAGACACATTTTAATCGGAAATGAGACGCTTAATCCGACACAGTAAACTGTTAGTTAATATGAATATTATTTTTGGTGTTATAAGGATGTTTCTTAGACGAAATTCGGCACTTCTTGAGTAGTTTGGCGTTTCATATAATTTGTCGAAATGGGTTCATGAGTAATTCATTAATAGAGCATTACTATGTGATAAAAATACTTAAATATACGTTTAAATTTTATTTTGGAATTGCAATTCATTTTAAAATAGTTTACGCATTTTTTTTTCATATATTATATTATGCATATCTATGATGGGTAAGTATTACGGTGGCCCCCAACGACTAATTTATATTTTTAAGAAAAAATTAAATAGGGTTTTTAAATATTGTATTGCTATATTTTGCAATTAAATGGGTTTAAATTAATTAGTTTTATCAGCTTAATACTCTGAAAATTTCTTTATAGTAATATTTTTAAATATTCAGAAAAAATAATAAAAGTAAATTTTGCCATAATACCTCGATCATTTTTTTTTTTGGGGGGGGGGGAGGAGGGGTGAAGAACAAATTTTAATTTTTTGTCAAATATGCAGCCATTTGAAATGGATGAATAAGTGTTCTTCCATTTTTTGGAATGTTTTTCATCAGTTACAGCGGTCGTTATTGGCTGAATTCATGGCACATAATGAGAATCACAGTAATTTTGGGTAAATGCCAGGTTTGGCACACGGTACAGTGAAGGGTTAATTAGTAAAAAAAAAAAAAAAAAAAAAAAAAAAAAAAAAAAAAAAAAAAGATTATAATTATGCTTATCTACAAGTTAATTTCAAAGGATTATGCTGTTTTATGTTTTACTATGCCATTTACTTATTTATGGTATAAGTCTGCTTAAAAAATAAAAGAAAAAGGCATATAATGTTTAAGTTTCTCAATTTCCCATAAGTTCTTTTTAAAATTGTGAGTTGAGTGAATTTTCTGCTTTAGTTCAATCCTTATATTATATTAAACAACAAAATTTATAAGCATTTCTATAAAAATAGATAGTAAAATTCTTTTTACTTTTCAATGTTTTTTTTTTTTTTTTTTTTTTTTTTTTTTTTTTTTTTTTTTTTTTTTTATAATTTCCTATTTTTTTATTTATTTTGTCCTTTATATTTCCTGTCGAATTTAAATTTACTTTTTATTACTAAAATAAAGGATTTTGTCGGTAATTGCGAACTTTAACCAGCTGATTATTTTGAGTTGTGTTGATAAAGGCGTAATAGGATTTAGATACCTATCCTTATGTTGTAAAAGTCATCGAAAATAGGTACATAAAAGAGAATTCAATTATTATAAATTATCAACATGTCACTCTATTCATTCTTCCACTCTTTCATCATGTAATATTTAAATAGGACTTGGCAAAAACTGCTGATTGAATTTATTCATGACGTTACATGCATTTTACTTTTTTGCATAATTAATCTTTTGTTCTCCTTTCCATATCTCCAAATTATGTTAAACAAAGACGGAGTTACCGACCCTGGGAAAATTTTTAATTAATATTTTAGGGGCGGATTATTTATTTTTTCTTTTCTGAAAACCGCATTCAGTCCGTAATGACATTTGCATATTTATCTAGGCAGTCTGTCGTTGTTTGAGCATATATTTGAAGATCAAAGATGATTTAGAAAGTTGAATTTAGCTTAATATTTCCTCAAATTTTCCGAACTTCATTAGCATGGCAAATTTACTGTATGCGTTTCTGTAAATCAATACAAGTTTCCGCAAATTAGTGAAGTTAATTTATCGATATTTTAGCAGTAATCGAACGGAAATTCAATAAAAAAATTGCAGCAGATATGCAGCTACTTTTTAAGAAATCTAATATACATAAATAAACAACATAATAATGTACTACAATATTGTTTTTGATGTGTTACTTTTAAAAAATACAACAGAGGTCGATTTGATATATTTAAAATATTTTTTTAGAATTTTCAGAAACTTGTATTAGATTAACGTGTGAGGTTATTTAAAGAAAATTTATAATCGTTCATGATTATTTTTAAAAAATTCTTTGAATTATTATGGTGTATATAGACTGTAGAATAAAGCTTTCGAAGTGGCTAGGTGGAATTCATAAATTTTAAGAATTTAGTCAAATGAAAGCAAGCGCGAACCTCCTGAAAATCATATTGTAAAGATTTTTTTTAAGTGGAGAATATCTCGCTTCATGGGAACTACCTTGATAAGGGCCTGTCATCGTGAGGACAGCCAGATTAAGAGCGTTACTAGAATATTTTACCCAGTCTGTACCTTATTGGGTGTTCTCGACTCAGTACAGAGGTGCTTATCTTCAGTTAAGAAGAGCTTCCCATTATTGCATCTTGCGAGGAAAAAGAGCTTCAGTTAAAGATGACCGCTGTGTACAAAATATTACCTTGGTGAAATATGCAGTATAATTTCATGTCCTCCCTCCCTTTGAGATACAATAATGCGTCCAATTATTGGTGACATCATTCCTATGTAATTTGAATGGCCGAGAGTGACTCCTCCCGAATTCAGTGGTGTTGGAAAAGAGGGAAGCTAAAGGTAACTCCCAAAAATCAAAACCCAAGAGCAACATCTCTTTGGGCTGTATAATAGGGTGGATCGAAAAATCGAAATTCGGATAATCGAATCGGCGCGGGGTGCAAAAGTTGCCTTTTATGCATACTAATTCACATATGTTTTTTTATTGAAATTCATTCATATCTTCCGGTGCCCCAAACGCCTCAAAAATAGTTAAAAATTGAAATTTTTATAAATTTTTTTTTAATATTTTTAAAATTATTTTTGGCGCGGGTTTCAAAAGTTGCCTTATATATATATTAGTTCAATCCTTTTTTTAAATTTAAATCTATCCATATCTTCTGGTGCCCCCAAGCGCCCCCAAAATAGTAAAAAAATGAAATTTTTATAAAAATTTATAATTTTTGTTTTTCTTAATTTCTTTTAAATTATTTTATCAGCGGGATAAAAAAGATGCATTTTATAGTATATTAGCATGCATCCAAATAATTTTCGACTTTGATAAATTTCTTCCAATGCCCCAAAACTTTTAACTATTTGCTGAAAATCGAGTTTCATGCAAATTTTGAGCTAAAAAATACAAGTAAAATTAACAGTTAACGAATAATATATCTAACGTAAAACGTAGATCGAGAGGATGAGAAATCGTTTATCGTATTTTATTAAATGTATAAAATAAACTTTTTATACTTTATTATTTGAAAGACAATATAGATAGAAGAGTTCTCAGCAATAACCAGCAATATTTATATGGTATATGCATAGCAACATCACGAGGTGAATGTGGTTCTGATCTGGCATTAATGAAACCTGGTCCAGTTTATCACTCAACATGGCTAACAATTGCGTGTAGAGTTTTAAGGTTATAAGTGGCTACAGAAAATCATTCTGATAATCTCATTACTCTTACAATATATATTATGAAGGTATATGTAGCTGTATGGTTTCATATCAAAACAAAGCCATGCATAACTAAAGGAGCGCGTCATTTTTGGAAACTTATCACATATTCTAGATATTTGGAACGAAATTTAAGAAAGATCGTAGGTGCTGTTATTCAACGAAATAGAAATAGTTTTTTTTTTTTTTTTTTTTTTGGCTCCCTGAAAACTTGCTATTGTCAATGCTCACAAATAACAGAGAGCATATCAGATCTTTAGCAATACGAAAGCTAATTTTGCTAGGAATAAAAAGAGAAAATCACCAGAAGTGAGAATTTTCAAAGTACCCCAAATAAACTTCAAAGCAAAGAATTATTTTAAACTTATTGATTGGCAACGAGTTGGACGTTTTGAACAACCTCTTTTGATGAATGTGCCTTGCGAAGAAATTGAGAATATCATAAAAGTTGTAAAAACGAATGAATGGTCAAAATATCCATGCCATACCCAAGCGGTTGAAAGATGCATTCGACTAGTGTCTGAGGCATCAAAAACTGTATCTGGACAAGAAAAGAGACACGGTTTTATACTGAGTAGAATAAAATCAAAAAGCCATATAAAACACTATGATACCAAAAAAAGATTACAAATTTTAAAAATATGTAACTTTCCAAATGGCAGGATGTAAAACGTTTCTCTACGTAAGTTCGATTTTTGTAATTTTTATTATTTAATGCTTTGATTTTTAAATTTATATGTGGCTTATTATTGTAAAATTAATGTTATTTATAACCTTATACGTTATTAATTAAACTGTTTTCAAAATTTGTAAGTATTTTTCGTAAATTATAATTCTTAATACATTTTTGTAAAAATTTCAGTTTTTAATTATAATTGGTGCATCAAATATGTGAATGGATTTTGATTAAGAAAATATATGGGAACTGCAGAGTTATGTAATATTGTAATAACAACTTTCCAACCCTGTGCCAAATGAATTTCAAAAAATAAAATAAAATAAAATAAAACAAAACAAAACAAAAATTTCAAGAAAATTTCAATTTTAAACTATTTTTTGGGCGCTTGGGGCACCGGAAGATATGAATGAATTTTATTTTTTAAAAATATGTAAGCTAAGATAGATAAAAGATAGCTTTTGCACCCCGCGCCAAAAGTAATTAAGAAAAAATAAATAAACAAAAAAATATAAAAGAAATCATAAAAAAATCAATTTTTAATTATTTTTGGGGCGCTTGGGGCACCGGAAGATATGAATGGATATTAATTAAAAAAACCATGTAAACTAGTATGCATAAAAGGCAACTTTTGCATGCCGCGCCGATAGTGATTTCTAAAAAAAAAAAAATTTCCTATACTTTTCGATCCACCCTACTGTATAAGGATGCGACGGATTAGCATCTTGCTGATGTCAGAGGTACAGAAACTTCTGTAGGAGAAATATCTTAGGAGCTTTCCACGAATATCCACTGACCAGTAATAAAGTGCTTGCGCCGTCCAATATTTGAGAAACCTTTATCCAAGGAGACAATAATCTTTTACACCAGTGGTTTCCAACATGGGTTACGTAATGGGTCTGCTAATGGTACATGAAAATAGAAAGTTCATAGTAACTTTATAGATTTTTTTCTGTTACAGTGCAAAGGAAATGATTTTCAAAACTCGCATTATCTAAAATTAAAAATCTCGTTTTCCTTATCAATCAATTCTATTGATCAGCATCAGCATGCTCTGACAAAATACAAGAGTCTTCCAAAACTAGATTTATCCTATATTTCTGGCAGTGTAAAATCTTGGTTTGAAATGAAAACCAATGGACGTAATTAGAGTATTTTTGCAATTTTAGAGAATTGATTTTTTGCATAAAGCGAGTTTGGAAACTCACGGCCTCATTAATAAATTGATAATTTCACATGAATTTTGTCCTTGTTATTAAAATTGTTGCTAGATAGGTGACTTTGCACATTCCAAAAAATGTATTCCCTATTATGTTTATTAATCTCTCACTGTAATTGAATTTTTAATTGAAAACAAACTTTCAGAATAACATTCATACTCTTTTTCCTCATATTCTAGGAAATTGAAATCGCCTTATCCTGCTCCGTTCTGATATTTCTCCCCCAACGTTATTAAAACAAATGACTGGCAGTTAATATCTTTCGATAAAACTCCGTACTTCTAGATCATATTTCTAGTCTTACCCTTCCTATTTATTTGCCCCCATCTTCCTAAATTTGAGAGTTCACTACGGAAAGCAATAAAATGAGATTCTTCTTTCTTGACAAATAGCATTCCTTGTGAATTCCAAATGAAATAAAAAGGTTTCAAAAGAGGATGTTACAAAGAAAGAGTAATTGTTCATAATGAGTATACATTTGAAGAAATAAATAAATAAAAGACTTTTCTAAATAGAATCACGAATTGTTTTGCACTAAAAATTATTCGGTAAACAGAATCTTATGCAAAACCGTTAAAAATATTGCTATCATTTACCATGATATACTAAAAACGTATTGTATTCTTCCTACACTGTAAAACAAAATCTGTAAAGCTACTAAAATTTTTTTCTAGGAAATTAGGATTCCTACAATTTTTTATGCATCTTCAACAACAAAAATGCATGTAAATTGCAAGCCGGGTTACAGATAAAATTATAGTAAGATTATACTGTAATTTTAATAGTTTTTTTTTTTTTTTTTTTTTTTTTTTTTTTTTTTTTTTTTTTTTTTTTTTTTTGTAAAGCTACAAATTTTTGTAGTTTTATAAAAACTAATACAGATTTATATCTCTTTTTGTATAGTGTACAGATAAAATTTTAGTAAACGCAGAGCTTTCTGAGATTTAACATCTGTAGGATTAAATTTTTGTTTACTGCAGTGTATATCAGTTTATATTTCATTTATCTTGTTCTCAGATTTTCCATATTGCTCATTTTGTTATTTTTAAAAATTTCAACATTGTACAATTTCTTTTAAAAAAAGTTTCAATCTTTTTATCAATATGGTCACATTACTTTAAAGAATAGCAAAAAAAAAAAAAAAAAAAAAAAAAAAAAACATAAGTTTTGGCTTTTATAAAATTTTCTTTGATAAAAATCAAATCATTTAAATTATTTAAAGAGTTCAAGAAATTACAATGATTTAGCAAATACGCTTTTTTAGACAATATATTTCCATAAACAGTATCCTATGTACGATGTTTAGTTGAATTATGTGTATTAAAATGTTATTGAAAATTTGCATACTACGAAAGAATCATCAAATTTCAGTGATCTCACATTCTTGACTGCAAATAAAATTGTATGATATTCTCTTTGTTTCATAAGAATTCTAAATTGAACTTTCCGTTGAAATATTTTCATGTAAGTTGGAGAAAAGCATCTCATAAATCGAGGAAATCATCAATCCTCGGACACCATTCTCTTTTGGAGGATTTTGCTCAAAAATTAATTAATACAATTTCACATAAGGGTAGAATTTCGTAAAAAAATCTGTCCTATTCTCGCAGTAGTTCGTGAGTTAGAGCACCCAACAAAATCTGTGTCATATGCAAACATACAGACTGACATTCTCTAAAACTGGCGTGAGCCAACCTTTTTGTCTAAAATTCACTTGCGCCATCTCTAAAAAATTATAATTTTGTATTTTTTAAATTGAAGAACTTCTGTCTTTAAACTAGGTAGTTCTTTGTGTAAATAAATACTGGTATCTTTGAGGGACGCATGTGCTGCAGGTTGACCATCTCTGATCTAGAAACAGTCAAATGGTGTTTAGATATTCTTCAATCTATGAAACCGTTGAAAACTGTAGTCAGAAATTTTCACGTCAATTCTTTCTGTGCATGTGAGTAGTAGAAGGTAAAATGGTAGATACCTTATTCAAAAAATAAATGGTCTCAATACGGGATTCTTGGGAAAGAAACACTAATTTGTCTTCTCTAACAAATATAACTAGTCACAAATATTGCACAATTCGGAAACCCTTATTGTATTACATGATGCATGCGAAGAGCTAATTGAGGGAACATTGATGCACCCACGGGGGGGGGGGGGGCGGAGGAGAGCTAAGGGCACTGAAGCCCCTTCCAGACTGCAAAGTTAAATTAGCTATTTAAAGTTTTCTAAAATTAAGAATGTTTAATTTTATTATTTATTCTGATGTTAAGGGGAATCTGGAACACAACTGAAAATAATTTGCATGCGTTAAGTTTTTTTATTTTATTTTTTTTTTTTTTGTGTGTGTGTGTGTGTGTGTGTGTGTGTGTGTGATGGTTAACCACAATATTTGTAAACAAAATTACATCATAAAACTTTTCAATTTTTTTAAAATACAAAATTTTGAATTCTTTTGTGATGGTTAACCGTAATTATTTGTAACAAAATCACATGATAAAACTCCTCAATTTTTTTTTATTCAAAATTTAAAATTTACTTAAAAAGTGCGGTAAGTAAATCATTATAATTCAAAATATTATTTATAGAATTTCAATGTTTTTTACATTTAAATAAACGGAAATATCTAAATTTTAATTTTGATTCAGCAAAATATTAATTTTTAATAATATTATTTTTTAATAATTAATTAGAATTTAAAATATCTAAAGTAAAAAATTTAAAAAAAACTATGATATAACTTTTATTAAAAGAAAATCATATTTTCAAAAGTAAATATTTTTTCAAATTTGTTGAATCAAATTTAAAATAAAACAATCAAAAAGGACATGTTCCAAGTTTGAAACATTTTTCTTTAACGGTTCTTGGGTTATAAGAATTTAAATAGGAGAAATTGTGAAAAAAAAAAACATCATTAAAGAAAAGCGCATTTTCACAAGAAGTCATTTCCATAGCATTCATTCCTTGAAAGCTAGATTTTGAAAACAAACCAAACCGAAATAAATACTTCCTCTTCAAACTAAGATTTAAAAAAAAATGATACAAACGTTATTTTTGAGAAAAAAAAATTAATGCATTTTTTAAAATTTTTTATTTGTATTTATTTATTTATTTATTTCTTTATTTTTGAGAAAATTTGAAGATTTTTGTATCTCAAACCCCTTACACCTTCTCAACGGCCTCGAACTGATATATCCGTTCGCTAAGCTATAGGTTTCACTGCAATAAGAGTGATATTTAAATTTATATAATTCTACCAGCTTCATTTTTTTTTAAATTTATGTTTAATACGTTACTAATAAACCTATATGTAATAATAGTTTTTATATCGTGTTTGAAAAAGCATCTTTTTTTATCATTTTAAAAAAATTAAGAAGAAAATAATTTAATTTTACTGTATTGCTCGCAGTCAAGGTGTTAAAGAGTATTTGTTTACAATCCACGATTTTAAGCCTTACATAAGATTACACAGATTATGTTAAATAACAAAGAAACTGATCTGTAAATTTACAGTAGATACTGTAGATTTATTTAATTTTTTCTTTATGATAATAATTTTATCTGTTTTTAATTCTCGAAATTTTGAAATTTTTGAACTTTGAGGAACGAGAATTTTCCGAGAGAATTTGAATAGGTGTACTATTAGTTTTTCAACAAAACTTATTTTTAGAAGTCCCAGAATGTGTGTCCTCTGTGTTGGACACGAACCTGTTACTAAACGTTCTATAAAATATTTTACTACCGTATGCGAAGGATGTGATTTATAATTCAGCGAGGAAATACAGCTTGTTTTAATTTACTTTTAATATTAACAACGTACTTCCATATGCACTGTAAATAAAATAAAATTAAATTAAATTAAAATCTGTATAGTTACTAAAATCTTTCTAGGAAACTTTGATTCTTAGAACATTTTGTGTAACGGCAACAACAAAAATTCATGTAACAGATACACTTTTGCACTGTAAATCAAAAACTTTTAAAGGTTCCAAAGATTTTTTTTAGGAAATTGGAATGCCTAGAACTTTTTATGTTGCTACAACCCGGGTTATAGTTAAAGTTTTAGTAATGTTATTAGAATTTTTGTAAGATCTTACGTAAATCTATAGATATCTGTGGCTTTACATAAACTTGTTTTGTAAATTTGCATATTTTTGTTCTTGTTGTTGTTTAGTGTGCAGATGAAATTTTAGCAAGCATACAGATTTTTGCAACTTTACAACTGTAGAGAATTATAGGATTTTTTTTTCGTCAGTATGGTGAATTAAAGAACTGGAAAGTATTTATAAAAATCCCCCTAACTGGACAAAGACAAACATTCTATTTCTAAAATATTCTAATTTTTAACTTGAAAAATTTCTTTAACCCAATTCTCTACTTTAATATTTCTAATACAACTGTAAAATAATTTCAAAAGTGTGTATTTTGAATTATAACTTGTAACAAATATAAAAATATTTTTAAATAAAGGCATGGAAATCCATACAGCGAATTTGATATTAGAAAAGGGAAATATCTGTAAAATGATGATCGAAAAATGCAGTCGAATGCGTTAAATACCTTCGCGGCGGGAGATTTTTACAAAATTTTTAATGCTTTGTCATCGGTTCTTAAAAGCAGAAATGCTCAGATTAAATTAGTGAAACTTTACAGTAAAGTTTTGCTGGTGTGAACAAACAAGAATTCCGAGCATCTTTTGTGGCATGCATATAGGTCTCTCGTCTCTAAGGGGTTAACCAAAAACTACAATGAAAAAAAAACAATAATAATATCTGTAATTTTACCGACTTAAAGTTGCATAAATATTTGTGAATTTTATTTTGCGCAGAAATTTTATTCCTACACTGTATTAAAATAAATAAATAAATAAAAAGAAGAAGAAGATGTAAATCTACAAAACTAATTTTTGTAACGCTACAGAAGTCTGTAGCTTTACAATAGGATCTACTTAAATCATAGTAATCTTACTAAAATTTTACCCTAGCTTCCAGCAGCCTAATTGCCTTTTTCCCTGCATAAAATTTCTAGGCATCTCAGCTTCCTAAAAGATTTCTAGTAAATTTACAGATTTTTTGATTTACAATGGAAATGTGCATGTGTTACATGAATTTATATTGTTGCTTTTATGCAAAAAGTTCTTGGAATCCCAGTTTTCTAGAAAAATTTTAGCAACTGTACAGATTTTATTTTTACAATGCATCATTTTCTAACACTATTAACCCTTTTACCGTACTGCAGAATTTTTCATGTGTGTTTAAGGATAGATAAAGTAATAGCTATGAAAGGTATTTGTATCAGAATTTGTACTTAATAGCCTTACATATTTATTTATTTAAAAATCGCATTATTTTTAATTTTTAATTAAATCAACTGTGAAATTGAAAAATACGTAACAGAAATACACGGTGAATCTACTTAAAGGTTAATGGGCCAATAATATGGGCTACTAAGGCATAACACACTCAAATCACAATTTTTTCTTAACACGTCATATATTATTATATTTTTCCATCCACTCCTTATTCTTCTTTACTTATTCTCGATTTCAAATTTCTGTGTATTTACCCTTCCTCCATTTTTTAAATAAATTTTATGTTAACCTAGATACGTCCTTGATATTTGAAAATTTTTGTAACTTTTAATTTATTTATTATTCATTTATATTACATAGTATAATCTTTTTCTCCCTGTTATCTCCTCCCTAATCTTTTCTCCTATTATAATTTGCACTGTAAAGAAATTCTGAAAAGGAGAATAACATTCTATTGTATCTTATTCTAGAAAATGAAAAACGTCTTTTAATAACTATATCTCCCAATCGTTATTAAAAGGAATGACTGACAATATCTTGCTATAAAATCTCTACTTTTGAATTCTATATATTTGTTAACCTATTCAATTTCTCATCTCGTTCTTCCCAAATTTTTGAACTCTATGAAATTAAGTATATAAACAGTAAAATTCCTTGTTCCAGGCAAACATTCCTCGTAATTTCCAAATAGGATATAAAAAAAAAAAAAGTTTCAAACAAGAATGCAGTAAAGAAATAATAAATCTTAATGATGAATATAATATAATATTGCAGTACTACAATATTACAAGCGTGATTTGGAATTTGAAACAATGTGATAAATAGGTGTAATTTTAAGATAAATTCTTATTCTAATGGTACTCAGGATATCTAGAATTTATCATAGCACACTCAAGTCACATTATTTTCTTTATTTGTCCTTTTTCTCAATCTCCTACTTCTTTAGTTATTCCTGTTTTTTTTCTTTTTAGTGAAAGAGTAAGATAAAAATCATTTGTAAACATTGATGAAAGTTATTAAATATAATAATATCCATTTTGTGATATAACTCATGTTTAAGACATAAAATAAATCGTTTTCTTATTTCCTAAGGGAAAAGAAAAACGTGATTTTTAAAAAATCTGCTATAAAATATTAAATTAAATATGAAAAGCGCGAGTTTTTTTTCTAAGAAAAACTAATACTGATAATATCAGTACAATAGATTGAAACGCATTTAGCCAAAAGTATTTTGTGAGACAAAATAAGGTGAGATTTGCCTTAACCCTTTTCGGCGCAGTGTGTCCACTCCGGACACACCTTATTTTGATTCCAAACTTACAAACGGCACCAATAATAATTTAGTAAAAATTTACGTTTACAATGACAGCTTAAATCAGGGAGTTCTTAGTTTCTAAATAAGTCTTTTGTAAATTCCGGTGTCAATCAACAATTTCTTATTTTACGAACTTATTTTGTCTGCGCCGGAAAGAGTTAAGCGTATGCTAACGTTACAAAAGTAGGCGTGTAGGCTAACAGATTAAGGGTACTTTTTCATTGCTTCTTGCTAAAGTGCCATCTTATCTGAAACATAAATATTTCTTTGGGAACACTGTTGTTAGCTACTTATAATTGAATATTTCTGGCAGTTCTATATTTTAAAAATTATAGATGCCTTAATCTCTTGACTACATCGCTAAACTGACTCCCCTCAAAAAGAATAAGGTGAGGAAATAATGAATTTCATAATTTAATATTAACTTTAAAGAAAAACGACTTACTGCGGTCTTCTCCGAATTTGAAAACTATTTCTTCATGCGTCACATACTGGAAAAATCACAAATATTACATGTTTGAGCGGTCCAAATTCGATTCAGGGGTGAAGGATTAAAGTGATTTATTATTAACAAAGCTACTTATGATAAATAATAAAAACGATTAAATTTTTTTCTCTTAATCTTGTATTAAAATTATCATTTATATTTTTATATATCTTCGTGATATTTTCTAGAACGAGATGTAATGTAATGTTTATTTTATCAAATTTGTTTCGAAAAATTTGATGAAATAAACATTACATTACATCTCGTTCTAGAAAATTAAAAACATTTTTATCGCCCTGAATGTTATTAAAACGAATGAATGACAGTTAATATCTTGAGATAAAATCCCATCTTCCGGATCATATTTCTCCGCTTAACTCATCCCATTATTTTACTTCCTTCTTCCTAAATTCTCATAATTCTCCCAGAAAAGCAAATAAAAACAAACGAAAAAGCTTTGCTCTGGCAAATGGCATTCCTTACGAATTTCAAATTTCTATTTCAGGGTTTCGAAAAATAATGTAGCAAGGAAAGTAGAATTCTTCGTGATATTTACTCCTTTTGAAAAAATAAAATAAAATTAATTAAAAATAGAATAAAGCATGTTTCTGCATCATATCTTTAAAAGTATACTGTTCTAAATAGTATTTCATGCAAAACATTCTGTATAAACATTTATTCAAGTTACCAGGTATCATTTACCATAACACACTAGGGTTTCAAAACCAAGATAGATAGGCCCATTTTGAAAAAAAAAAAATACACTGAAAAAAAAATATGCCACTGGTATCTAGAAAATAAATTGTAACTCTAGAAAAAATAGTTCCATGTCATCCCTATAAATTCTAGTTCCCTTCGCTAGCGTGTTCTAGTTAATATTCTGATTGAGTAAACCAGAATTTTCTCGTTCCCAGAACCAGAAAAAACGGCCTTCGGGCTAGATTTTCAAAATGGCGCAACTAAGTTCTAGTTTCATGAATCAGAATTTCTAGCTCCCTGACTTTCAAAGATAGATATTAGAACTGGAATTTTAAGACCTCTTGATTACAAAATATTGTTTCCTGAAGCAGAAAGCAATGTCATAATTGAAAATTCTGGTTTTACAAACTCAAAATAGGCTAGGACTAAAAATAGAAAAAAAATAGGCTTTAGGCTAGATTTATAAAAAGATCTTAACAAAATTGTAAATTCGAGTTTACTGAACTAGAAAAAATAGTTTTTAGTCTAGATTTTTATAATGACCTAAGTTTCATTGCTGAGTTATGGTTTCTTGAACAAGGAAAAAAAAAAAAAAAAAAAAAAAAAAAAAACAGGGGGGGGGGGGTTGAAGCGAGATTTTGAAAAAGGCCCGAAATGCATAACTATAAGTTGTGGTTTATTAAACCAAATTAGCAGGGAATAGGAAGTTCTGATTTATTAAACCAGAATTTCCTATACCATGTCATTCAAAAGTAAATTTTAGAAAAAAAAAAAAACTTTTATTACAAAATATTGTTTTCTAAATAAAATAAGATCACAACCAATACTGCCTGGATACCTATTACAAAAATTGTTTATATGAAATATAAATCTTCAAATTAAAATTTGTAAGTAATTCGAAAATATTGGTGACAGAACCAATGGCAAAAATTTATCAAATGGAAGGATTCCTAAATTAAGAGGGCAACATTTATGCATGATTTTGCATAGCATCAGTAGCTTGAGTACGTACTTCACTGAAGGATACAATAAATTTTAAATGTATAATATTGCATAGATGCCAACATCTCTTAATTATTCTGGAGTCTGATCCAAAACGGAAATGCTACTAAGCGAAAATTTTATTTGAACAAAAATTGCAATGTGAAATTCAAAATGTACCTTACTGAAAGATGACTCATTTCCTTATACATATATCTTGGAACAGACTCCGGAATAATTGAGCGAATGAATTTCTATAAATATAGGTTTTTATAAAATTCTCAGCAAATAACATTAATATTTATTAAATTTTATTTACTCATATATATATAAACATTCAGTTTAAAAAAAGTATGTAATTCTCCCCCCCCCCCCTATAATCTTTAAACTGTAATGATTGTTCATATCCAAGTATCGATTCCAATATTTTCGAAAAGTATTGTATTTGATCTGTCTTTTAATATATAGACTATATAATGGTAAAATTTAGTTTAACAAGAAAACGCCTAATTGGTTGAAATTTTCCTTTCAGCAATTTATATCAATAGATGGAAACATACTTGAATACTTTTGTTTAGCCTGTAAAATATATTTTCTTTAAACTACTAAAATCAAATTTCTAAAAATTATCATCCAAAGATGACCATGTATCCAGTTCTTTGCAGGATGCTGTATATCATTTTATCGATACATTTCTTAGTAAACTAAATGCAGTTCATCGTAAAAAGGCATAACATATTTAAAAACCCCCTTTAAGTAAATTACACACATATTCAATACTTTTCCAAGAACTTTTGTGTAACAATTAGCATTTATATAAACCATATAATATGCATACATCTAAGTGAAACTTAAAAGCATATATCATAATTAAAATGCATTTCATCCATCCAACAGCCATCTTCCATAATATACAGGACTTCGGGTAGAATATACTATTCGAAATCTTTTGTGTGTCCCTATAAATGCTATGCACTAGTATTATGAATGAAATAACTCGTATTAATCCTCAGCAATGTATATCAATTTGATTATATATGAAATCGTTTACCATAAAAAATATGTCTCAAATAATTCTCTTATTATTATGTATTGGTATTCTTTTGTGTGGCCCTGTAAATGAATAATAACTATTCTTTTTATTGTTTATTTTATAAAATGTACATTTTAATGCACTTTGTAGATACATATAAATTTGAAGATGTTTGACAGGGTGCAATATCGTTAAAATTCATTTGAAACGATTTTCCCCTATAGGACATAATGCAATGAAAATTTTTTTTACTATCCCTGTAAATAAACTAATCATGGCAGAACCTTAATTTTCAATAGGGTTCGTGCTCAGGTAACCGCCATTAACATCCAAAGAATTTATGACAATCAGAGTGTATTTACGAGAGTTAGAGTGCAGACAGACGACCGAGACAGACAAACCAAGTGCATAAGTACTTTTCAACTTTGTTGGAAAATGCTAAAAATAAAAAGTATAAACATGTAAATAAACTAAAGAATTTTTTTAAAAAACGATATACAGAGTAAAATATTAAATTTATTAACATTCCAAAAACATACATAAAAACAAAGCCTTCAATTCTAGTGTTAAAAAAATGTTAAAATGAAGCAACTCTTTTAAATAAAAGTTACTATTATAGTTAAAACAAAGTTGGAAGTTCCAATCATCATCCATGTTGTGGACGTTAACTACATCAACATACAACTGTCGGCTACTGTAAGCCTTTTTATTGTGGCGATATAGTATTTTCTATCTCTAATGACATTTACAGTAAGGGGACTGGTATCCTGCAAAAGAGAAATTTTTCCTTCCGGTAGGATCAAACTCCTTATCCCCTGATCCATTGTTCATTTCTCTGCTTTCTACTGTGACTAAACCACATAAGGGAGAAATATGAAAGAATTTATCGAATTCGATGACTGGACCAAAACGAGCCATGTGCTGAAACCTGAAAACTGCCACAGTAGACTCAAGTTCACCTAAAAAATAGATAAAATAATCAATCATATATGAAGTATTGATTACAACAGAACAATTTTCAAATTGTTTAAATTTCATTAGCCTATAAAACTAATATATAACTACATATAATTTTTTAATGATAAGTACATATGGTGATATGCAAATATCAGTTAGGATTTCATAGCATTAAGTTTCTGTCAATCGATTATAGATAGTTATTTTATTGCAAGTAATTGGTAAAAAGCAAAGGTACTCGAGTATTAATGCCACCGCAGCAGAAGTGACTCTATATCGGCCCATTTTCCACCAAAATCTGATATGTTATTTTGTTTTAGGGATGCGCCGAATAGTGATTTTGCCTGAATACTGAATATTCGGCCAACAGCTAAACCGAATACCGAATATTCGGCTAGCCAAATAGTAATTGTTGGGCCGAATGCCAAATATTCGGCCAGCCGAATAGTAACTATTCGGCAGTATACTGAATATTCGGCTTTCCAAATACTTATTATATTTCAAAGTTTAAAAGTATTAAAATGTTACTTTTTAAAACAATTTTACATGATATTTAATAAGAGAAATTTATATTTTGATAAATAAGAGCTTTTTATAAGAAATTCGGTATTGAAAAAAATCTGTCTTTTTTTTATTTAAGAAGCATAATTATGAGACTTTTTCAATTAGTAAAATTTTAAATTTCATTTCTTCTACGAATTGAAACAAACATTTTGAAATCAAAGATAAATAATGAAAAAATAGTTGAAGAAAAACTGTACAGTCTCATATTTATTCTTTTTAAATAACTCAAGGCAGATTTTTTTCAAAATAAAGTATAAATACTTTCAACTTAATTCTGAATAAAGGAATGTCTAGCTCATAGTTCTTTTCTTATGAATAGTGGCATTTTCCATCCTTCCCATCGTATCATATTTTACAGAAATCAAAACATGTGAGTTGAAAATATGAAAATACAGTTATGGTATCTTATTTATTGTTAATGCAACAAACAAAAACACAAGTTTGATCTAGAGTGAGATGAAGTACAATGTATTTATGATTCAATAAGTTGATTATGATTATGATTTCATAAACAAAAAATTGTCTGCCTTGATAGCTATTACTAATCTCAAAAGTTTTCCTTTCTTGTTTAAGGACTTTTGGGAAAAGCAAGAAACAGATTATTTACTAAATAGAATTTAGGAACTTGCATCTGCAGTTGCATCATTTATTCCTAAGGAGAATTCTAATTTTAATCCTTCTCATGATTAATTTTCTTAAGTTAAACTTTACAAACAGCAAATAAATATTGTAAAAACATTCTATATTATTTAAATATTATTTTATTTCTTATTATTTTAAATATATTAATAATCTGACAGTTAAAAGTAGAAATTGTGAAAAGTTTTTTTTAATGTATTTTAAAAGGGTTTATTAAATATTGGATTCGGCTGAATACTTCGATATTCGGCCAAACCGAATATTCGGCAACATGGCTGAATACCGAATATTCGGTACATCCCTACTTTGTTTTTAAATATAGTGTTTTGAATTTCGAAAGTGTTTTAATTTTAAATAAAGTGTTTTATTTTATGATTTGTCGCAAAAAATTTAGGTGTAGATTAAAAATCGCCAAATCTGTAACTGCAGAGGCCTTAATATGTAAATACCAAGCAAAGATAATTTTAACACTTCAGAATAATAAAATTTAGAATTGTGATCTATTGTGTAAATAAATATAGAATGTATTCACATCAATAAAGTATTTTGGAAAGGAAAAAGATAAAATCTAGTAATGAATATTGAGCAGAGGTAATTCATTTGTGAAGTGTTAAGGTGCATTTTAGTACAGAATATGTCCAATCCAGCGATCTACGATCAGGAGGAATTTTATAGAAATATATACAAATGATTTTGATTTTAACAATTAATTCTGTCATAATTCCCTTAGTTACATAACTTTCACTACAAATAAAAAGATCCATATGGCTACTTTCACAAAATCAATCTCAGATTAATGTGTATCATTTATTCAAGGGCGATTCTGTTCTGAATTTTATTCAGATTTAAAACTTCCAATTCTTATTTTATTTTATTTTTTTTTTTAACCCAAAAATTATTAGAAAACCCAAACTTTCATAAAAAAAATCATGATATGAATGCAAATTTTGTCAAAAGAGTGCAAAATAAACACACATTAAGTCACAAAATAATGAAAAAAACTGCAAATTTTTTCAAAATGTTGCAAAAAACTCAAATTTTATCAAAAGATTGCAAAACAACCACAAATTTCATCTAAAGATTGCAAAACAAACATTCTGTCAATAGGGACAGAACCCCCCCCTCCCCCAAATTTCATTGAAAGATTACAAAAATTTCCCCAAAAGTCACAAATAAAAAATACAAATGTCATCAAAAGGTCACGGAATATATGAGAAATATATGAAATTTTTTTTTACACCTACGTAATACAGAATTTTCCTATAAATACACTGTAAAATTTTCATGTGGATTGGGAGAAATGTTGGGAGTAGAAACAATTTTTGCACCCCTGGATTTTACTTATCATATATATTAATTAAAGCAGTAGCCAAAAAAAAGTCAGCATACTTAAAATGGTCTCTACGCATACGTGCTTGCACTGAAATCGCTCCAAACCAATCGGAGGAGAGTGTAGTTACTGTCTGTAAAAGCATTTGCAAAGCGCGTTTGTAAATATGGGATAAGAATAAGACTGCATTTTTGCTGACACTGTTTAATGCAATGCTATAATAATTATATTTTTTTCTTTACTCATGTTATAATGATCGAAATACATTGTTTTTTTCACTTTACGTAAGTTATTTCATTTCCATCTGTATTCTTTTTTCATGTTAAACGCTATTCCCTCCTTCAAACTTTGCAATGTTATTGCCGGCAATCTTAGGCTTAATTGTAGAAATGTTTCATATATATGAAATTGAAACATTCAATAATAGTTAATGATTAAAGTGTTTATTTACGTTCTTGGCCGATAAATCATTTTATTTCAAATTTATACTAAGTATATACAAAAAAAAGGCTGGAAATCACATTGTTTTTTGTTTGTGTTTTGATGGTGCGATTTTCGGCGGATATTTTGACTTCATGGATGTAAACAGATTCGCAAATCAAAATCACTATTTATTTTTTGCTTCAGTTTATCATACTCATGTCAAAAAACGGTGATTTTTTTCCCCCTTATAATTTCATTTTTGAGCAAATTCATAAGGTTTAGGAAGTATTTACATTACATTGTTTTCGCCGAATAATAGAGAATTGCATATGAAATGAAAATAATCCCAGTTATAAACAGCTTTGTAAATCATTAATATTTCTTTAATGTTTCACTTTCTTTTTGTTGACTCGAAGTTCCCTTTTTTTTAAAAGTGTTCTCGTGACAAAATTTGCTGTTTTTTTGAGAAGGAGGAGGGAATATTTGGATGAAATTTGCTATTTTTTTTCCCAATCGCTTGATCTTGATCTCTTAACAATGTTTTTCAAAAAATATGAAGATCATTATAATCAAGAAAGAAAAATAAAATTATCAGAAGAGATCCCTCTTTTTTGCATAGCATTCAATCATGATATACAATATAGAAAATACTTTATCGGCTAAGAACATAAACACTTTAATCATTAACTATTGAATGTTTCAATTTTACATTAAGCCTAACATCACAAGGTTTGAAGGAGGGAATAGCGTTTAACACAAAAAAAAGAATACAAATGAAAATAAAATAACTTATGTAAAGTGAAAAAAGCCAATGTATTTCGATCATTATAAGATAAGTAAAGAAAAAAAAATATAATTATCATAACATTGCATTAAACAGTGATAGCAAAAATGCAGTCTTATGCCATATTTACCAAGGCGCTTTGCAAATGCGTATACAGAGAGTAAATACAGCAGGGTTGCAAAAAAGCCGGCTAAAATTAAAAAAAGCCAGGCCGGTTGGCTTTTATTGATTTTAGCCGGCTTTTTTTGGCCAAAATTGGCCATAATTGGCTTTTATACAGTGAAGCCTTTTTATTATAAGCAACACATTTTTAAGTGTCTTTTAACTAATTTTAATGATGTTTAATTTACTTTGAGTTTAATAAATTTATTTATTAATATGAAAAATTGGGATTTTAATTACGATTCATTATGAGAAATTGGGTTGTAGCCTAAATTTTCAATAATGAAGACCATTAATACAAGAATAACACATTGATGGAGTTGCTAAGTTATAGTTGTCAGCTAAATTATAAAGCCATACCAAGTGCTTTTTCTGATTTACATTGACCTTTAATCCTACCTTTGTTTTTCCATTTTTACTGCTTTATAAAATTAAAGGTTACTTAGTTACATGTTTTATTACTTAGCTGATTTTAAGAGTTATTAAAATGTCATGTTTTATTCGCTGTAAACATTTAAAATCATACATATAAAAAAACCATTTCTCACTATCGAAAATAGTATTTCGAATTATGCAGATTTCATAATATATTATATTTCACAATTTATTTCAGTATTCTCAATTAGCATATGCATGAATATATTCATTCATGCAAGTGGGCATATATGCACTTTTAAATAACAAAGAGTTATTCAAAATTTTAATTCAACAAATTTTATTAGAACATTTTTTGTTGTTTAATTTTATGTAATTATGTATTAAACTTTCCTCAAATATTGAATCCTTCCTAATTTATCTTTCAACATTGTTCATTTTATGACTTAATCTTTACATATTGACCTGTAACAATGTTTCCATGACTGCTTTGATCTTTGATGTGTTTCATTTTGTTAGTGTTCATTCTAGGCCATTTTTGAAGGGTGCAGCACCCTGCCCTTTTTAAAAGTAGTAAAATGCACTTCTGATTTTACCCAGAGATTTTTGATAATATTTTTTTTATTCCGTAGTATTTCTAAATTTGTGTGCCCAAAAATGATAGAATTTTTTCATTTCTTTAAGAAAAAGAACATGAAACTATTCAATCATGTTTTAATTTAATTGTATTTCTAATTTTTATATCATAAAATCATTCGAAATTAATGTTACTTGATTTATCATATTTAAAAATTATGTATTTTGCTACTTTCTTTTTTCCCTTTCTAAAGGCAATAACAATTTTTTTTTCTTGCAAAAGTGTCCTTTTATGATGCAGTAGTACCCTTTTTAGTGAATAGCACCATGCCCTTTTTTATATCTATAGGGAACACTAATTTTGTCATAATTCCATTAAATATAATTCTTAAGTTTAAAACAAATTTTTTGAGTGTATTTTCTTTTTTCCAAGATTTATATTTTTCAGACATAATGCCTTCATAGTTGACTACTAGTAGTTATAAAGACTTATTTATTTGAAAAATTAAATAGAAATTTATAACTTTTTTAGTAGTAAATTATTAAAAATGTATTAGAAATAAATCAATCCAAATTTAATATGGATTCAATACAAATTAACACTTTAAAAATAAAAGCCGGCTTTTTTCAATTTTAGCCGGCTTTTTTTAAGTGGATAAAACCAAACAAAGCCGGCCGGCTTTTTTTGGCCTGGCTAAAAGCTGGCAACCCTGAAATACAGTCTTCTCCGATAGGTTGTCAGATTTCTGCGCAAGCGCGTATGCGTAGAGACCAGTTTTAGCTGTGCTGAAAAAAGATCGCTACTGTTTTAAGTATGTACTGTTTACCAATATTTGTGTTTTTTGAAGTACCTAGACAAAATTAAAGTATTTTCACAATCTTTTGATAAAATTCACGTCTTTTATGATACTAGGAGAAAATTATTCGTATTCTCAGGGATTTTCGGTGAAATTTGTCATTTTTTCTCACTATCTTTCGATGGAATTTGCCGTTTTATCAAATTTATTCTTTTTTCGTGCTTTTTTTGTGGAATTTTACATTTCTTTCGTTATTTTTAGAAATTTGTCATTTTTTTCACTTTTTTTTGCACAAATTACTTTTTTGTGATCTTTTGATGAAATGTGCCTCTTTTTTCAATCTTTTGGCAAAATGTGTTGTTTTCTCACAATCTGTTTATCAATATTTGCGTTTTTTTTGAAATACCTAGACAAATTTAAAGTATTTTCATGATCTTTTGACGAAATTCATGTTTTTTATGATACTAGGACAAAATTATTTGTTTTCTCGGGGATTTTAGGTGAAATTTGTCGTTTTGTTGTCACAATCTTTCGATGTAATTTGCCGTGTTATCGAATTTATCCTTTTTTCGTGATTTTTTTTTTTTTTTTTTTTTTTTTGTTATTTTCAGAAATTTGTCATTTTTTTCACCCTTTTTTTTTTGCAAAAATTACCTTTTTTGTGATCTTTTGATGAAATGTGCCTCTTTTTTTCATCTTTTGACAAAATGTGTTGTTTTCTCACAATCTGTTTACCAATATTTGCATTTTTTGAAGTACCTAGACAAATTTAAAGTATTTTCATGATCTTTCGGCGAAATTCATGTCTTTTATGATACTAGGACAAAATTATTTGTTTTCTCAGGGATTTTTGGTGAAATTCTGTCGTTTTTTTCTCACTATCACTGTAATTTGCCGTTTTATCAAATTTATCCTTTTTTCATGATTTTTTTTTTTTTTTTTTTTTTTGCGAAATTGTCATTTTTTGTTTGTTTTTTGAAAAATTTGTCTTTTTTTTTTTTTTTTTTTTTTTTTTTTTTTTTTTTTTTTTTGCTATTTTTAGCTAAATTTACCTTTTTAGACAAATTTTATATGTGATTTTTGAGATCTTTGGACGAAATTCGCGTCTTTTATGAAACCTGGATAAAATTTGTCATCTTGAGGTCTTTCGGTAAAGTTTATCGTTTTCTCGAGTTCTTTTGATGAAATTTGTCATTTTGTCACAATTTTTCAATGTAATTTGCCGTTTTATTGAAGATCTTTTTGCAAAATTTGTTGTTTTTTTGCTAAATTTATCTTTTTTGTGATTATTTGATGAAATTTGAGGCTTTTTTTTCCAATCCTTTGACGAAATTTATTGTTTACTCACAATCATTTGTCAAAATTTGTTGTTTTCTCACAATATTTTGAATTTCTTTCACAATATGTTTACAAATTTGCCATTTTTTAGAGATTTTTTTGTCAAAATTTGCCTTTTTTTTAAAAAAAATTTTTCATAGAAATTGCCATTTTTTTAGATGTTTTGGCAAAATTTTAATTTTTTGCAATACTTTCGCGAAATTTGTTTTATTTGAGATACCGAGACATTTTTTTTTTTTTTTTGCAGTTTTTTGACAAATTTTTTGAGATTTTTTGAAGAAATTTGTTGTTTTTTGCATTCTCTTGATGAAATTTCTGTTTTTTTCCACATCTATTTACAAAATTTGCAGGTGATTTTTTTTTTTTTTTTTTTGGGGGGGGGGGGTATTTTGATGAAATTTGATATTTTTGTGATTATTTGCATTTTTTATGGGTACCTAGACAAATTTTGGTACATAGCAAATGATTTCTAGCATTTTTAAAAAAAAACTAATAGTTGAAAAATAATCTTAAAACATTTTCAAGAGTCTGTGACGTGTGTCGCAGTGTTGCACCGATTCTGTGCCCGGGATCATGTCATTTTGGTGTTACGTTGGTAAATGGAAAAGCATATGTGCAGTAAATTAACGAAATTTGTGGGGTTTTTTTTTCTGCAATAATTTTAAAATATTCAGTCTTTTCCTCCCACAGTCACAATTAACATTTTTTTTTATCATCAGAATTAAATAAATTCCATAATAATTTAGTAATTTTAATAATAACTTTATATTTAAAAAAAAAAAATGCACAACAGACTAAAAAAAAGTTAATGTGCTACTTTCTATCAAAACAAGTTACAAATAAAAAGAAATTTTTGAGTGGATTAAAAAGGATAACAATATCAAAAGACAAATCCCCCTTCCCCCCCCCCCCAAGAGATATCTTTTGATATCATATGTCAGACCTCCTCGACCCTTAAATGAATACATATACATACTGTCCCTTAGCTTTAAGACTGATTTTCGTAACATCATAGTTTATATAGCTCCAAATAGTAGCAATTACGAATTTTTTGTGACAGTTGTCAGTCAAAGCAGTTGGCTTTCAATTGTCATAAATCGAAAAAACTGAAAAGCATCTTAATAGAAATCAATCTAGCTAAATATTGGTTTTAATAAAGCAGATTAAGAGAAGATCATGAGATTAACCAAAAGGATATTTCAAGGCATTATCAGTAATAATACTGATGGTAAAATTATGACAAATTTCAAGCAAGAAAAACTGTGGAATGAAGAATATTAGCATAATGCCTTACTAGCAGGGTTGGCAAGTTTTTGACATGCGACAGTTTTTGATGGTTTTAACCATGGTTTAAACCGTCATGTCAAAAACTGTCAAAAACCTATATTTATATGTAAATAAAAATATTTATTTACATATGTATATCTACATATATTAAGTAAAATTTATTTGCTTTTAATAAAGAAAATGTTTCTAAATATGACCTAGAAAAAATAGATTAAAATTTTTGAAGAAGCATTTTGAATAGTAAACAAAATATTAGAAGGTTATAAACAAATGCAAATTTTTCTAGTCTGGTCTAATTTCTGATTTGGTAGAATTAGCCGAACAATTTTTATCATGCCCTGCCAGTTCTGCTGCAATAGAACAAATGTTTTCCAATTTTGGACTAATTCATTCAAAAACTCTATTATTGGTAAGGAACAGAAAAATGTTCAAAACTGGTTATGTGCTACCGTATAATACGTGGGCAAATGAATTTGATTATTGAACTAAATTTCTACTTTGATAACTTTCATTTGGATTGATTTTGATTATGTAATCAAATTAATTGGAAATATTTAATGAATGTTTTTTTTAATTGTGTATTTAATTAGATAATAATAAAAAAAAAACGACATAATATTTTGTGCTATAGAAGTATTTCATAGATCAGTGTAATATTTTTTCTGTTTTGACTTTTACAATTGTTAGTTAGTTTTTCAGAAAAATCGGTAAATTTTAAATCGTTAGTCATTTTTGGAATTTTTAACTAACATAAAGATAATAAAAAATTAACTCTTTTCTATAATATCTGAATATCTATTTACAATATTCAGCCTATTTATTTACTACGCTGAAAAATAAGATTATACAAATAGTTATTATTATTTTTTTCTTTTTTTCCCACTGAATACTATAAATTTTTTTTAAATAACTTAAGTATTCAGTTGTTGAAAAATTACTTCTTGTCTTATCTTGCTTTCAAAGTAGACATTTGTATTTGTAGTACTATTAATATGTGTGTTAGGGAGGGGAGGGGGTTAGAGATAAAAATGGTTTATAATGATGCGTAATAATAATAAATATAAATATGCATTATATTTAAATTAAAATTAATCTACTGGATACTATGTATATAATGTGTATAGCATTAAAAAACATATATATTAAACACTATGTATCTATGTATTAAACACTTGTACACTAAGTGTCGGTATCAAGTTCGACACTTTTGAAAATCCTGTATTTGTAACACTTAACTTCTTCCTTATAAATATTAACTATGTCAAAATGCACACTAAATAACTTTACATTTTTTAAAGTATTAAAATAATAATAATAATAAACAGACAAGATATTTCAACATAATTTTTGGGTAAATATTTCTGCATCTCCATTTTGAGATAAAATTTCTGAGATTATTGTCATTTTTACCTTAATTTTTATTAATTAAAAATATTTTAAGACCTGCTAATTAACTATAATATAATTAAATTTCAACATAATGTATGGCAACTGTTACTAGTTTTAAAATTTGTTTCCTAAACAAACTCTAATGCACCGCAGCAGATTGTGACTCTGGGTTTTTGACGGTTTTAATCGGTTTAAACCTTTGTCATGTCAAAAATCCAACCCTGCTTACTACCCCCCCCCCCTTCTCAAAAGCACAATGTTTGCCAAATTACCAAAAAGTTCGTTCTGTAAATTAATTTTTATTGCCAAAATCCTTTTAGATAAATCGATCAAGATGTAATAATATACCTTGAGTTTATTCGGAAAATTAAATTTTGCTTTAGTAAAAGTACTAACTAAAAAACAAATAAGTGACTAATGGCAAAAAAATATATGAAGGAGAGAAGAATCAATTTGGATGAAGATTACCTAAAAAATGATAGTGAAAATTACACTTTATATGATAACTTAAATTTCTTTTTCAGTAATGGCAATTACCATAGTAAATAAAACTACCAAAATATAAGAAATAATACTAAAATGAGCTAATTTTAATCTAGATTAGGTTTTGGATAAGTTTAATTAGCAAACCACATCAAATTTGCATTTTGAGAAAAATTTTTGTGTGTTATATCACTAAAATTACTGCGAGTTGTTCAAAATGTGAAGTAATCTTTGTAAGTTATTATGGAATGATCCTATTGTTTATTTGTCAGGGAGAGACTAAAATAAAGTCAATTGTTGACAAGTCAATAAGAATAACTTTTCAACTTTTGATTTAGCAAGGAAGTTTTTAATGCATCCTACAACCGTGTTTGAAGTTTTCGATCTTTTTCGGAGATTAGATTGTAAATATTCAGGTTGTTCCTAAAATCCTACAACAAACTTTATATCAGAATAATATGACCAAGGCAAAAGGAATTTTAACAAGAAACAATATCGCAATTCATTTAAATATATTGCATGAGAAACAAGCTAGAACTAAATTTTTTATTTACAACTTTATCACAAATGAAAATATTTTAACGAGATTTATTTCATATTAAATTTGTTTCTGTTAAAAAATGTGATAATATAATTGAAAATGACTTAACTTTGATCATTAAATTAAAAATACACGCTGTAATTAGTGAGAATAAATTCCACAATAGAACACGAAAATATAACGAACTTAGAAATTTAATTTAAAAAATGAATACTAAGAACAAGCAAAATATCAATTTGCTTGCTAAACAATTATTCATGTAAAACTTGCACATACCTTGAAGTTTCTCAATTATAAGTTAGCTATTTGATAAAGAACAACAAATATCTTCCTTCTTTCTTCTGCATTCGCCTCGCCCGCCATTTGTTTACGCAATTGAGTTGAGTTGGACGTTCATTTTTCCGGAGGAAGGAACCAAACCGAAAAATATATTCTCGTAAACAGGTCGCTGTATTCCCCTCATTTTCTAGAGCGCTTTCCCATAATTTCGTTGTGCAATTTATTTAAAAATCTCTGCAAATAAATGCGAACACGAGAATTCAGTTTCAATAACTATAGTCTATTCTGTAAATCTAATCGAAAAATCAAGTTATAATTTCTCGCAATTCAAACGATTAATTATAGTAAAATACCGTTTAATCACCAAGAAAATCTTAGATTAGAAATTCTCGGACATTTTGTCGATTTGGTTTATTTCTGCAGCTTATACGCATAACTCCGATATCTATATTTCTAGTTCAGGGATTTAGAAAGTGACTACTTATTCGTTCTAGTTGAAGGCGGTATATTTTTTTTTTCAGTGTAGATATTCCATTTTGAAGGTGCATAAAGTCTGTTTTATCCACTCCCATAGTATGCATGTCATCTGTTTACAGACTTAGTTTACTATGTGAGTGCATAACACAGATTTTATGTGCCTTCAAAGCGAAGTGTTTAATATTTTTCAAAATGTACAGGGTGTCTAGCAAATAACACCCTGATTTCAAAATTAAATTTCTCAAAAACAAAGATCGATAGTAATATGCGGTAAACGGTTTTTTCATTAGGTAAGCTGTAAAAATCTTATACAGAAATTTCAAACAGTGAATATTTTGAAATAATTGCATTCTGATTGCATAGAATGCTTTGATTTGACATTTTTCTTGTTTTAGATTGCCTGCAGAGAAATAATTTTTCAGCTTACAGTGCAATATTTTAAAGATTTTTCGAAGTAAATTTTTACAATTTCGAAATTTCAAAAATGTAAGTTAAAAAAACTATGAAATATGGCACTTTAAGCCGAAAAACACATTCTCTGGCAGCAATCTAAAGCAAGAAAAATGTCAAACCAAAGCATTCTTTGCAATCAGAACACAATCTTTTCAAAATATTTACCGTTCGAAACTTTTGTATAAGATTTTTACAGATTACCTCATAAACAAACCGTTTACTGCATAATTCTATTGATCTTTGTTTTTGAGAAATTTAATTTTGAAATCAGGGTGTTATTTGCTGGACACAATGTATTTGGTCTATTATAGTTCTGAACCCCTCATATTTTAAATGTAGTACTATATTCATGATGCATCAGTTGCTTTGATTTATTTTTTTATACTTACGCTTCCGACATTGACGTGTAATTCTGTTTGTCTTTTTTTTAAGTCTGTATTGTATTTTTAAAATTTTGGACATTTGAATCTCATAACTCAGTGGTTTCCAAGTAAGTTCGCGATATACTTTAAGCCCAAAAAAAAAAAAAAAAAAAAAAAAAAAAACGCGACTTACTTATTATGAGGGTATATCTAATATCAGTATGCGAATTGCGGATGTTCTCGAAAAGCTATCGACTATCCTAGCCTATGAAAAAATTAAATTTTTGTACGAAGATGTACTATCAACAAAAAGAAGAACTGGTAATCCCAATGTGTGTAAGTTAAATAATAATTAAAACAAAAAATATAATGAAAAAAAAGTTTAATTATTATCAAATATAACTTTCCAATCAGTGAGATTTCTGGCAATTGTGTTTATCGATGATGCGTGATAACTAAATCAACAGTTAAAACTGGTTAATTTTACTTTTAAGTCACTTTTTACAAGAGTTTGTTTCTGTATTTGTTTTTTTAAAACAGCAAAGTAGGAAAAGCACGTTCACAGAATTATGTAGTGTTAAACCCCATTAAAGATCTCACAGATGATTTAGATATTTCTGGATATTTTGATCCTATGTTCGTCCAGAAGAAGATTAAGAATTTTTTTAATGATGCCATGACGATTGTGCTACTATTGCAATATCTTGCAATGAGGTCATTATTATAATACCAATTTACTATTTAAGAAATCATTGTCTTCTCACGAAGTGTTAAATTAATGTAATTGTTTTCATGATTATTGCTATCGTAAAATATTGGATTTGTTATCTATTTTTTAAACAAGTGAAATAAAAGATACATTTTTGTGGCAAGCTTCGATTGTTCCGCGATCTATTAGGGGTCACCACACATAGGTTGGGAACCGCAGCGCCTAACTGCAGCGATATGTTTACAGCATAGAATAAAAATAATGTGAAAATAGCAATGTGTATTTAAACATTAATTCTTAACGGGAGCGAATATGGCTTTCACATAAAATAAACTACATATCACATTTTGGAAATATTACATTTTTGAATTATTTGAACTGGATTCAAGCTGCACAGTTAAGAGGTTAATTGTATTTCGTTATTTAGAGAGCTGTTTTTACAATGTAAGATATTTTTTTAACTTAAAAACCTCTTTTAAATTCGACCTCCTCCGAACATTATTAAAACGAATGACTGACAGCTAATGTATTGCGATAAAATCCTTCAAGATCTTCAAGATCATGCATCTCCGCTTAACCCATCCAATTTATATGCTCCCTTCTCCCAGAATTTCTGAGCTCTCCCCAGAAAGCAAATATATAAACAAATAAATGCGTTGTTCTGGCAAATAGCATTCCTCATGAATTCCAGGTGGAAGAGGGTTTGGAAAGAGAATGTAGCGAGGGGAAGGATTAAAGGTACTGTATAATAAGAAGTGATTTGTCTGCATGCAGCATTTTCCTGGAAAGTAACCAATCACTGTCAACAATTAATTTGTTTCTGTGCATTTTCACTCCTGTGATCGGAGAGGATTAATCGATCGTAAATGCTTGCTGGTATGATATTCTGTTAAGTGTACACTTTTGTTGCTCTGCTAATTGGTTTCTGTCTTTTCATCACTCTCTGAGTTATTTTTAAGTAGTGAAGATTGCAGTAGAATAATTGTGAAACATGCCAAGCACATGAAATCAAATATGTTTAAATGTAAGCAGATGCTTTGTGTTATATTCCACAATTTTTTTTTCTTATTAAAAAAATCTATCCATATTATTATTATACTCATCATCAACTATTTTCTTCCCACTGCTGGATATAGATCACACCCATTCTTTTTCTATTGATCCCTATCTAATCCTTCAGTCATCCAATTAACACCGACCACTTTTCTGATACCGACACTTCATCTTACTTGAGGTCGACTTTCTGGTCGTTTAACATCTTTAAGATACCACTGTAGAGTGTTTATTAGGGTGCCCACAAGATATAAGGGAAAAAATATTTTAATATTATCTTTGGGGGGACCCCCTAAAAGTTGCCAAATAGTTAAAAAATGAGATTGGCAAAGTTGAAATTGAATAATATTCACCCATGCCTCATCGAGGTTAAATTCTCGAAAATTTGTGAATTTTGGCAAAAAATTGTAGTTTTTCATTCATTAAGTAAAAACTGTTCATCTTAGAAACTTGGCTCGTATTTTATTTAATAGAAAATTTATTGCTTTGAATTTGTACGCTCATCAAAACTTATACTTAATAATATTTAGTATTTTTCAGTTCAGTTCGTGAACCAC
The DNA here is from genome assembly GCA_964019185.1 of Maratus speculifer. Lineage (NCBI taxonomy): Eukaryota > Metazoa > Arthropoda > Arachnida > Araneae > Salticidae > Maratus > Maratus speculifer. The sequence goes on from OZ025296.1 coordinate 46,619,403, forward strand.
ACTCTCAAAATTTGCATTTTTAAAAATAAGTCAAAAATCACAAATGAATAGTTTTTATTACTCTTGATACATTTTTTTATTATTATTTGCATTAAAAGGCAAAAGAAATTGAATAATTTTTTAATTTTAAAAATGTTTCATGAATTGTAGTTAACTATTAGTTATCGACACTGGTGTCCAAAAGTTAAGCATAATTGGTAATTAAGTAAGTAATGAAAGAAATATAAATCGAAATGTGATGAAACTCCAGGTGTTTAAACAAAATAGTACGCGTCATATATTTTCGCGAAGAGTTTTCGCCGAAATCGAACAGGGGACCGTCAACAAATTGAAAAAGAACGAAGATCTTTTGGATAACCCTGTCAAAACTAATGTAGCAAAAGCGTTCAAACTGCATATTATGATTAAGTGGCTTATTGTAATGTACTGTGTTAATTTTTATAAGGATAGCATGTATACTCGTAGAGAAAATAAGGTTTTTATAAAAACTGTCCTAAGTTTTTTGCTTATTATTTGCAGAGTTCTTAATATAAAATAATGTTATTTTCTGAAAATATGACAAACATCATTGTACACAATACACTGTCATCAGAGTTTAAAAATAATAAAAATTGTTTCACAAATGAGCAAGTTTACTAAATAATTTTTTACTGCGCATGCGTAAACTCTATTAAAATTTCATTTGCATATTATGTTAGTTAAATGTATAGAGCAACTTTTGTGAAAGTCTCAGAAACATAGCTTAAAAATCCTGAAAATTATCGTTGATAGAAAGAGATCAAAATCCTTTATTCCCTAAATGAAGCAAAAATATGAGGGGCTGTATCCATATTCCATTGTTTAGTGCCTACACGATATTGCACGTACAAATAATATTTGGATAAAACCCCTGATTTTTTTGCTTCCTTTTAGGAATAAGGATTTTGAGTTGATTCTATAGGCGACCATTTTCGGAATTTTCAAGCTATGTTTTTGAAACTTTTACAGAAGTTACTCTATACATTTAGCTAACACAATATGCAAATGAAATTTTGATATCGTTGACGCATGCGCAATGAAAAATTATTTACTAAACCTACTCATTTTTCATACAATTTTTATTATTTCAAAATTCTGATGACAGGGTATTGTGTACAATGATGTTTGTCATATTTTCAGAAAATAACATTATTTTATATTAAGAACTCTGCAAATTATAAGCAAAAAATTTAGGACTGTTTTTATAAAACCTTAATTTCTCTACGCGTATACATGCTATCCTTATAAAAATAAACACAGTACATTACAATAAGCCACTTAATCATAATGTGCAGTTTGAACGCTTTTGCTACATTAGTTTTGACAGGGTTATACAAAAGATCTTCATTCTTTTTCAATTTGTTGACGGTCCCCCGTTCATTTTCGGGGAAAATTCTTCGCGAAAATATATGATGCGTACTATTTTGTTTACATACCTGGAGTTTCACCACATTTCGATTTATATTTCTTTCATTACTTACTTAATTACCAATTATGCTTAACTTTTGGACACCAGTGTAGTTCAGTGCCTGGAAAGAATGAGCTCCTCGATTTGAAGTGCAGTTGAAGTGTATCTAAAACGAACAACTGAATTTCTATTTTTATTGCAAAGATGGTTTTGTTACCAGCTGTCATTAATTATATATAGAATTGATGAGAAATTTCCGAACCCCCTCCCCCCTTATCGGTATGATGGCAGAAATGCAACTGTCAAGGTTTGCAATTTTTTTTTATAACAATCGCCAAATGAAAATGAACACGAGAAAAGATTCAGTACTCTTTCCAGTTAACCAGTGATTTTAATTACTGAAAATTGTTCAAAATGTAACGTAAGTTATCATGGAATGACCCACGTGCTAAATATAAAAGGTCCAAATGCGAGTCCATCCTAAATACTCTCAACTATCAAAGTAAAAATGTACATGGATATTTAGAAAGATAATTAAAAATAAGGAGTTCCATAAAAAAAGAAAAACATTTTATTTACTAAATTAAACAGAATGTATTTCCAGTACATTTGACTGATTACAATTTATTCTACGCGTATCCCTTTTTCATTCTATATCTATGCCAGCTCTATGTTTATGCTATCTATTTGTCTGACAGGTAAATAGAAAATGAATAATAAAACAAAATAATCAGTTATAGTTTCCTTTTTTTCCTAATCACGTACTAAAGATAAAATGAACAAATACAAGTTCATCCTAAATCCTCACAGTTATAAGAGAAAAAAAAAATACGTATATGTTTGAACAGATAATTAAAAAATTAAGTTACTTCATAATATTTACACATATATACTTATTGAATAAGTGAAAAGGAATATATTTCCAAATCTACCAATATATTTGCAAATTTTATCTTCGTATGTGTATGTGTTTGTGAAAACATCGCTCTTTCTATCCCCCTTTTAAACACCCCATCTCACATTTACTCCTCTCCGAACAGCAAATACAAACAAATAAAAACTTCATTCCAGACGCACCGCATTCTTCTGAATCCCAAATCGAACGGTGTTTCAGGTGAGAGAGAGAGAACGTGCAGTGGAGGGAAGACATCTTTAATAATGTGGGGGCGTATGTTCATGTTGTTCTCTTTTCCGGTCATCATTTTTGCGGTCGGATCTGATTTGCATACGGATTTTGCTCGGCCTTGCGAAACGTTACAGACGGATTGTCGTCGCCTGGCCTTGAATCGAACCACCTTGCGCATTTCGCGATTGAGAAATTTGAAAGACATGCCAGCTTTAACATGCTACTTTAGTTCATTGTTATGGCTTTCCAGTTTTCCCAGCATTTAAATGGAAATTAATGAGCTTAAAAACAAATTCCTTTTGATTTGAAGAAATTCAACAATTGCGTAATAAAAATAGGGCAAAGTAAAGCTATCATAGGAAATAGTATAAAATACATTAAAAACTATTTTTATTAGTGAAGGGGGAGATGTCAAATGGTTAGCTCACTCGTTCCCTGTGACCGCGTGTAAAGTGATAATTTTGATCAAATTTAAAAAACAAAACTTTTATAATAGGTCTGTCAACATTAATAATATTACTTGCTGTTGAAAAATGTTTAATATTTGTATATATATATATATTAAATAAAAGTATGCAAATAATTATACCACACTTCAGCATATAATGTGCGCTTTTCATTAGATACTATATTTTTACCATGCTTTTATTAGCTTCACCTGTATGTTTGTGAGTTTGTGGGTTTGTGAGTTTGTAACTCTCCTTATTTTATGCATGTTCACCGATTACTCCGAAACCATGCAACCGATTAACTTGGTTTTGGTGTTAAATGAAAGACGATGCTCTCGAATTGGTACCACTTCAGTTTCATCGAAATTGGTTCAGTACTTTTTTAGTAATTAGGCAAAAACTAATAAAATTAGTGATTTTTCGCTAATTAAAAGTGATGAATACGTTCACTGAACGGAATGTAGACAGCATGGCCGAGCGGTCTAAGGCGCCGGATTGAAGCTCTGTTTTTCGAAAGAGATTGTGGGTTCGAACCCCACTTCTGACATTATTTACATCTATGTAAAATTAAAAAAAAAATTCCGTATTACAATTTTATTTTTAACCGGCTACAGAAAAGGAAGAGGAAGTTATCAATTCGACGCGTATGTATTTTTTTTTCTATGTATGTTCACCAATTACTCTGAAACTATCGAACCGATTAATTTGGTTTTTGTATTAAAAATAAATATAGTTTTAAAAAACTAAAAACCACGCTTTTAAAGTAATCAAACTAAAAAGTGAAAAATAAATATAGCTTAAAAAACTAAAAAACACACTTTTTAAGTACATCAAACTAAAAAGTGAAAAAAAATAATTCGTACTATAAGCTGAAAACGAAAATAGATGAAAAATACTATATTACTATAAAATCATGGTTATTATAGAAATCAATTAATAAGCAATAAATAAAATTATCGTGGAAAAAAAGGGTGGGGTGCTTCTTAAGAACTGATAGATGGAGCATGGTAGATGGAGCACCCCACGCTTGTTTTCCACGATAATTTTATTTATTGCTTATTAATTGATTTCTATAATAACAATGATTTTATAGTAATATAGTATTTTTCATCTATTTTCGTTTTCAGCTTATAGTACGAATTAGTTTTTTCACTTTTTAGTTTGATATACTTAAAAAGCGTGTTTTTTAGTTTTTTTTTAACTGTATTTATTTATTTTTAGTTATAATGCTGTATTATACACACTCCCTCTTATACAAAGAAACCTTCAAAAGTTACTTAGAATGAAAACATAATAAAAACGAGTGGAATCCCGTCGAATTCGACGAATGAAATGTTTAAAAGACCCGATCGATTTGGTTTTAAAAAAGCAAAAGTAATTACATTATTGAGTTAATATATAATAAATATATTTCCAAACAATGTCAAGTTTGCCAGTTACAGTTTTGCATGCAAATATTCGCACATCTTCAGTTAAAATTGTAATCTGAGTGCCGGCGTAATCCAGAAATTTTATTTTATGTGCTCTCACAGTAAAATAGTTTTATTTAAAAAAAATAATAATAATTTAATTTTTACTGTGACATTATTTTCACTAACTGAAGCCATCTGAAAGTAAAACCTCAATCTCAGTGTCCATAATGAAAAAAATATTGAAATGTAATATCGTTATGAGTAAAAATGCGATGTTTTAAATAGTGACATCATTTTCTCTTCAAATGTTTTTTTAAAAGTTACTATTATTAGTAATATGAAAAAGGCATCCGTAATAATACTGTAATTCCCATTTATCTGGTTGCTGAATGACATCATTTTCCTCATTTGAAATTTTTATTATTTTGATTCAGACATTAATTTTTATCATAAATTATTTTCTGTTATTTTATTTACATTATTAATATTATTTCTCAGTAAATATATATATTTTTTAACCTCAATTAGTGCATAATTATACGCAATCATTTTATTGTGGTTAAATTTTAGGAAAACAATTAACTTTTTTCTTTTAAATGCGAGGACATGTTCACTGATGAAATAAAGCTTCTGACTGGTGGAAAGTGATGATGGAAAATAAATTTTTACTATCGAGAGAAAAACCAAACTGAGTTGACACCATTTTGAAGAAATATCGTAAAAAGCATTTAAAATTAAAAATAAAATATAAAAATGAAAATAAATTAAAAAATATCTAAAATGGACACAACTACAAATAAATAGATTTCATTTTTAAAAAATAATTATCAAAATCGGTTGAGTAGAAAATTCAGGGCTGATGACTAAAAAAACAGCCAGGTCTTTTAAATATATAGATCATTAAAATGTACAATTCTATTACAAACATAAAGGAAATTTGAATAAATTCGAACCGGAAATACGAGGTATAGTGCATGTTTATCTGAATCTTCACTAAACATTCATTGTAGTACATATATGAAGTCAATTGATCATGTTTTCTTTTTTACTTAATTGCTGTCGAATTATACAGGGTGATTATAAATGCATGTACCAACTATACAGAGCTATTAAAAGAAAACAGAAAACAGTAGAACCTTATTGCTAATTGGAAATGAAACTAGTCGTTGGGGGCCACCGTAATACTTACCCATCATGGATATGTATATGAAAATAAAACATGTGAAAACTATTTATACAATGCATTGCAATTCATAAACAAAATTTAAATATTGTTAATATACATAGTAATGCCCTATTAAAGAACTGCTGATTACCGATATCGACAAATTATATAAAACGCCAAACTACTCAAGTAGTACCGAACTGCGTAAAAGAAACATCCTTATAACTCCAAAAATAATACCTCTATTAACTAACAATTAACTGCATCGGATTAAGCGTCTCATTTCCAATTAAAATATACCTCTGAATTGAAATTTGAATGAAATACAGGGTCATGAAAAATCGAAGAATGTGGAAAACAGGATTACAAATATCTCAGCAACTAATAAGCCGATTGACTTCGTTCTATATGTAAAATGTGTGTTATTTTATTGCCTTTTACGTCCATTCCTTAGAACAAAAAAATTCGAAAATTTTTATATACCTTTCATCAGAACGAATTTTTCGAGAGTCCGAAAAAAATAGTTCCGGATAATCGAGGTTGCTGATATTAAATAGGGTTCGTCCCATTCTTACATACTAACTGCATACAAAATTTCAAGTCTCTATCTCAATTCGTTCGGGAGATAGAGCGTTTACAGACAGACAGACAGACAGACAGACAGACAGACGGACGGCAAAATTTTTTTTCTAAAAATATGTTTTTCGGAATCTCCACTATCTAAAACGTGTAAATCCGTCAAAAAAATTTTTTCGATTTTCAAAACGATTGACTTACCCTATACTACGTATGATGGGTAAGTAAAATAGCAGTTGAAAGTTTTAAATCAACACTGTTCAATGTGAGTACGAACGAAATTGAGATGGAACGATAGTTCATTCCACACTTTTTTCAGCATGTTTGTTTGCGTGTCCTAAGTTTGTCAACATGAGCTGGCAGCAGTTGAACAAACACATGATCTTTGATGGGGCTCCAAAAGACAAATCATGCTAAGAAAAGTGTGCGATGAGTTATAGTACCCTTTCGTTATCGTTCGTGTTCCTAGAAGATGTCACATTGGACACTTATAACTGTGTTGAATTTAAACTTTGAACTGTTGTTTTTATTTCCAATAAACGACATTTTTTTAATAGCCCCGTAAAGTTGGGATATTCACTTATAATCACTTTGTACATTCGTATGCTTACGTTCATATGCTTATCTTTTCTTACTTGTTAATATTTTATTTTCATACTCGACGTATAACTCGTACCTATAAATTTTAATTCAAACTTAGTTAAAACTTGAATTTAAACTTTCTTGTTTTGAAAATGCGCGATATATGCCGGAATTTCTTTTATTTATGCTACATATAATCATATCCAACACATTCAGAATACTTCAACAAAACCATCCCGTTTAATAAGGTGAAAGATGATGTCTAATTAAACAATTTCCAAAATGTAAAGCACATTTGAATATCCAATTTCAGCATTTACCAGCCATAATCGGAAAAATATCTGAATTATTTTGTTCGGGCCTGTATCTGATATTGCATATACACTGATCTTTGCATATACACTACATAGTATGTTAAAATTTAATTAAATTCGATTATGAAACGCATAACACAGTCGAAATTTTTTATAGAAATTTCCGCCATACCATTATTGATAACGCACTTATTGCTCAAAGGCAGTACTGTAGCTGAATTCTTTTGCCTGCCCCTGTAAATGAACGATAAATTTTGTGCATACCCTATTCCACAGTAAGCATCTTGTAAGGTACCTCAAATATATATATATAATTTACATTATGTTTGTAACAGTGTAACGGCATTAAAATACACCACAAACGACTTTTTCTAATAGACTAAATGTAACAGAGTTATTTTCAATGTGCTTGTAAACAAGCCACAAACGCCAAGCACTCTTTATCAATAGTAAGCACCTTATAGCCTCAATATCATATATCAGTTACATGGCAATTCAAGTATATTCACGCGAGTTAGAGTACGGATAGACAGATGACAGACAGACAAACCGAATTCATAAACACGTTTTAGTTAAGTTTGAAAGAGTTAAAAACGAAATAAAATAAAGCTGTCGCTACACAACAAACAGGTATGGGATTGTAACGGATTGTTTCTTTTGCTTCTTTTTTATGAGAGGGGGAGGGCTAATTCTTAGTTTTTGACAATATGTGCATGAACTGTGCTATGATCTCCGCATCGACATCCAAAAACCTAAATCTGTATTCCTGAAATCAGCATGTACAGCAACTATAAGCTCCAACTCAATCAAAGGCTCTAAATTAACATAATCTGTGTTTGTTATACGTTTTTCTTTTGCTTCACCTATAAAATAAAAAAAATAATAAGTTAATAAATATAGTTTAAAAAAACTAAAAAACACGCTTTTTAAGTATATCAAACTAAAAAGTGAAAAATAATTCGTACTATAAGCTGAAAACGAAAATAGATGAAAAATACTATATTACTATAAAATCATTGTTATTATAGAAATCAATTAATAATCAATAAATAAAATTATCGTGGAAAAAAAAAGTGGGGTGCTGTATCTACCATGCTCCATCTATCAGTTTTTAAGAAGCACCCCACGCTTTTTTTCCACGATAATTTTATTTATTGCTTATTAATTGATTTCTATAATAACAATGATTTTATAGTAATATAGTATTTTTCATCTATTTTCGTTTTCAGCTTATAGTACGAGTTATTTTTCACTTTTTAGTTTGATATACTTAAAAAGCGTGTTTTTTAGTTTTTTTAAACTATATTTATTTTTCACTTTTTAGTTTGATTACTTTAAAAGCGTTGTTTTTGGTTTTTTTTTTCAACTATATTTATATTTAATACAAAAACCAAATTAATTGGTTGGATAGTTTCAGAGTAATTGGTGAACATACATAGAAAAAAAAAATACATACGCGTCGAATTGATAACTTCCTCTTCCTTTTCTGAAGCCGGTTAAAAATAAAAATTGTAATACGGAATTCTTTTTTTAAATTTTACATAGATGTAAATAATGTCAGGAGTGGGGTTCGAACCCACAATCTCTTTCGAAAAACAGAGCTTCAATCTGGTGCCTTAGACGCTCGGCCATGCTGTCTACACTCCATTCAGTGAACGTATTCAACACTTTTAATTAGCGAAAAATCACTAATTTTATTAGTTTTTGCCTAATTAATAAAAAAGTACTGAACCAATTTCGATGAAACTGAAGTGGTACCAATTCGAGAGCATCGTCTTTTATTTAACACCAAAACCAAGTTAATCGGTTGCATGGTTTCGGAGTAATCGGTGAACATACATAAAATAAGGAGAGTCACAAACTCACAAACTTACAAACATACAGGTGAAGTTAATAAAAGCGTGGTAAAAATACAAGAGAATCATAATTAACAGTTATGACAGTAATTTAGAAAAAAAAGTTTATGTTAACACTAGCAGTTACCCGTGACTTCGTTCACATAACATTTAAAGAAGAAATAATTGATCAATCAAGCAAAAAATTTCGATGATGAAAAGCATGTGTAATTAACTTTTTATCGCGAATTTATGGTAAAAAAACTTCTGATAATCCCTAGTTGCTAATTTGTTTGCTGGTCAAAATTTTCCTTTCAGCGATTAATACTAATAGATAGAAACATTCTTGAATTCTTTTGTTCAGCCCTGTAGTTTCCCAAGTGCCTTTAATACACGAAAGTATCTTTCTAAAATTTATTTCAAACAAAAATATTTCTTATTACTACCTAAATTACATTTTCAGAAATTATCATCCGAAGACAACCTTGTATCCAGTTCTTTGCGGGACCCTGTTTATCATTTTATATATATACTACAAACATTTCTTAGTTTACTAAATGCAGTTCAAAATAAAAATGCATATTTTATTTAAAAACCACCTTTAAGTAAATTACGCTCATATTCAGTAACCTTTCCGAGATCTTTTGTGTAACCCTGTATATCTAAATTTAACTATTTATACTATTACCATTTATACCCTCCATTTAATATGCATACATTTAGCAAAACTTAAAAGAACATATCATAATTCAAAATGCATTTCATCCATGCAACAGTCATCATCCATAATATACAGTACTTCAGATAGAATATATAATATTTGAAATCTTTTGTGTGTCCCTGTAAATGCTATGCACTTCGTATTATGCAAGAAATAACTTACATTAAGCCTCAGCAACATATATCAATTTGATTATACTTGAAATCGTTTACCATAATTAAAATATGTCGGAAACTGTTCCTCCCTTTATTCCTATGCAATGGAATTCTTCTGTCTGACCCTGTAAATGAATAGTAAGTGCCCTTTTCACTACATGCTTTACAAAATGCATATTTTAGTGCACTTTGTAAATGCATATAAATTTGAATATGTTCTACAGGCTGTAACATCGTTAAATTTAATTAAAACGATTTTTCCCCATAATGCCGTAATATAAGGAAATTTTTTGACTATCCCTGTAAATAAACTAATCACGGTAGAAACTTCATTTTCAATAGGTATTCGTGCTAGGTAAACGTTAATAATGTCCAAAAATTTCATGGAAATCGGAGTATATTTACGAAAGTTGGAAAGCGACCAGACAGACAGACAAACCGAAAGCATAATAACTTCTCAACTTTGTTCGAAAATGTTAAAAAATCGAGCCAAAAATATATTAATCAGTGATTTTATTTTCCACCTTTACCCCACAAAAAATTTCTTCCATTGATAATTATGAGTTTTGAATAAAAATATTCATTTGTATGTAACTTATTATAACTTATTAATTAGTATAAGTAAAAAATATTTCTGATTCATTTTAAATATGACGTCATTATTTATCTCGCTCCATTAGCTACTGATATTCATACCCCTTGTATTTTTAACGACTGCTATAAAGTACCTGTTTTATTTCAACTATGACGTCACATTTTCATGAGTGAACCATTTTATTAAAAATATAATTCTTTTTCATTCTTTTTACTTTTAATTTATGTCACCAAATTCCCATTAACTAAACAAATATCCTCGTTAAATGTATTATAAAAAATACACCTTTTATTTTTATTTCAAACATGACGTCATATTTATTTTCTTTTAAACTATTTTATTATAGTTTTTTGCGTGGAAGTTTTCTATTAAAAATTCATTGCCGCTGAAAAATTATTATTTCAATTTTTTTTTTCTTGGCAACAGGAAAGGAAAATGGTTAAATTTTATCTGAAAAATGCCTATTGATTTTGTATGAAAAATAATAAAATTTTGAATTATTAAGGAAAATATTTGAATAAAATAAATAAAAATTACCCTATTATTTAATACGGACTTCTAACTTTACGTCTGCAAATTTTCAAAGCAATCGGTTCAGTAGTTACGGCGTGAAAGCGGAACAAACAAACAAACAAACAAACTCACTTTCCGATTTATAATATTAGTAAGGATGCACTTTCACGTAATAATGGAAACCTTAATTAGTTAATAATTTGAAATTGTTAATGTTCTTTGTAATACCTTGAAATTATTACTTTTTTAATGTTATAAAAAATTTAGTTGATATTTCGAATTGAAATGTCATTCTAATGCTAAATATTCTTAATGGTTTCTCTTTTGCTTTAGGTAAGTTTGCGAGAAAACTCTTATTTCTTGTACAATAATTTTACCAAGTGCTAAATGGTTGATATATGATTTGCAGGTATGTGTAAATACATTTTCATAGTTTCTTTTTCTTATGCATGAATCTAAGAAAAAATTTCCGATCTCAATATTGAACTCAAATTACACATCATGAACAGCATTACAATTGAGAATGCCAGAAGCTAAGGGGTATAAGTGACAAAATTGAAAAAATTGAAGTAAGTGGAAAGACGACCTGGAAATATGCTTTTTTCTTTTCGGGTAATGAAATATAAGTGATTTTCTAATTATGTGATGTGTTCTAGAGATCAACCACTTTTGCGAATAATTATTAATATTGATTAGTCATAAATTTAACCCTTGGCACTCTGTTGTCTGCGCTGCGGAGACATCATCCTTCCTTGCAAAACTCGTTTTTGTCATCAGTAATAAAGGAAAATAAAATTGCCCTACTTAATCAGCGTATTTTTGAAATTGTGTACTTGAAGGAAACTTCTTTTAAAAAAGTGGTGCTGGCCAAATAAAATTTGTGTAAGAGACGACGGAGTCCGAAAGATTAAAGAAAATTTTACGTTATTTTTTTACAGTTATTGAACTAAGTATTCAAGGACCACAATGGAACAAGCGGTGGCTACCATTTCATTTCAGTCAATTATTATTGATGTTCAAATTTAACGTCAATTATCTTTGAATTCAATTTACTCCAAATCGAATTTTTATTACTTGTACCCTCTGGCTTCAAGATCCTTAGTTATGAATACGATATTTTTTCTTATTTAAATCCATCAAAATATGATTTAGGGCTGAGACTATGGATCAGTCAAAGTCTATGAATTATGACAATTTTGATAATCATATAAGGAGTTCAGAACTTAAATAAATCAGGTGCACTCTTCAGCTAAATTCGGATAATTATTTTCTTAATCTGCTTAATTTCTACTTTTTCAGCATGTATTAGGATCAAGTCCATAGTTGTGATGGTTATGATAGTAGTGATGCAATAGTGAATTTTAGACAAATGGAAAACTTGCATTCAAGGAAAAACTTTATTTCGATGTATCTCGTAAGTGTGAAAAATGGACTTGATCCACTTCAATTCTGAACACTTCATACATTAAAAATTTATATTTAAAATTCAGATGAATCGTTATGAACAGTAAAACTGAAGCACTTTCTATTATTGACGTTCTTCTTATGATAATAGCTATAACACATTTTTTATAACAAGTATCATAACTTCCCTGCCTATACAAACAAGAATTTATTCACAATGAAAGCCAATTATCCAAATTCCATTCATCCGGACGGCTAAATATCTAAATGCATAGAAAATAATAAATTGTATTTTCAAAATAAACTAAAAGGATGTGCCGATTCCAAAACATTCTTCTGTCTCATATGTGTAAATACTTCAAAATTCGCTATTACAGTAACAAAATTAAGTGATAATCTATTACTATCACGGGGATTTTAAATGTGTAGGTTAACTCAATTGTGTGCATTTAAAAAGGAGGTATAAGAATCGCATTTTTTAAACAAATCATTGAATTTCAAACACTCTAAAAGTTTGCAACCAAAATTCCCAACCCAAAGAACATAAAAGTGACACTTACTGTCAATATGCACCCAATACTAATAGGAATCTATTTATGCGAAAATATATCAAAATATGAAGTTTGATTAAATTTCGTGTATAAGTTTTTGAAACATAGTCATCGTGAAAATTATGCAAATCGTGAAATATGTAGTATAACAGCTCCACTTGTTCTCGATTTGCACCAAAACCTAATCAGAAATAATTTATGCCAACGCCTCACTCAATCTAAAATTTGATGAACATCCGTACATTAATTTTTGACATATTGTAAAAATTATGAAAATTCCAGCAAAAAAGCACATACATATTGGCGATATAAACTAATAGAATCTGAAGTTTGATTAAATTCCGTGCATTTATTGTTGAGATGGAGCTATTGCAAAGACTCCGAAAAATACAATATAGCAGTACACCTGCTGTTGGGCGATTTGCATCAATTAATAAGTGACACTTTCTAGATCTGTATTGCGTATTAGTTATCACTTTTCGCAGAATATATTTCCATTTCCTAATGTATTTTTTTTTAAATATTAATATTTGTTACTTTAAAAAATATTTTATTTTTCAAAGTTTGATTTTATGCTTTTTTTTTGTTTCCTCCGATTCACTGTTCTCTGAATTCAACACCTTTTTTCAGTATATTTAAGGTTATTATTATTTTTCGAGACCAGGCAATGCCACCGGACGTGTCAGCTAGTGAAATAATAGTAGGTTGCAAAATATTAATATTTAATACTCCATAAAAATCAACCAGGTCCACAGTTCGTGAATGAATCATGATGGCCTTGAAAACAAATATTTTTTTAAGAAGTGTCTGGGGATAGTTTCAAAGTGAAAAAAACCTCAGAAGAACTCATTTACTCTTGATCGATCTACCCTAGCAGCGAATAAAAATCGCCGATCTGAATATCCTTATTCAATTATCGCGTGGATGTGATTTTCGCTACGTTTCACTGATTGTGTTTACACTTCATGATATGAATGTTCATTACAATGTGCAGCATTAGATTTAAGATAACAGTAAGAAAAATTAATGCGTTGTAATGTGAAAATTGAGAAAATTACATTATTTTTGTATTATTGAAAATAAAAATGAAACAACTCTGTTGTTGGCAGTTTTTATTCATGTACCGGGTGGTTATGATTACAATTATTCTTCTACAGCCTATCTAAAACCCCCACTGCAATCTGTACAGAATAATTTGAACAGATGATTACTTGCCACCTGATACATTTATGGAAATTCCGTTATACTCATTAAACCACCTCCGCTTACCATACAGGTCCAATTGGCCCGACAGGCACAGTCAAAATACTGTTTTTCCAAATCATAAATTTCTATTAAATAAATTCAAACAATAATCAAATATTCACAATTTAAATAAATTAATTAAGTAGTATTCAGGAAAAATTCTAGGGTGGAATATTTTTAAAACGTTTGAATAAAATTTGCGGTAGTTCTAAGAGTTAAAAAGGTATCTTGATTTAGGCAGACAGTTCCAATTTTTTAGTAGCTCCAAGAATTTACTCGAGTTAGTAGCGCCAACTTATATGGGCCTGTGGGACGCAAGCTTTTTCAATAATTTGGTCTCGCCGCCCACCCAATTTCTATTGGTTTAATTTGTTATTTATTTATTTAATCGCTGAAATGGAATTTAGTTTAATTGACTCTTCAAGACCAGCTTTTTTTTTTTTTTTTAATTATTTTTACACTTCTTTTAATTCTCCGATACCAGTTTTTTCCTTTTAGTAATTTTGAGTTATTTAATCACTCAAAATTTAACATTAGATAATGAGAAAATTTATTTATTCAAATACTGGGATTGAAATTTAAAAAGTTTGTTTTGTAGATTGCTGGGCGGTAACGAGTTAAAATAATTATCTTGAAAATGATATAAGCATATTAATTAGACTTACGGGAACACTGAAAGCCCCTCCAGCGAATGTATAGTTAAATTTCTTTCAAAAGCAAATTTCTTGCATATTTTGCCATCTCTTTTAATATCTTGAATGGATAAAAGCACTTAGTTGGACTAACCTGTGTGTTTTTCTTGACATTTAATTGTTTCGCTTTCAGTGATTAGCAATTTTTGTTTTATTTATAATGAATGTTAAATTATTTTGCAAATTATTGTTGAATTATATTAATTTTACATTTTGCTTGGGAAAAATATAATTTAACTTCGAACTATTATTTTTAATTATTCGTACTTTTCCCGCATTTGTTTCCTCACACTAAGGGAGAAATTAGCATGCGTTATTTTATTAAAACTTTTTGAGTACACCCAATATTTTTCAACAGTTTGCTCTACTGCCTCGAATAACCACTATGCGAAACGCCAAATGTGCACAAATTCTTTTTAATCTCTTTTCGTACTATGCTATCCGCTAGTCTGCTTCAAGTAAAACTGGATGCAATAAAGTTTGTGAAGACAGAATCTGTCTATAACGGAAATGTTTTATAGTTCTTTCGATAGTTTTTATAATTCTTTTTACTTTTTTTTCAATATTTTTATAGTTCATTTGTCCTTTCAAATCTACCAGCCTATGCGACAGATTTTCTGCGATTGATAGCAATTCCGCTTTCAGAAGTATTACTGTCCTTTTTTTAATAAATCCTGCGGATCAGTACCTGTGTATAGCGGAATTAAGTTTACAACGAAACTGTTAGTGCCCCAACGATTCCGGAGCCATTTTTTGTACTCTTAACGTACATGTGTTTATATTTTATAATCAAATTTACTAAGATAGAGCCAAAAGACGCCGTAGAAAAATACCGTTCTAAAAAAAGCTATTAGGTACACGTCTGTGGATTCTTATCTCATTGATAAGGGAAATTTTATGTTTAAGAGAAGTTTCCGTTATAGACTGGTTCCTTTTAATTCGATTTATTGTATTCTAATATCTTGATATAAAAGTCGTTGCCCCGCTTTTTACGTGCATTCGTAATTATAGAAACAAGGTAGAACTCATCCAATTTCGATGTAAGAAAATGTTTAAAAAGGAACTGTTTTCACTGATTTATATATATATATATATAAAAAACAACAAAATTGGTTACAATAAAAAAACACCTTATATTGGTAAGTCTAACTCTTAAAAAAAAAGATATTTAACCTAAAATTAATAAAATACTGTTTCTATAAAACTCAGTTGAATAAATTATTAAAATTAAACTTTAATCATATATGTAAGAAGTAAAAATAATAAATATTTCTTATTATGATAAAGTTAAGAATTAAAACTCTTATGCTAGTATTCCAAAATGAAAAAAAGCAGAATTTGTTCCAATTTGACTCAATCATAGAAGTTTTTCCCTGTGAAATCTAAACTCGACACCATTTTCACAGTATCAAAATTTAAATATATACCGTTCATATCTGTATTCACCTTTTTTAAAAACTGGTATTTTAATTTTATCATTTTGAAATCATTTTAATTCAAAACGGTGAAGTCTCGATGACATTAACTGAAACAAATACTAAACTATTCTTTTTTTTTTTTTTTTTTTTTTTTTTTTTTTAAATACAAATGAAATTTTGTAAATGAAACTAAAAGTCACCGGGTTCTATAACAGACGATATCTTCACACAATAAGTACTTTTATTTATTTATTTTTACTTTTAATGAAAAAAAGGCAGCATAAATATACAGTAATTTGCTTTTTTTTCGGATTTCCCTTCTTTGCGTTTAATATAGACATGGAGTACTTCTGTTGCCATGTTTAGAAAAACGACATTAAAACTACAAAAAAAAAAAAAAAAAAAAAAAAAAAAAAATAAATAATAATAATAATACTTAAAAAATCAATTAAGATAAGTAGTTTTTGCGTTGTTATATGCGAACAGACGGACGGATTGAATGACAACTACAGATACTACATATGTATGTAACTATGAACGCACCTAAAAAAAGCATATTTATAACTATAATACATATATGTGTTTAAAGTATGATATATCTTAAGGTACCTGCCTACCTTTAAAATGCAATTTTCGGTCAAAAATCCGATCTTCTATATTTGGTTTAACATTAAACCCTGATATTTTAGCTTTCTAAATCAGTTTGAATTGTATTTCTATCTTGTTTAAAACTCGAGTTACAGGCATTTTAATATTAGTCATTTAATAGGTAAAATCTGGTTTTTAATTATATTTTGTGCTTTTTCTCAAAATGAGATTTTGCACATTTTGCTTTATCGCAAAACATCATAACTTGAAAAATCATGATTGTAACATTATGAAACTTTGCAAAAATACTCTTAAGGAGTTTATTTAGGTTTTGTGCCTCTACTATTATGATAGTTAATTATGTTTTCATATTTTAGTTGATACAAATTATGAATTGTCATATATTTTTTGATTTTTCTGTGTGTAAAAACTTCAACTTCTATAATTTTTTTAATGACATAGTTATAGTTATGAAAATGCTTCAGTACCTCAGGAAAGTTTCATTAATCATAATAAAATTTACAGAATAAAAATATCTCCATTTAAACTTGAGTTTTGATGTTTTGCAAAAGTGCCACTTTATAGCAATTTTTATGTATGTTTTGAGCCTAAAAATCAAAATATTTAATAATATAAATATTTTTTACATGTTATTCATAATTTTTAGCTATATTCTATAATATAATGCACAGAATTAGGCAATTTTTCAAATATTAAAAAAAAAATCCCTTCTGAAGGTAGGCAGGCACCTTAATTGAAAGTATGATATATCTCAGATTGTTTTATTCAAATTTCAATTTATTTCTCCGGTATAAATTCTTTTAAAAAAAGCTGATACTAATAAAACTTAATAAATAGAAATTTCAACTGGGAAATCTTCTATATGAGAAGAGCCTTCTAATTTTTTTTTCATTTATAAGTAATTTTGTAATAAATGAAAATAATAACAATAATAAATGAAACAACTTTAGTGAATTTTTTCTTTATTTAAGAATAAAAATAAATAAATAAATAAATAAAAATAAATAAATAATAATCCTTTAACCACTTGATGGGTGAGGAATATAATTTATCCAACTCAATTTTAATCAAGATTTGAACAAAAAAAGTTTTCATATATATATATATATATATATATATATATATATATATATAACTTTGGTGAAGCAAAACATCAGATAATACAACACTTATTTCTTTTCAAATATTTAATAAAAAAATTCTGGGACGAATTTAATATGGAATAAACACAATTATTCTCTTCTGGAAAGGTTAATCTTACATAACTTCCAAGAAGTTATTTTTATTAATGTAGCCGAAATATTTGATTAGGAAATAATTTTACTTATGTTTCTGTCAAAAATTTTCCTCTCTTAACATAAGCAAATCACTCTTCATTTTCTCAATAATGACCTGTGACTCCAATTTGCCGACAGGTTTGATTTCAAATGATAATAGCGATGCATAATAGCTAAAACCTTGTGTGTAAATTACAATATCTACAATCAACGTTTAACACACAATACACAAACACAGAGCACATACGTATACGTTTCGCGAGCACCAGGGCTCGCTTCCTCAGTGTATAAAATTTAAAATGTTAAAAACAGAAAAAAAAAAAAAAAAAAAAAAGAGATGCATGTCTACGTTGTAATCGGAGAACTTAGAAAACCAGCATCACGTTTCTTCACAACTCATCTGGAAGTACTTGCATAAAAGTAAAGATAGAAAAAGAGTTTTGAGGGCGAAAGCAAAAGCAAAACCGAATTTCAGCGATCTTCCTATTTTCGGTCGAAAACGGAAAAGTCCATTTAAAAAAAATTAATTAATACTTATGCGCACATACATAATTATTAATTAATTGTACTTATAAGAGAAAAAATGCGTAATTTTCAATTAATTATATGTATTTATTAAATATAGATAATTGTTAATTAATTATATGTGTCTCCCAAGTTTGCAGTTTGTTCTATAGAGCCAAAATCTTTTTCTTTTCCCACATATAACAAAACGTAATTAATTTAAAAACGACTCATAAATATTTTTTAATTTATACAGTTTCATTTAATTAAAAATATTTAAGTTTTAGGTATTCTCACTTCGATTTATTTTTTATAATGGTTTTTATAAATGATCATCTATTATTTATGAAAACAATTTATATTAGTGGAGTGAGGTTTTACAAAATATTAAAACCATAATCACAAAATAATAATAATAATAAATACAAAACGTTGCAAGATAAATACAAATGGCACGCAACCGTGAGACGTAAGCAAAAACCACGCGCACTCTTGTAAAAAAAAAACTAAATTAAAAATAGACCATGATTAAAAATTATTTTCAAACTTCGTTCACCCCATTCAAGCATTCACGAGAGATTTATTTATAAACTCTAACCATAACTTTAGGAATAATAAAAGAAGCAGTATCATTGCAAACAAAACTTTTACTCGTTATAAATTTCAATGGACTCTCTTATAATGGACGTACGATAACAGTTTGATGCAAAACATAATTTGCTTTCATTAAACAGAATTTTTATCCTTGAAGAATTTTACATTTTACTTAAACATTTGAATAAACTATTTATATTACTTGAGGGAGGGGGGGGGGGGTATTACAAAATATTAAAAACAAATGACATTGACTTGCTTATGTTTTGTATCAAATTGTTGTCGTAAGTCCGTTATAAGTACGTCCATTCAAATTTATACGCGTAAAGGTTTTGTTTGCAATGATATTGTTTCTTTTATTAGTAGTAAATTGTGGTTAGAGTTTATGAATAAATTCTTTGTGAAAGCTTGAAAAGGATGAACCTAGTTGGAAAATAATTTTAGATCATGGTCTATTTTTAATTTTTTTTTTTTTTTTTAAAGAGAGTATGCGTTAAGAATTTAAGAGTGCGCGTGGTTTTTGCTTTGGTCTCATTGTTGTGTGCCATTTGTATTGATCCTTAAACGATTTGTCTTTTCAACTTCCTAGGTGTTCAAAGATTGGGGAGAAAAGTTTCATTTATTACGTATTTCTACATATATATATTCAGAACATTACATTTATACATTTACTAATTCTACGAAATAACAAGAAAAATATTTTAAATAAAATATTTATATGCAATTATAAATATTTCACAAGATCCCTATAAATTCAAATAATTTGAATTTATCGGGATTTTGTGCCATATTCATAATTCCAATTTTTCTTAGTGTTTTGTAGAACTTTCAGACAATCACATGTTTTTCTGTAATAAAATAAGGCGGAAATTTACTTTCTAAAATTGTGGCAGAACTGTTCGTACCCTGTAATCCCCCCCCCCTCTCTCTCTTTCTCTCTCTCTTTT
Source organism: Maratus speculifer (assembly GCA_964019185.1). Classification (NCBI taxonomy): domain Eukaryota; kingdom Metazoa; phylum Arthropoda; class Arachnida; order Araneae; family Salticidae; genus Maratus; species Maratus speculifer. The sequence continues at coordinate 46,639,513 of OZ025296.1, forward strand.
CTTCTCGCTTTACATTAAAATTTGGCTGCTTAATTTCTCGCGTGAATTGCTTCTGACGCCGTATTTGGAATCCTCGCAAGTAATTTTAAAACAACATTTGTATTTAAAGAAAAAAAAAATCGCGCTTATTTTCTAAAATACATGTGATGTTTTATTAAAAGTTCTCGTAATTTCATTTAAAAGAAATGCTATATTTATTTAACAATTTTAAAGTGATTTTCTTTTTTCAAAAGGAAGATATTTGGCATTTTACTAAAACGTACTGTTTTGTAATTAAAATTAAGTACATTAAAATCTTCTAAAAAAAGAAAAACTTCTTTTGTTTTAAAATAATAATCTCTATAAATAAAAGGAATTCCGAGGATAATTAATTGAGGCACAGGGGAAAGCAAATCTTGGCAATGCGCCAACTCGGTCCAGAGGAAGCAAATCTTGGCAATGCGCCAACTCGGTCCAGAGGAATATCATTAAGAAATATAAAACAGATAATGTATTTATCACAAAAAATCGTCTGCTAAGAAAATATCAACACTTTAACACGAAACTAACGCAATCGTTGGATACATGTTCCCTCCCGTGTTTCTCATTGCTCATTTTAAGTATTTTTAGAGTTTAATATTAGTTGTTGTTTTTAAAACTGATTTTTCACAAAGTCAGCTGCGACGTATTTCAGACAATGCATTTCTGCATGCTTCCAGTTATTGATAAAATCATACAAATTTCAAGTTCGTTTAATATTGCTAATACGGACCCGGGCAACGCCGGGCGGGTCAGCTAGTAATAATAATAATAATAATAATAAAATACAGATAGATAGATTGATAGATTTATACATACATTTAATTATGATTAAAAATATACTCCTCGTTTAATGTATTGTCAGAAGTTACATTAGGTATTTTATGATTCATTTTCATAATTAATTTCAACAGTGAATATATATTTTTAAATAACTAAAAAGTAAATTTTTACTAAATGATTAAAATTTTTACTTCACTCGTGATTTCTTATAATTAATATTATCAAAAATATTTTTACTAAATAGATTTTTTGTAAAAAAAACGCATATTTTGCATGATTCTAAAAAACAAGAAGGGAAAATTGTATATCTCACTTAGATTATGAAACATTTTACAGCAACCAACATCAACAGGAAAATATTAAGATCCCCCCTCCCCATATACAATGAGATGATGTATCTAAATAAGCAATCTGAATAAAATGCACAGGAAAAAAAGTCCCCCGATAGAGTGCAATGTAAATAAACTATAACCACTGTAGCTAAACTGTAAAAATAATTTTAAAATATTATGTGCAAAATAAATTATTTTATATTTTTCCCAGTTGAAATAAATATTCATTATATTATTATTAAGTTTTAAAATGAAGATAAAAATATAATAATAAGTTTATAACTATTATTACGTGCAAAAAATCCTTGCATAAAATTATTGCGGAAAAACACCAACTTCTCTTTCTTGTAAAAAATCGAAACAAAATAATAATTAAAGAAGACAAGCCCGTTTTAATCCATTACGTACGCCCATCACGAAGCGCGGGGAAAACAAAATGCCAACTTTCTAAACACGGCGATTGGGTTATTCCCTATTAGGGAAAAAAAAGGACGCCGGCTTGTTTCATTCATTTCCAATCCCATGCCATTCCACACGCGCTGTCAACAGACGCCGGTTCGAGACCCGAACTCTCCTCGCTGCCCCAGATTCTCGTAAAGGGCATCACAGAGTCAAAAAGTGAGGGATTACCCCCTGGGAGTGACGTCATCGGATCATCCGCAAATATTCAGTGGGGCTCCAAGACGGGCCTCCTGTGAGAGTGCTCCATATAGGAGAGTTATATTAAACATAAGAGGTGGAAAGTGCCGCAATATGTCAGAATAAAAACAAGAAGTGGAAATGCGACTAGATCATGGATTTAAATAACTGAATAGAAATATTTGTGCGGAGTGGTGAGGTGGAACTGCGGGTAATTAAACATGGTGACGACCGAAGGCATGGTAGGTCATGTTTTTGTTTGCTTAATATTTACATTTTGTAAGTGTGCGTGTGGTTTTTACAGCTGAGTAGAGATACATAGGCTGGCAGGTGCAGAGCCCCTGTAACATTTTCTAAAACATTTTATTTCTCGCTGTGGATTTTTTTTTTTAATTTATTTATAAAAAATGTACATCGAGTAATTTAGATGTATATATATGTTTAAAATGGGATTTTTTGTTTCAGCAGGCGCATTTTTCTCGAAATTTCTCCAATTGTTTCTTTGTTGCATCCTTCATTCGTTTATTTATTGATAATGAATTAATAAATCGAATTTCTACATTTTTAATCTGCATCATTTATTGTGCATTCAGTTTTAAAATCCTTTTATCGATATGCAAGATTCTGTTTTATTTTGATAACAGTGGACTTAAAAATCTGATATAAATAGGTAATATATCGCATTTTTATTGCACACATACATAGCTGTGTTATGAGAGCTGTTTTTTAGTTGAAGTCTCTACAACAGTTTCAAAATTCTGCCACTCTTTATGCAAATTAGTACTTTGATTTTTTAGGAGGAAAACCGTGTTTTTTATTTTTCCTCTCACAGCTAATCAGCGAATTGCCCGATACGCTGTTAATGTAAAAGATAACAAATAAAAATAATTAATTCATTCTTGAATGTATTAATCATTGAAGAATGTCCAGGACCTGTTATTATCTATGTAAATTTAAAAAAGTAAATATCATATCGTGTGTCTCTAGAAATATTCTTTCTATCTCAAGATATAGCCTCAAGTCCCGTACATTGAAAAAAAGAAAAAAAAAAAAGTTGTAAATTTTCAAAACTAGTTTTCGTAAAAGCTTCATAAATCTGTTTGTTTACTAGGATTTTACCTGTACACTGTAACTATCTGTTTTATCTGTACACGGTAACTCTAATAATACTGTACATAAAAAGGATTCAGGTTTACAAAATCATTTTTGTAAAGCTACAGAAATCGGTGTACTTACTAAAATTTTTATCGGTTGCATGGAATAATTACTTTTATTCATTTATTTTTAAAAGTTACATTTAAAAAAAATTTCGCATCCCAGTTTCCTAAAAGAATTTTAGTAATCTTACATATTTTTAGTTTTACAGTGCAAATGTGTATTATATGTTGCATGAATTTCTTTCGTTGCATTACATAAAATGTTCAAGGCATCCTAGTTACCTAGAAAATTATTTGTAACCTTACAGAATTTTTTTTCAGTGTACCTAGTCTATGATGAAATTATTTTTGCACTGGAGGGAGATTTCCTTGGACAAGGCATTCAAAATTGACAAATGTATTATTTCCTCAAAATCCTTTAAACTCAGTTGAAAATACAGTAGAATTTTGATATATGGCTTATATCGCTTTTTTTATTTGTCTCTCAAATAATAATTGCATTAACTGCTTTTTAAAAGTAATTTTACATTTGTTATAGCAGTAAGTAGATTATAATAATCTATATTAATAAAAGAACAAAACGCTCTGTCTGTCTGCGTGTGTGTGTGTCTGCGATGGCTAGCAAAATCTACAGCATGTGCCAGGCTCAAATTTTTTTTGAAAGTAGCCCAAAATCTCTCCTGATGCACCTGAGCTTCAGAATTTCGAAATTGTATTTATTAACTGAGTAATTAATTAAATTCCAAAGGTCACTCTTATAAAAAATCGCCCTTTTTCTTCTTTTTTCCCTTCATTTAGTTATGGTTGGTTGGTTGCATAAAATTTTCGCATAAGTAATTAAAAAAACTGAAACAGACCTTTAAAATTCATAGACTGGCAAACTGTCAGTTTAAATGATGATTTTTTATCACAGCGGGTTGTAAACCATGGAGGAAAAAGGTAGGTGGTGCTGAAGTAAACCGAAAAAAGGGTTCCAATATTAAACCATTTATCGCTCAAATTTTAATGTCCCAAACAAAAGCATGTGGAAGGGATTTTGTATTAATAAGACGAATTGAAAGAAATGAATTACAGCTGAAGCATATTCTACGAAGAAATAGTAATTTTTTTAAATGGTCTTTTTTCTATTATATTATTTATTTTAAAAAAAGTTTGCTTTTAAAATAATTGAAATTGATAAATTCGAAATAATTAAATGTCAAAATAAAATTAAATAAAATATTGAAAAATTTGATTTGAACTAAAAATTGTATTAATAAAAGTTTTATTTTTTTTCAGATCTTTTTAATACTTTATAACGTAGCTGAAAAAATGTTTATGATTTAACAATATATTAATAACTCTATGTCAATATATAAAATATATTTATGAAAACATTCTTTTAAAATCATGCGCGAAAACTTAAATTACAAATATTAGTCTAAAATCTAGATTTCAGAGTGCAGACGATTTTAAGACATTAACGAAAGAATATTAACTTTTCAAGCAAAATCTTAAATGATGCTTCTATATTGATATTTCAAAGTGACGGCTAGGTTACATTTGTGTTATATTTAAGTTACGGTAGGGTACTGTTAAGTCGCAGTTATGTTACAGACAGATTATGGTTACGGTACAAAAGTGTACGGTTAGGAATTTGTCCACAGCACTGTAAAAAAAAAATCTGTGAAGGTACTAAACATTTTCTAGGAAACTGGGATTCCAAGAACTTTTCATGTAACGCTAACAGGAAAAATTCATGTAATCGATTCTGAAACTTGAATTTTTGCTGTTACCATTACAGGAAAAGTTCTTGGAATCCCAGTTTCCTAGAAAAGGTTTAGTACCTTTGCAGATTTTTTTTTACAGTGAGAGTCAACATTACACATGCTTTGATTAAAAATATACACTTTTGTTAAATGGCAATGAAATTATAATACTATATACCAATCTTTTATCATCGCATATCGATTTCATTCACGTTATAGTCGGATTTAAGAGTGATATAATTAGTTTGAAATTCAAAATATCTCACTTGGGATTTCTATGCGAAAAGAATAATTAGTTACGTGATTTAACAGTGATTTTTACGGGTAAATATCAACACTTTAACACGAAACTAACGCAACCGTTGGATACATGTTCCCTCCCGTGTTTCTCATTGCTCATTTAAAATATTTTTAGAGCTTAATATTAGTTGTTGTTTTTAAAACCGATTTTTCACAAAGTCAGCTGCGACATATTTCAGACAATGCATTTCTGCATGCTTCCAGTTAATGATAAAATCATACGAATTTCAAGATCGTTTAATATTGTTAATACGGACCCGGGCAACGCCGGGCGGGTCAGCTAGTAAATCTAATATTTCATTGTAAATTCACAAGTGAATTTATAACATGTTATAAACAAAAGCTTTGGGGGTAAATTAGAGCATTTACTTTTTCGGCAATTTTCCTTAATTCTTAAATGCCTTGCTTATATATCGCATTCGGATAGATAGAGATTTTTTGTATACGTAGAATAAAGCGAGTCCTGTAATAATAAAAATAATAAAATAATCTGGAATTAAAGTTGATTTTAGACTGCATAAAATTAGATATTTCATTCATCAATTTTTACTAGAAAAAATTATACATTATTCTTTAATAGAATGTTTAATTCGTGTCTGATTTTGAACCTTGCTAAATGTAATTTTTTTCGGGCTCGGAACAGTTTCGGGTTGAATTTTCATACATGCAAGCCGTGTTCAAGCTAATCCGATTTTTCAAAATAAAGTGTAGAATACTGATTCAGATGAAAGCATAGATATAGGAATAACTAGATTACGCACACGGGGAGAAAAGTTGATTCTCCGCGGGCAAACGATTCTTCTCCACTAGAGTGGCAAATGGCCGGCGATCCAGTGGTCAATGTATGAAAATCTGCATTCTTAAAATGTATTTATGTCTATATACATATACATATTTTAAGCCTTCGTGAATATTTCAAAGTTTATATCTGATTTTTAATCACCAATTAGCATTTTTTATCGCGAAGTTAATTTTTATGAATAAAATAAATAAGAATAATGGATTTTTTTTTAAACAACTATCTTTAAATACCTTTTAACCTGGAAGATAAACAAAGTATGCGCATCAAAATCAGTAATTGGCATCTTTTTAGGTGCGTTCGTAAGTATGTAAATACATAGCACCTAAAGCACCTGTCGTTCAGTCTTTCCGTCCGTCCGCATATAACATCGCAAAAACTACTTAACTGAATCGTTTAAAATTTAAAATCTATAATTATTACTTAATTTTGTCGAGTAATTTCAAATTTTATGAAAATCGGATGCATAGATCAATTACAGGGACAATCAAAAGTATTCCGTTACATTACGGTCAATGGGGGGAAAATTACAAATGCATTTTAATCGTTTGAAATTTAAATTATATAATTATTACATAATTATTGTCGACTCGTTTCAAATTTTATGAAAATCGGATGTATAGTTTAATTAGATGGACAATCAAAAGTATTCCATTACATTACGATATAAAAAAAAATAGTTTCAAGTACATTTTAATGATGTTAAACTCTTTCGAATATAATAGAATTGACATGAACCTATGAAGTATATATATACTAAAATATACATTCTGTACAATCTGTGATGTAAAGAATATTTATTATTAAATTACAAGGCCACACAAAAGTATTCCACCACATAATACTATACGGGGAAACATTGTTTAGAGCATGTTTTAATTATATTAAACTATTTCACATTTTATGAATATGATATACGTTGCTGAGGTGTAATAAAAGTAACTTCCTGTAATTACAGAAACACAGAATGATTTCGACCACTATACTGTATCCGAAGTACTGATTACTATAACAGCAAAATCTGAATATTTTTAAAACTTTGTTATTGTAAGAACGAATTCCATTTGCTACGCTTTACATGCAATTTCCAACTTGTTTTTATTTTATTTCTCTAAGCAAAATAGAATTTTTAAAAATGGATGTACAATTTTAAATGATTTTTTTCTCCAGAAAGTTTATAATAACGTTTAAAGCAAAATTCTTCCTCAGTTTGCAACTTTTAACCTCCCCCTTTACATTCAATGAATTCGGTTTTGTTCTTCACACAATATTTCAAAATTTCCAGACCATTAAAATATTTTTTCTCCTTCCTTTCTGTCCATGTTTCATTGCAACGACAATAAATTATTGTGTCAAATTTTCCTTACCCACTAAACTCAAAACATTTCTTTCCCAGCCATAGTTGTTAATCGTTCATCTCGCCCCCCCCCCCCCAAAAAAAAAAAATTAATTAATAGGGTAAATACAAAAAAAAATTACTTATTTTACCTGTATTTTCTTTTTTTGTGTGTGTGTGTCAAAATAAATAAAGCATTAATAATGTATATTATTAGATTATTTTTTTAGCCAAACATTGCTCAACAAAGGTAGACAAAGCATGAAATGTTTTACCAAGGTCAATATTCTTAATAAATCGTTGGTATTTTTAGAATACAATATGAATGAAATGATAAGTAAATCCGTTCATTTACATTTTATAAAAAGTGTGAATGAGTTAATTAGATAAAAATATTATAATTTTTGTCCATTTCAATTTTAAGATATAACAAGAACGAAAAACAAAATCCAATTTTTTGTATTAATAACGCATCAAAGAAAATCACAATTCCGCATATCTGCTATGCATTACTACGGTAGAATCCGAGGTAGAATCACAAGTTCCGTTTGCTTTTTGCCACTCTAATGGATGTTGCCACCGAGTCGCAACAGAATCAAAAGGTATTGGGAGAAAAACATTGAATGCGTAATCTAGTTATTCCTATATCTATGGATGAAAGCCTGTGTATTGGAATATGCATGACATTATATATATTTTTTATTATATAAGATAAAACTGATATTAGAAGTATGTTTGTAGATTAGTTTTTCTTTGATGTCGTGTTAAAATTGAAATATTTGAGTTCGGTTCAATTCTCAAGTCGACGATTTTTTTTGGGGGGGGTGGGGGGTGGGGGGGTGAGAAGGGGTGCCCAAAGAAATGTTTTTGTCAAGTTCTGGACGGTTACAATCCAGTCTCAAGCTTGACTATTTTTTTAATCCACCATGATCTGGAATATATATGCCTTCCAAAGTTTTCAAAATTAATTTAATTATACAAATGATTAGTGCATTTTATTTGGAATAAAGTTCCACACTGTAAAAGAAAAAAAACTGTAAAGGTGCTAGACTTTTTCTAAGGAAACTGAGATTCCTAGAACTTTTTTACGGTAACAGCAAAATCTCATGTAAACAGAATCGGTTACATGAGTTTTTGCTGTTACCGTTACATGAAAAGTTCTAAGAATCCCAGTTTCTTAGAAAAAGTCTAGTATCTTTATAGATTTTTTTTTTTTTTACAATGCAGAAAACAGTTTAAAAAGACAGTTTAAAAAATTTCTTCAAAGTTTATTTCAATCTGTGACTCCAGAAAACAAAATATGAAGTTATAAAGTTGACAAGACATAAAATTACTATACTCTAAAATAAATCTGTAATTCTACGCTTGTAAAATTACAGTAATCTGTATGCTGACTAAACTTTTATCTGTACACTGTACAAAAAAAAAAAAAAAAAAATTACAGAAATCTGTAGCTTTACAAAAATAAATCTGCTAAACTTGCAGAAATCTTAAAATTTTATTTTTAACCTGGCTTGCAGTTACATTAAAAGTTCTAGCTATCCCAGTTTCCTAAAAAATGTTAGTAAATACTCTAAATAAATATTCTAAATATTGTAAATTAAAAATTCTTACAGATTTTTTTATTTACATTTCAAAAGTGTATCTGTTAGGTGATTTTGTTGCTGCCATTACATATAAAAAATTCGCCTTACCAGTTAATTAGACAATTCTTAGAAACTTTACAGTTTATTATTATTATTATTATTATTATTATAAGATAATAAATTTGTCATGATATCGTACCAATTATTTGCTGCAAATAATAATAATAATAATAATAATAATAATAATAATAATAATAATAAAAGTAATTTGGTATTTTGCATGCTGAACAATTTGTAGAAAACATAAAGGGGAAGACAATTTCTATTTTACTATAGAGGCTATTTTTATCTTTTTAACCGACTTCCAAAAAGGAGAGGAGGTTATATTATACACATTTTACAGAATAACATCAACCCCATTGATATGTATATTCATTTTATAAAATTTACAGCAGCATAAAAAAAATCAATTATAAATTAAAATACGAACTTTTAAAATTGTAGTTCTAATTATATTATTTAAAAGAAGTACATTAAGACAGAAGTACATTATTTAAAAAATATATATTTTATTATCTTTCATAATATGTTATATATATACATTATAAAACGTTTTTTTAATGTTTTATAAATTAAAAAAAATCATTTTGAAACAATAATCAAATCTCAAATTGTAATAACAGCAATTTCAATCAAAAAGTACACTAACCTCAAAATTTTAGATTCTCTTTCGTTCTAAGTATGTGATCTAAAGTCAGCATGCAACCATAATTTTCTTTTCAATATACGTGGTGTCTCAGAAAGGTTCAAACGTATTTCAGTTTTTACTTCTTGTAGATACACATGCAATGTAAATTGCAAAACTATTCCCGTCGTGATAGGACTTTAACTATATTCATAAACTAGTCCTGACATTAATTTTAAAAGAGTTACAGTTTTTAAATATTTATTTAGTTCTTGGATACTATGAGTTATAAATAGAAAGTTTACTCCATACTTTAACAAGTAATTCAATAAAAATCCCATCCGCCTATGACAAAAACTCACAAAGTTATGATACATTAAATTTCATGTGATCTCGGACATTTCCAACATTATGAAAACGGAGAGAAAAAAATTTTTAGTACCATAAAGATCTTAAATTTCATAAAAAATTTAAAGTATCATAATTCAGAAAATAAGTTCATAATCGTAAAAGAATGGAATTTTTATTGTTCTACTTATCAGAGCATTGAGAAAATATTTTGAAATACAAATTATAGGACCCAGAAACCGCATGCAAAAATTTTGAAGTGTAACTTTTTAAAATTATTAGTTTGCCCCAAAAGTTTCTTCCGTTTTTTGACCTAAAATAACCCAAGCAAATTCCGAAAACGGCAAGATTTTATTGAAGACTATCTGTGCTATTCTGTTCTTCGAACCTTCTACATTTCCATGAGACTTATAATGCCTTTGTTCGAAAAAAAAATTATTTGGTTCAAAAATACTTACCGGGGTGATTTTTTATGTCATTCAAATAGTTATTTCTGTTTCTTTTGGTGAAAAGAATTATCGAGAGAAAAAAGCAAATAGTAATCGGATAGAGCAATGTTCGAAAAGTAGGGAGGATGCATCAGGACATCTCAATCAAACGTAAGGAATTTGTTTTCCCCAATCAAAGATTGTCCCAAAAGCTTCTTTTGCAATTCTTGTGTTATTTTTTTTAATTCAACTAGTACCACATTCAGAAAACAAAGATCTTTTACTGACACTTTGACAGCATTTGCGAAATAAAATTACTACAAACATGTTTTTAAAAATATTAGTACGAAGAGAATATAAAAATATTTGCTAGTGACCGACCTGCCCATGACCTGTTGGCGAGGAATTTTTCAGATCTAATTTTCAACATCAAAAAGTTCCTTTTTTGAAAAGATTGGTTTCCATGGAAGAAATTTGGATACTCTATAACAAGCAATAACGCAAACAAACCTAATCCAGTCGAGATAAAGGTCACATTCCTGTCGCTAAAGCCGGACTCTTACAGAAAAAAGTTCTGTCTCTATTTAGCGACATTGGATCTACTACGAGCAAATTCCATCTAACCAGATCATCAATTCTGAAAATTACGTCTGACAGATCTGAAGGTAGACGATCTGAAGATAGCAATAGTCATTAAACATTCCGAAATAGCAAACAAACGAGGAGCTATCTTCCATTGTGACGACTCCATACCACATGTATCTATCTTTGACTGTCAGAAACAAACTACTTGCTTTCGATTAAGACATTCTGACTCACCATCCTTACTTTCCGGACATTGCTCCGTACAACTACTCTTTTCACTCAAAAGTCTGTTTAAAATAAATGAACTCTTTGAATGACATAAAAAACCATCTTAGTAAGTATTTTACCGCCAAATCAAAAAAATTTTGGAAAGAAGGCTTTATTATACTACCAGAAAGCTAGAAGAAAGTTCGTTCAATAGATCGGCACAAGCATTCTTCAATGAAATATTGCCTTTATCGAAATTTTTACGATTTATTTTTTGCATAAAGAAACTTTTGAAACAACCTAACAATATGATAGGGCGATTTCATCAACCTAATCTTAATTCCATTTTTGTCAACTTCCTGATTTTTTTAATACCAATAATTCTTACAAAAATGTTCGTTTTATTTAACTACCGAAATCCTGAGATTACATTAAACATGTATTATTTATACATAAAAATATTGGTGTTACAACAATAGGGAAGTTGTGAAGTACATAATTCCCACCTTATTATGAGAATTATTTAAATCACCAACCTATCTCCAATAAGTAAAATACTAATTCGCGTTTCAGCATTTGTCAAATCCTGTAGATCGTTCTTTCTGGTGTATATATGTTTATTTGACTAAATGAAAATGTTGTAACAAAGGCAATATGTTTTTGAAAAAAGGTGTATAATTAAATGAATAAATCAGAGGAACTTCAGAAAATTGTCGTTTTATTGATTTTCTTTCTAAGGCTCCTCTGCATGGATGACCAATTTAAGATGCCAGATACTGATCACCGTTGCGACTGTGATTTTTGCGACAATATGTGACACTGTCGGTATTATGATAATCTATCCAATATGGAAACCATCTTGCAGCTAATAAACACCCAATGAGCTACCTTTTTTAAATTCAGATTTCTTGATTGGCACCACTTTTTTGAAATAGTAAAATTCGGTTAATTTAACTTTATTCAATGATACATTAATTAAAGCGATAACAAGGGATATTTTACCATTTCGGAAAAGTATTATGAAACAAGTCGATATTTTTTTTTAAAGTACCCTTCTGGCACCACTAATTTCCTATTCGATAGTCTGGTATGATACTGAGGATATCATAGTGACGTTGTATCGATTATCTGTTAACTAGTCTTACTATTAATCAAATATATACTAATAAAATAACAAATCGCTCTGTCTGTCTGTGTGTGTGTGTGTGTCTGCGATGGCTAGAGAAATCTATAGCACGTAAGAGGTTCAAAATTTTTATGAGAGTAGCCGAATATCTCTCCTGATGCACCTGACGCTCAGAATTTTAATATTTTGATTAATTTCAGATATATTAATTACGAAGTGGAACTCACTTTCTTCAAAAAGTCATTTTTTTAATGTTCGGAGAAAAAAATCGTTTGCATATGCGCACAAACCCTTTTACGCACCTAAACGGAAGAGGAAGCATTTATCGGCGTTTATTTCTGTTTTTGGATCATTTTGTTTAAATCCAAATCAACCGAACTGCTCGGCGCAGTTAAACTTAACAGACATATTTCGAAAGATCATACTTTTAGCTCTCAAATGCTATAATCAATTCGAAATAATGTTGCAGTTAACGATTTAAAAAGAAATATTCAAAAAGAGTCGTTTTTTCCAAAACCATTTTTCTCCCTTTTGTGAATGCTCTTCCAGGATGTAATTTTTAAAATGTGAGCAAACAAAATAAAGGATATTAAAGCTAAAACTTTCTTCTAACCGATGGTGCAATTGGTTTTAAAATATTTGGATTTTAACCCTTTCAAATACACTGGCAAAAGAAGATCATTTTGCGACTCGCAGTGAGGATATTTTTTCTATTCTAAAATTATTTTAACGTACATATTTCAACTCAATCTTTTAAAATCTTCTCAATAGAACAAATTTACACTCCCTACAGAAAATTTGAAACGTTCGGACAGATAGAAATATTTTTTACAAAAACTAATGGGCGAAAAATTTGATGAAATAAATAAAAACAGATCGTTTCCATTGCGGTTTTGCCTTAGCAAAGCCCGATCCTGTAGGTACCGGCAAACAAAAAACATATTCTTAAAGCTTAAAAACATTCTTATAATCTATGATGCAATTGGTTTTTAAAATATAAGATTTAACCCTTTCAAATACACCGGCAAAAGGAGGTCACAAGCTCACGAATAGAATATTTTTTCTACGCTAAAAGTATCTAAGCATTCATATTTCAGCACAATCTTTTAAAAGCATCTCAATAGACCAGGTTTACACCTTCTTAAAAAAATTTAAAACATACGGACGGGTAGAAATATTTTTTACAAAGTAAAAAGTGCAAAAAATTTGACGAAATCAATAAAAACCAGATTGTTTCAGGGTCGTACTGGCCCACCGGGCAACGAGGCAAATGCCCGGTGCGCCCCTCGTCACGTTTTTTTTTTTTTTTAATGGGAGTATTTTAAGTTATGCATTCTGTAAGGTATAAAATTTCAAAAATTTTCATTTGGCAAATTAAAGGTAATGACATATTTAGCATTTTTATCAAACATTTAGCGCCATAGGTGGCTGCGCTGTAGTTTTATATTTATTCTGCTTTTTTTGTGAAAATACAAACGATAAGAAAAAGAGGTGGAATGCCAATTTAAAAGATCCTTATCAGATTTTTTTCAGCGCCTCTGTAAGAATAACTTAAAAGAATAATATTGTGTTTTTGTAATCATGGCGCCTTTCTTCAGTTTTTTAGCACCTCTTGTAAAAATAACTTAAAAACTAATATCTTGTTTTGGGAAACAAGGCGCCCTTAGTCAGATATTTTTCAACTCCTTTGTAAAAAACCCTAAATAAAACTAATATCGTGTTTTGTAATCATGGCGCCCTTGCTTAGATCATTTTCAGCGCTCTTTAAAAATAACTTACGAAAAACTATTATTATGTTTTTGGAATCGTGGCGCCCTAGATCAGACTTTTTTCGGCGCTTCTACAAAAATAACTTTTAAAAAACTAATATCGATTTTTATAATTATGGCGCCTTTGGTCAATTTTCTTCAGCACCTCTTATAAAAAATAACTTTTAAAAACTAATATCGTATTTTGGGAAACACGGCGCCCTTAGACAGATTTTTTTAACACCTCTGTAAAAAAACTAAAAATAACTAATATCATTTTAATGTAATCATGGCGCCCTTGTTCATATTTTTTTCGGCGCCTCTTTAAATATAACTTTCAAAAAACTAATACCGTGTTTTCTGGAATCGTGGCGTCCCTGGACAGATACTTTCCGCACCTCTACGAAAGTAACTTTTAAAAAACTAATATCGGTTTTTGTAATTATGGCGCCCTTGGTCAGCTTTTTTTTAGCGCTTCTTGTAACAATATCTTTCAAAACACTACTATCGTGTTTTGGAAAACATGGCGCCCTTGATCTGACTTTATCAACACCTCAGTAAAAATAACCTAAAATGGACTTATATCATGTTTTTGTAATCATGGCGCCCTTGTTTAGATCTTTTTGAGCGCCTTTTTAAATATAACTTAAAATAATAATAATAATAATAATATGTTCTTTGGAATCGTGGCGCCCTTGGACAGATTTTTTCGCGCCTCCTCGCGAGCTTTTTTCAGCGCCTCTTGTAAAAATGACTTAAAAAAAACTAATACCCTGTTTTTTGAAACATGGTGCCCTTGGTCTGATTTTATGAACACCTTTGTAAGAAAAAAAAAGACCTAAAATAAACTTATGTCATGTTTTTGTAATCATGGCGCCCTTAGATCTTTTTCGGCGCCTCTTTAAATATAACTTTCAAAAAACTAATATCGTGTTTTTGAAATCGTAGCGCCCTGGGATAGATTTTTTTCGGCGCCTTTACAAAAATAATTTAAAAAAAACTAATATCGGTTTTTCTAATTACTGCGCCCTTGATTAGCTTTTTTCAGCGCCTCTTGTAAAAATATCTTTCAAAAAACTACTATCGTATTTTGGGAAACATGGCGCCCTTGGTCTGACTTTATCAACACCTCAGTAAAAATAACCTAAAATAGAATCTAGGAAAAAAAGTGACCGGAAAAAAAGTTATCGGAAAAAAGTGACCTAAACTACAAAAGCGGAAAAAAGTGACACGAAAAAAAAGTGACACGGAAAAAAAGTGACAAGGATTGATTTTGGGGAATTATTATTGATTTTGGGGATTCATTGGTTAAGCATGAAAGGGGGATCGGGGGGGAGGTCATAATTTAGATAAATGGGTTTTTCATGCTGAATTAACTGTTTTGGTTCAATTTTTGGATATGCGTTCATACTGAAAAGATGCTTGCCTGATTAGTTTTGGGAAGGGACGATTACCCCCCCCCCCATACGTCCTCAATTAGATGAATGGGTTTTTATGCAGAATTATCCAACGTGTGTCAAATTTGAATATAGGTTCTTTTCGATAAGGCTTATATATAGTATATAATGCATGAAGAGATTTAAAAGTTTTAATGGTTATATATAGAGGGAGAACAAGGGATAATCTTTCATAAATTAAATTAATAATTTTTTACGCATAATTATCCGATTTGCTTAGAATTTTGGACATAGGTTCCTTATGATAAGACGTATCTCTAATTAGTTATGGGGTTCTTCTGCTTATTATAAAGGGGGGGGGGGCGAGCAATTATCTCCCTGTTAAACTAGATAAATAGGTTTTTATGCAGAATTATCCCATGTATTTCAAATTTTAAATATAGGTTCTTACTGATAAGGATCCCTGAATAGTTTTAAGGATTTGATACCTAAGTATTGAAGGGGAATAGAACATAACCTACCTGAAATTAACCTTACTTTTTACGCAGAATTATAGGATTTGCTACAAATTTTGGATTATAGATTCATTATGATAAGCCGTATCTCTGATTACATATGGGGTTATTTTTCTAATTAAAAATTAAGGCGGGTGATTATCCCCCCCCCCTTAAATTATATAAATTGTTTTTTATGTTCACTTATCCGATATATTTCATATTTTGGATATATGTTTTTTCTTATAAAGTGAATCCCAGAATAATTTTAAGGGTTTAATGGCTAAGTATACAGTGGGGGAACGGAGGACAACCCTCCTTATATTAATAAATGGCTTTTTACGCAGAATTATCTTATTTGATTCAAATTTTGGATGTGCGTTTATTATGATAAGGCGAATTCCTGATTAATTGTGGGTTATCCCCCGTTCATCCCTCTATACTTAGCCATTAAACCCTTAAAACTATTCAGGGATTCACTTTATCAGGAAAAACCTATATCCACAATTTGAAATACGTTGGATAATTGTGAAAAAAATCTTATTTAAAGAGTGGGAGATTAATCGCCCGCTTCCCCTATTTAATTAGCAAATGAACCCCATAATTAATCAGAGATACGCCTTCTTATAATGAATATACATCGAAAATTTGAAGCAAATCGGATAATTCTGCGTAAAAGGCCTTTTATTTAATTTAAGGGGGTTTATCCCCCGTTCTCCCTCTATACATAGCCATTAAATCCTTAAAACTATTCAGGAATTTACTTTATGAGAAAGATCCTACATCCAAAATTTGAAATAAATCGGATAAGTGTGCATAATTTTTTTAAATCTAATTTAAGGCCGGGGGTAGTAATCACCCGCCCCACTTTTTAATTATCAAAAGAACCCCATAACTAATCAGAAATACGTCTTATCATAATTAACCCATGTCCAAAATTCGAAGCAAATCGGATAATTCTGCATAAAAAGCCATTTATTTAATTTAAGAGGGGCTTCCCCCATCTCCCCTTTATACTTAGCCATTAAATCCTTAAAACTATTCCGGAATTCACCTTATCAAAAAGAACCTATATTTCCATCTCCCCTTTATACTTAGCCATTAAATCCTTAAAACTATTCCGGAATTCACCTTATCAAAAAGAACCTATATTTAAAAATTGAAATGCATCAGATTATTCTGCATAAAAATCTATTTATCTAGTTTGAGGGAGAGATAATTGCTCGTTTTCCCTTTATAATAAGCAAAAGAACCCCATAACTAATCAGAAATATGTCTTATCACAATGAACCCATGTCCAAACATCGAAGCAAATCGGATAATTATCCGAAAAAATCCTTTAATTTAATTTAAGAAAGGAAGATTTTCCTCCGTTCCGTAAGAAAATCCTCCGTTCCCCTTCTATACTTAACCATTAAACTCTTAAAACTCTTCAGGCATTTTATACTATATATAAGCCTTATCGAAAAGAACCTATATGCAAATTTGACACAAGTTGGATAATTCTGCATAAAACCCATTCATCTAATTGAGAACGGATGGGGGGGGGGGTAATCGTCCCTTCCCAAAACTAATCAGGCAAGCGTCTTTTCAGTATGAACGTATATCCAAAAATTGAACCAAAACAGTTAATTCAGCATGAAAAACCCATTTACCTAAATTATGAGTCCCCCTCCCCGATCCCCCTTTCATACTTAACCAATGAATCCCCAATATCAATAATAATCCCCAAAACCAATCCTTGTCACTTTTTTTCGTGTCACCTTTTTTCCTTGTCACTTTTTTCCGTGTCACTTTTTTTCCGTGTCACTTTTTTCCGCTTTTGTAGTTTAGGTCACTTTTTTTCCGATAACTTTTTTTCCGGTCACTTTTTTTCCGTTTACCCCTAAAATAGACATATGATGTTTTTGTAATCATGGCGCCCTTGTTTAGATCTTTTTCAGCGCCTCTTTAAAAATAACTTTTAAAAACTAATATCATGTTCTTGGAATCGTGGCGCCCCAGGTCAGACTTTTTTCGGCGCTTCTACAAAAAATAACTTTTAAAAAACTAATATCGGTTTTTATAATTATGGCGCCCTTGGTTATCTTTCTTCAGGACCTCTTGTAAAAATAACTTTTAAAAACTAATATCGTATTTTGGGAAACATGGTGCCCTTAGACCTTTTCCTCTGTAAAAAAACCTGTTTACACTTCTTTAAAATAACTTAAAAAAAACTAATATCAGTTTAATATGATCATGGCGCCCTTGTTTAGATCTTTTTTGGCGCCTCTTTAAGCATAACTTTCAAAAAACTAATACGATGTTTTTGGAATTGTGGCGCCCCTGGACAGATATTTTCAGCGCCTCTACAAAAATAACTTTTAAAAAACTAATATCGGTTGTTGTAATTATGGCGCCCTTCGTCAGCTTTTTTCAGCACCACTTGTAAAAATAACTTTCAAAATATTAATATCGTGTGTTTGTTATCATGGCGCCGATGGTCAGATTTTTTTTTTTCAGTTTTTCTTTAAAAATAACTTTCAAAAAACAAATATCATGTTTTTATAATCACAACGCTCTTGGTCGGATTTTTTTTCCGTGTTTATGTAAAAAAACTTTCAAAAAACTAATATCGTCTTTTTGTAAACATAGAGCCCTTGATCAGATTTTTTTTTTCAACGCCACAGAAAAATAAATTAAAAAAAAATATTAGAATATTTTCGTAATGTTGGCGCCCCTAATCAGATTTTCTTTTCTTTGTTTCGTTCAGCTCTTTGGTGAAAAGAACTTTAAAAAACAATTATATTGTTTTTGTAATAATACTGCCCCTCACACATACATAAATTAGTGCTCCTAGTTCAAATAAACTGAAGCATTCTATAATTTCTTAATATAGGTCTTAATGACCTATATTATCATTAATTTATTAAATGATAATATAGGCCAGATTATGGAGAGTAATTTTTTAGGAGAGTTTGCAACGGAAACTTATGTAAATTTTGCTTTTGAAAGAAGAATAGGCTAATTTTTTATATCTCTTTGAACAGTGAATAATTTTTAGCATCCAAAAATGCCAATATCTAAAAACTGTTTTTATACTGGATCTGATCTGCTTAACCTCTTTAAACTTCAAACACCACCGCAAGTTACAAAATGAAAAATACACATGTAATCAATATAAATATATAAACCCCTGAAAATCAACGTAGTTAAGAGAAGCACAGATGTTTGTGTTCAGTTTTCAAAGCTGTTAGTCAATAACACGAGAGTTCCCAAGAAGACGAATTGTCATTTCAGGGGGTGGGGGGGGGGGGTCAAGTTAACTGAATATGAGCTCTGCATATACCCAGTGTGACTGTAGTAATTACTATCAGGTGTGACATTTTTTATTTATTATACCGAATTCTGAGATTTCTGGAGAAAATACAAGCAAATCTATTGCTTGGCACAGCCTTTGTAAATGTAAATCTGCTCATTTGAAATACTACCAAAACACATTATGCCCAAGGGAAAAGAGAGTAGCGAAATCAATCAGTCATCTATTGTCCATCCCACAGAAACTGGAAAAGCATATGTTTCTAATTTTCAGCCGATAGCTGGTACGGTATACATAAAGTGCTCTTTGGGTGCAACATGCTTCGTTTTTCTTGTTTCATTTTCATCCGGTGTCAAAGAAAAACTCCCTCTTTACATTATATGCATGTGCCCTGAGTTATTTTCCTGTTTAGTCGTAGTCTTAAAGATTTAAAAAACTCCACAGAAACCGGAAATATATGTGTTTCTAATTTTCAACTGATCCAGTTTCAAAGAACAATTACGCCTTTACTTTATTACATTATTTACCTGTGTCCTGAGTTATTTAGATATTTAGTTGTTATCTTAAATATTTTTCTATATAAGCTCGGGCTTCGTACTTTTTTAAAATAGTGTAAGTGTACAGCACTCTAAAAATTTCATCACCATTGACGTTGCATGCACTTTGCATAGCAAGATCTATGATTTGCTCATTGAAAAACAATGTAAGGTAAGATTACTTATTATTACTTTTTTATTATTAATAATTGTATCACTTTCGCAAGAGTATTAATATATATATAAACTGTTTAAAATACACAATTCAAATCAAAAATTCTATATGATATCATTTTATTGTTAAAAAAAATAAATAAATAAAACTTTTTTTTTGTTTTAATAATTTACATAAATCGACATTAATCTTGCCCCGAACTAAAATAACTTTTCTCAAAATTTTTACGCCATACTTAGTGTTTGTATTCTTGAGCGTATATTACATAAAATATTATTGAGTTGTATTATATAATATTTTGCAGTTTTGAGTTTGATACAAATAATTTTTTTAAATTGTTTTATTTTAATATTTATTTTCGATTTGGAAACAATTGCATGGTGATTGTTATTCGGATATTCGGGATAATGTCTGAATTTACTAAGTAAAGTAATGTATATAGTTAAAATCAAATTTTATTTTTTATTAGTTAAATATTTTTTAATAAATATTAATCCATTAATATTCATAATATTTTAAAGTCAGCTGGGGGAGATGAGTGAAAGAAGATGTTATTGACCAGAAAATTTTCAATGAAAGATTTTATTTCTTGAGATTTGTACTGCGAAAAAAAAAATTCTATTCAGAGCACTTCTAAAACAAAGTAATTTTACTTTTTAAAAGTTTAATTGTTTACAAGGAAAAAAAAACTTTTTAAGTCACATTATCATTTTGTCAATTTCTTCTAAAGACAAAGAATTTTTTTTCTAATTTGAAATTGATTTATACGTTATATGTAAAAAAAAAAAAAAAAAAAAAAAAAAAAAAAAAAAAAACCTTTTTAAAAATAATTTTTGTAAAATATATGCCATTCTTGCCATGATTTGGAATATTGTTACACCAAAATTAGTATTTGTATCCTAGAAGTTGTATTATATAAAATATTATTGAATTGTAAAAAATAATGTTTCGAATTTTGAATTTTGAGTCAATGAATTAATTTATTATTTTAATTTTAATTCGTTTAATTTTAATTTTTTATTTTTTACTTGGAAATAATTGTGTAGAGACTTATACTCAGATATTCGAGATAAAGTTTGAATTAAATAAGTAAATGTAATATATAGTTAAAATCAAATTTTAATTCTTATTAATTAAACAATTTTCAATAAATATTAATCTATTCCATATTCATAATATTCCATATTTCTTGTGATTTTTACTATGAAAAAAATTCTATAAGACACTTTTTATAGAAAGTATTTCCTTTTTAAAAAAAAAAAAAAAATTAATTTTTTGCAAAAAAAAGTCACATTGTTATTTTATTAATCGATTTCATAATAGGGGAATTTTTTTTAATATGTATGTATATATAAAGTCTAAATTTAATTTGAAACTAATTTACGTATTATTGAAGAAAAGAAGAAAAATATCCCCCCCTTAAAAAAATAATAAATCACATTAAAAAAAACTTAATTCCTATTACGGTTTGGAAAAATCTTTTACATCGTAATTAGTATTTGTATCCTAGCGATTGTATTATATAAAATATTATTGAATTGCATAAAATGTTTTGAACTTTTGAGTTTTGAGCCAATGAAATTGTTTTAATTCGTTTTATTTTTATTTTTTATTTCGAAATAATTTTATGGATGCTGTTATTCAGATTTTCGAGATAAAGTTTGAGTTATATAAGTAAATGTAATATATAGTTAAAAGCAAATTTTACTCCTTATTAGTTAAATAATTTTCAATAAATATTAATCCATTCCATATTAATAGTATTCCATATTTCTTGAGATTTGTACTGTACTTTTTAGGGCATCACAGATACATTTATTTAATATGCAATTCTTCTTCACATATGTTAATTGATGTAATGCGGTTAAAGATAATTAACACAATGCTTAAATTTCGCAAATATTTTTACTTAAATCCCCACTATTTCTCAATAGTAATATTAGGCTTATTTAACCTATCATTAGATAACGTGACTGAAATTACAGTGATGCCGCTGGACTTGAAAAATCCTGGGTCCCTGGGACCCAGAACTTCTAAAATTTTGGGTCCCTTTTTTACCCTTTTTTACAAAAGCGGGTCCCCACTACTAATAAGTCATGTTTTTCGATGCAAAACTTGTTCACTTGCAAAAGAAAAATGAAATGCAATAATTATTTTAATAATAATAATTAATTAATTAAAACCAATATTAAGTTTTTTAAATTATTAAGAAAAATTTTCTTTACTTTTTTAAAAATAAGTGTGCAAAATATATATTTAATTATAAAATAATGCTTATTTGTGCGTAGAAGATAACAAGAGTCACTATTGTTAGCATTTCTTTTAAAAAGGGGCAAGACAAATTTATTGAAAGAAACATTTTTTCTAGTGAAATAAAAAAACTTGTTGAGTAAAGGAGTATTTTTAATTTCATGAATGGGTGCGTTCAGGAGTTAAATCTACTCAGAAAGACGTGGAGCAGTTAAAAACGGATTGTGAAGCAGGAAAATCCGTTTTTGGAGCAGCAAAAAAACAATTTTGAAGCAAGAAAATTAGTTTTTGGAACAGGAAAATTCACTCCCGGCATTAAATTCTTTTTTTTCATGCTCCTATGACGAAATTTGTGTTTTTTCACGATCTTATGACGAAAGTTATTATTTTTCGGGATTTTTTTGACGAAATTTGTGCTTTTTGTGAATTTTTTGACAAAATTTCCATTTTAACGTTATTTTTAGACGAAATTTGTCGTTTTTTCGCACTCTTTTTAGGAAATCTGTCGGTTTCGAGATTTTGTGACGAAATTTGCTTTTTTCTCTAATTTTGAGAACATTTGCCGTTTTTTCGCTATTTTTTGACAATTTGCCGTTTTTTCGCGTATTTTTTGACAAAATTTGACGTTTTATCATGATTTTTTGACAAAAATTGGCGCTTTACGTGAATTCTTAGACAAAATTTGCTTTTTTTCGCGATTTCAGACGAAATTTGTCGTTTTTCGCGATCTTTTGAGGAAATCTGTCGTTTTTTTTTAGATTTTGTGACGAAATTATCGATTTTTTCGCGAATCTTTAGACGAAATTTGCCAGAAAATAATCGTTATTTCGCGATTTTTTTAACGAAAGTCGCCTTTTTTGAAAATAGAGGTATATATTTTTTAAAAAGTGTGGTCGAAACGGTAAGCGGAAAAAAGTGACCTGAAAAAGTTATTGGGAAAAAAGTGACATAAACTACAAAAGCGGAAAAAAGGTGATACGGAAAAAAAGTTGCCGGAAAAAAGTGATAAGGAAAAAAGTTACCGAAAAAAAAGTGACAAGGAATTGATTTGGGGGGGGGGGATTTATTATTAATTTTAAGGATTCATTGGTTAAGTATGAAAGGGGGATCGAGGGGGGAAGCTGATAATTTTGGTAAATGGGCTTTTAATGCTGAATTAACTGTTTTGGTTCAATTTTTGGATGTACGTTCATACCAAAAAGACGCTTGCCTGATTAGTTTTGAGAAATGACGATTACCTACCCCCCCCCCCCCCGCGCCCTAAATTAGATAAATGGGTTTTTATGCAAAATTATCCAAAATGTGTCAAATTTGCATATGGGTTCTTTTTGATAAGGGTTACATATATAATGCCTGAAGAGTTTTGGGAGTATAATGGTTAAGCATAGAGGTGGGAATGGGGGAATAACCTCTGTTAAATTAAATTAAGAGCTTTTTACGCAGAATTATCCGATTTGCTGGGAATTTTGGACGTAGGTTCATTATGATAAGATGTATCTCTGATTAGTTATGGGGTTTTTTTGCTTATTATAAAAGGAGGGGAGCAATTATCTTCCCCTCAAACCAGATAAATCTGTTTTTATGCAGAATTATCCGATATGCTTCGAGTTTTGGACTTAAGCTCATCATGATAAGACGTACCTCTAATTAGTTATGGGGTTCTTTTGCTAATTAAAAAGGGGGGTGATTATCCACCCCCCTTAAATTTGATAAATTGGGCTTTTTTGCACACATATCCGATGTATTTCGAATTTTGGATATAGGTTCCTTCTCATAAAGTGAATCCCTGAAGAGTGTTAAGAATTTAAGGGCTAAGTATAGAGGGGTGAAAGGGGGATAATCCCCTTAAATTAACAAATGACTTTCTGCGCAGAATTATTCAATTTGCTTCAAATTTTGGATATAGATTCATTATAATAAGGCGTATCTCTTATTAGTTATGGGGTTCTTTTGCTAATTAAAAAGACTAAACAGGCGATTATCCCCCCGCTCCTTAAAAAAGATAAATTTTTTTTTGCACAAGTATCCGACGTATTTCAAATTTTGCTTATAGGTTATTTCTGTTAAAGTGAATCCCTGAATAGTTTTAAGGGTTTAATGGCTAAGTATAGGGAGGTGAACGTGGGATAACCCACAGCTAATCAAGGATTCGCCTTATCTACATCCAAAAGTTGAAGCAAATCGGATAATTGTGCGTAAAAAGCAATTTATTTAATTTAAAGGGGTTATCCTCCGTCCCCCCATTCTAGACTTAGTTATTAAAGCCTTAAAACTATTTAGGGTTTCATTGTATTAGAAAGAACGTATATCCAAAATTTGAAATAAATCTGACAAGTGTGCATAAAACACAATTTATCAAATTTGAGGGAGGGGTAATAATCACCTGGCCCCCCTTTTTAGATACCAAAAGAACCCCATATCTAATAAGGGAAAAGCCTTATCTTAATGAATCTATAATCCAAAATTTGAAGCAAATCCGATGATTTTGCGTAAAAAGCCATTTATTTAATTTAAGGGGGGTTATATTCTATTCCTCTTCTTATTTATATAAACCCTTAAAACTATTCAGGGATTCACCTTATCAAAAATAACCTACATTTAAAATTTGAAATCCATCAGATAATTCTGCATAAAAAATGATTTATCTAATTTGAGGAGAGATAAGCAAAAGAACCCATAACTAATCAGAGATAGGTCTTATCATAATGAGCCTATGTCCCAAATTCCAAGCAAATCGGATAATTTTGCTTAAAAAGCTATTAATTTAATTTAAGAGAGGTTATTCTTCCCTCTATGCTTAACTATTAAACTCCCAAATCTCTTCAGGCATTATATACTACATATTAGCCTTATGAGAAAGAACCTATATCCAAAATCTGACACACGTTGGATAATTCTGTATAAAAACCCATTTATCTAATTTAGGGCGGATGGGGGAGGGGTAATGGTTCCTTCCCTAAACTAGTCAGGCAATCGTCTTTTCAGTATGAATGTATATCCAAAAATTTAACCAAAACAGTTAATTCAGCATGAAAAACCCTTTTACCTAAATTATGAGCCCCCCCCCCTAATCCCCCTTTCATACTTAACCAATGAATCCCGAAAATCAGTAATAAACCCCAAAATCAATTCCTTGTCACTTTTTTTCCGTGTCACTTTTTTTCCGTGTCACTTTTTTCCGCTTTTGTAGTTTGTCACTTTTTTCCGATAACTTTTTTTCGGTCACTTTTTTCCTAGATTCGGTGGAAACAAATCCTCTAAATTGGATTGCCTAATATCAAGATTTTTTAAAAGTGCAATGCTTGCGGAGAACTATTTTTGTGTCTATTACATTTCTGTAGTTATTAGCCTCCGATGCTATTTCTTTCAGACAAGCTAAAAATGTCGTGTCATCAGCCCTGAATTTTCTACCCAACCGATTTTGATAATTATTTTTTTAAATGAAAGCTGTTTATTTGTAGTTGTGCCCATTTTAGTTATTTTTTAATTTATTTCCATTTTTATATTTTATTTTTAATTTTAAAAGCTTTTTCATGACATTTCTTCAAAATGGTGGCAACACAGTTTAACTTTTCTCTCGATAATAAAAATTTATTTTCCAAAATGATTGCGTATAATTATGCACTGATTGAGGTAAAAAAAATATATTTACTGAGAAATAATATTAATAATGTAAATACAATAACAGAAAATAATTTATGATAAAAATTAATGTCTAAATCAAAATAAGAGAAATTCCAAATGAGGAAAATGATGTAATTCAGCAACCAGATAAATGGGAATTACAATATTATTACGGATGCCTTTTTCATATTACTAATAACAGTAACTTTTAAAAAACATTTTAAGAGAAAATGACGTCACTATTTAAAACATCGCATTTTTACTCATAACGATATTAGGTACTACTGTGTTATACAGTCGACCAATTTTGCCAAATTACACAAATCGCCAAACTAATAGCCAAATTATACATATTGACATAATTTTTATTTTAAATAACGAAAAAACAAATAATTAGTAGAATATTAATAAAAATATTAATAAAAAGTCGAAATAAAAATCACTTAATGACATTTTAAACACATGAATCGTATTTAATGTCATTGAATGTGACATTCACGATCATCCATTATTGACATTTAATCTTATAGTTTGGCGATCATTTTTTGGTCGATGGTATAACCTAGTAGTACCCGATATTACATTTCAATATTTCTTTTCATTATGGACACTGAGATTGAGATTTTACTTTCAGATGACTTCAGTTAGTGAAATTAATGTCACAGTAAAAATGAAAGTAGTATTTTTTTTTTTTTAATAAAAAAACTATTTTTCTGTGAGTGCGTATAAAATAAAATTTCTGCATTTCGCCGGCACTCAGATTACAATTTTAACTGAAGATGTGAGAATATTTGCATGCAAAATTATAACTGGCAAACTTGACATTTACTTTGTAAATATATTTATTATATATTGATTCAATAATGTAATTATTTTTGCTTTTTTTTAAAAACCAAATCGATCGGGTCTTTTAAACATTTCATTCGTCGAATTCGACGGGATTCCACTCGTTTTATTGTTAAATTGCATTTCCTTTTACTCAGAGTCTATAAAAAAGCGTTTAAACTAAAGAAAAAATCCGTTTTTGTTGAATCTAGTCAATGAAGAAGTAGCACGTCAAATTGTATCTCTTTATTATTCCGCAATTCCAATGTCTCAGAGAGAAATTGCTATTCTATTGGGTATTTCACGCCGTTCTATTTGCTATTATATTGATAAACACAAGAAAAAGGAAGTTAGTTCATTGCAATCTAAACGGGGTTGCCCTTCTAAAAAACCTCTATAGATTTTATCTATTTTTTTCTAATCGGAGGCGAAACTGAATTCTGCAATGGCAGAATCTACATTCAACTTGTGTTTAATTTTAAGTCAAAATACTGAATAGTTGTTTCTGTAAAATGTACGACAAAATGTAATTTGTGTAGCGTAAAAATCCCTGTCGGCTTGGCCTATAGGCGGAGGTACATTTCGAAGAGTGCTCATTTCAACAACAAAAAAAGTATGATTAGACGTAAACCCAGTTTAATAACTTCATTTGGCCGCTTATGAAAAATTTTTAATTTCATTTTTCTGCAAGAACTGGTTTTATCAGAATCATCTTAATTTAAGCGAAATTCAGCTCAAATGCCCTTTTTGACAACATATTTTGAAATACATTCTGAATTTATTAAAAAATCGACCAAAACAGCACATTATATAGTTCCTAAATAAAAACAAACTACCAATTGAATGCGTTTGAGAGTAAAATTGAATTTAAAAATGAGTCATAAAGTAATCGATTTGTTATTTGAATACATCCTTAATACTTTAAACATGATCGCTTCGGAAAATTTTGTGCGAAATGCCCACTTTGCCAGCATTTAAAAAAAATATATTCTATCTTTATCAAAAAACTGGCCAATGCGACACATTATATAGTTCCTAAATAAGAGGATCTGTAAATTGGATGCGTTTGAGAGCGAAAATGGATTTAAAAACGAGTCCGAAAAAACGCAGTTTGTAATTTGAATACTTCCTAAAATATTCAATCACTATGATCTCGGGGAATTCTGTTTAAAATACCCTTTTTGGCAACCTTTTTTGAAATATATTCTGTCTTTATCAAAAAACTGGCCAATGCTTCACATTATAATGTTCCTGAATAAGAGGATCTGTAAATTGGATGCATTTGAGAGCAAAAATGGATTTAAAAACGAGTGAGAAAAAAAAAGCAATTTCTTATTTGAATACTTCCTTAAATTTTCAGTCATGATGACTTCGCGAATTCCTGTTCAAAATACCCTTTTTGGTAGCCTTTTTTGAAATATATTCTATCTTCATCAAAAAAGCTGACGAATGCGTCACTTTATACAGTTTCCAAATAAGAGGATCTACCATTTGGATTCGTTTAAAATCAAAAATTAATTTAAAAATGAGTCAGAATATAAGCAGTTTGGATTTGAGGTTTTTTCTCCAACTCCTATTTTTGTTTAATTTATTTTTGCTATACGAATTGGTCCTATGAAAAACTTGTATATTTTTCTTTTAGGTGACATATATATTTTAGGAATAAAGTTTTTATAACAATATACTCGTATATTATGTAGTATGTGTGTGCGTATATATATATATATATGTGTGTGTGTGTGTATGTATATGTAAAAAAGGGCGCAAATCCTGATATATATATACAGTGGAGCATCGTTTATACGACGCCGAAGGGACTATCGAAAAACGTCGTATAAACGATAACGACGTATAATAGATTTTTACTTCCAAAACTAGAATTAATTTTTTTTCACTTAATTTAAATGTTTAACGTGATGATTTGCATGTATGAATTTGTAAATTAAACAAACCGAAATAAACAAATAAACAAAAACACGGGGGGGGGCGCAATTTAAATATTCATAAGCAAAATAGCATAGGCAAATTCATAAGCAATTTAAATATGCGTACCTTTATTTATGTTTCGCCGAAAGGTTCCTCATTTGCAGTACATCATTTCCTTTCCATTTAAAGTCAAAGTTCAAAAATCCTGTGTGGCCAACTAAAAGTCGCCAATACTGATAACAGTTAGAAGGATAGTCTAGTTGCAACTTAAAACAGGTCGGGAAAGCTGACCACCCCCTAAAAAAGAATGACCCCTCCCAGTGTAATCTGTTACACATAAGCTGATTTTTCAGACTAATCGAACACTAGCCCACATTTTTATAATGTGGAGTGCATTTAAACACGCTCTTTGGTGTCATTCATCTGCCAACTTCGCTCGTTCGTAAAATACACAAGAAAAATAAATAAAAATAAACCTATATAAAATCGAAAAATCGACGTATAAACGACCTTGGGCGTCGTATAAATGATATATTTTTACATTAAAATGAATAGGAATGAATCGGGGCCACATTAAAACGTCGTATAAATGTAAACGTCGTATAAGTGATCGTCGTATAAACGATGCTTTACTGTATATATATAGAAGGATTTGCGCCCTTTTGTAAGGCAATCGGCGCCCTTGTTATCCATTTTGCCACCGCCCTCTCTGTTATGCCAGTACGACCCTGGATTGTTTCATTGACGTTTTGCCTTTGCATGGAGCAATTGTATACGTCCTGAAAAGCCGAAAATATTTTCTTAAAGCTAAGACACTTTTTAAATCTATGGTGCAATTTGTTTAAATAAAATACGAGATTTAACCCGTTCAAATACACCGCAAACACGAATCACATCCCGGCTCATGGAGAATACATTTTTCCTACGCTAAAAGTAACTAAGTGTCGGTATTTTAGCACAATCTTTTTAGAGGCTTTGAATAAACCAGATTTACATTACTTACAAAAAGTTTGGAACTTTCGTATGGATAAAATTACTTTTTTACAAAATAAAATATGTGAAATTTTTTATGAATTCAGTAAAAACCTGAGTGTTCCGTCGCGGTTTCATTCGCTTTCGGTAAGCATAGTTTCCAAAAAATCAAATTACATAGAGAATAAAATACCAAACAGCATGTGCTTTAAATTCAATAACTTTTCGCGATTTTTCCATTTAAAAATATAAATTTTGACAAAATGGACTTAAAGATATAAAATCATAGAAATTTGGGTTTAATTTAAGGATCATTTAGAAAATAAATAACATATTTGAAAACTGAATAACATCACGGGCCCGGGCAACGCCGGGCAGGTCAGCTAGTATGTTATAGAAAAAATCATGCGCATAATGTTATAGCTAAATGATACTATACCTAATTCTGCGGGTAAACGAGAGCGAACCAGGTTGTAATCCCCAAAAGTATAGTAGTTCAATCAGTGATACTGCGTGCATTGGTTAGCACATTCCAAAATACGAATTTTCTTTTCATGTTTTAGGAGCAGATAATTGCAATTTCTACCACTTGTCTTGGTGTTATCACATTTCGTGTAAAACAAGCCAATCACTAAAGTTAAAACACTGTATTAAAAATTAGTGCCGTGGAGAAATTTTTACCTTGTTATTAATATGAACTTTAAAAAATAAATATAATTTCTTAAAAGATGTTACAAGCATATAAATATATTATTCAATATAACTCTGAGATCTTTCGAACGCATGCTAGTTTTCCTCTTTGAAAATGAACTCGTGAGTGTTCAAGAGATAGCAGAATTATATAAACTAATATTTTTATATGTTTATAACGCATTTTAAGTAATTATATGCATGTTTTAAAGCTAAATCTCTTAAAATTTTTCATATTATACCTAACATTTATTATTAGCCTCATAATATCTCCGTAGGACTAATTTTCTTATAATACCATTCATTCAGTTCGAAAAAGATTCTGCAGCCTCCTTTATGTACGGAAAGTAAATGCAATAAAATAAAACTAGTTTGTTTTGTTAGAAAAATTTTGTAAGAACATTTTTAACAGCGAAAGATGACTAAAATAATGATTTATGTTTTATTATGTTATGATATAATGTTTAATCATTAATAAATAGGAGTTAATGATTCAAAATATCTTTTTGTAAAAGAGACAATGTTTTATTTAATGCAATATATCTTTTTTTCCTATTTTGTTGTAACAGCATCACTTGCATCACGACTGAAACTTAGACATGATTTGGTTGAAGAAATTAGAAATTTGACAATAAAACCTGAACTTTTGTTGTACTCTTTGTCTATTGTTGACAATTTTACAAACTTGGGGAATTTTTTTTGTTGAAAATATCGATCACTGTTTCAGAATAGTTGTTCTAGCTTTAATCGACTGTGATCCCATAATTTAATAAAATGTAGATAATTAGGAAAATTTGTAGATACTCGTATTTTGCATTTAAAAATAAAAATCTTCAATCTAGAAACATTGGCGGTGATAACAAAATGCATCGGCGTATCCTAAATCCCACTCTTTTCTTAACCTTACCATGGAGTAAAGAGATACATGGAGGTGCAGTATGTCGTGAAAACAGTTTGCAATATGATGCGCGTTACGCTCAAATTTAAATGCCTTCATTCGGCCTAAACAAATCAATCACGTGGAACAGAGACCGAAATCTTCGACGTCTATCGTACATTTTTTCTCCAAACGAAAGTGATCTGCCTATATTTTAGCATTCTAAAGCAGCATTATGAAAAAAAAAAAAAACTGTATTACTAAAAGTTTTCTTCATTTTGGCGAAATCACGAGGTTGTGTTTGGGCCCCTAGTGGATTTTAGGGTTACATTTTTGACGTCACCCCGCAGCCATCATACTTCATCTCCATTCTTTCTTGTTACGCTATGACCTTTTCTAAATCGTATAATAATTCAATTTTTATTTTGAATCCACGAAAAACTGCGGAAAAATGCTAAATATAAATAAATATTTAAATAAATAAATAAAAAGGAATTTGAGACAATAAAAAATAAAGACAATTATAAAAATATTGTCTGCAAATAAATAATGACTTGTAAAATGATGATTGATGACTTAATGATGTCATGATTTAATCATTGTCAAATAGTGATAAATGATACCAAATATGGTTTTAAAAGAAACAATGGTTTACTTATGTACAATATATCTTTCTATTCATATTTTATTATGACAGCATCACTTACATCACGATTGAAATTTACACATGACTCAGTTGAAGTTGAAACCAGAGACTTGAACGATAAAATCTGTTTCCCATTCTGTCAACTTCTATTTTGCATTTGCGCATTCACTTTTTCGCCTGCTGTTAATAACGAAGAGCATTTTGGCATTCCACCCTTTTCATGACCTTTTCCAAGCCGGGTGGTGATTCGATTTTTATTCCCTCGCCAGCCGAAAGGGGAGAAAAATCCCTCATGTAGCTACAAATCGATATCTTGTTCCAGAATATTTTGTTTCGGGCTATATTACCTGTCCCAGAGAATGATACTTTATTCAATGATCCATTGCCACTTTTTTTTCCTCAATTACGAGGATAATACTGTTGTTCTCATATCCGATTTCCATTAGAATGTTAAAGATTATTGGAAACTTTCTTGCAGAGTATTTCTTTTTATACAGGCACAATTAAATGCAATGGTTTGCAATGGTTTAAATATATTGTTTCTGAAATAAAACTACTTCTGGAAGGTTAAATTCTTTATTAAATTGAGGTGAATAATCATTATCATTATTATTTAATTCACTATTCGTGTTTCAGTTTCCTTCATTATATTACACTTCGTTAAATCTCTCATTTGTATACATCCATGTATTTTCATGTCCACAGCAAATTTGTGCGGGAATAATAAAAACAAGTTACAAATTGTGCATCAAACGTGGCAAATGAGGTATCGTTCGTACTATGAACAACTTTATAAATATTCAGATTTTAGTTGCTGTTTCACTGTTATGCAAAAATGCATAAATACAAAATTTATTATTATTCTTTATATTACATTCAGTAATAATGAAATATTATGTTTCCGTCTTAAATAGGAACTTATCACCATGGCAACCTAGAGTCATTACCTTTCGTGGGATATCATTATATTGTTTCAGTATGATAGCATTCAATAGAATGAAAAAAAAACTTTTATTAATACTTTTTAAATTCTGCTTCGACTTTCATAAATTTTTAAACGTCTCGACAAAATTCTGCAGCGATTTTATGCTATAAATTTAATTTCTTTCGGTTGGGTAATTTTTGAGCTGCTACATGTGGCCGAACAGACAGACAGATAGCTGGATTGATCAAGTGACGGCTATAGGTGCTATTTATTTATCTAATTACGAATGCACCTAATATATGCTTACACATATATATAATCACTGAAGAGTTGTCTTCTCTTCATTTATTTTTCTATTTATTTCTTATACAAAATTCTTTGTTTCTTTCGATAAAGAGCTAAATTTTGTCATTCTAGATCTAATGCCGACAAAGTTGAATTAAATGACATATTTTTACTGCGAATTAATGCGCAAAATCCTATCGTAATTCTGTGTGTTATTCATAGTTTTTTATCATACATTTCTGGTGTTCACAGTTCATTTTTTGTTTATCCTTAGAAATTTTTAAAAGTTGTCCTTACGTTTGTGATTTCCTTTTAACTATATACATATATACACTTTAACAGCAGTCTTTCCGTAACTTTGTATTATGTATGTCAATTACAATGTCTTTAATTTTTTTTTTTTTTCATTAAAAGATTTTAATAATAATGTTAGTATAAATTAACCTTTCAGAGACAAACATAAAGCATTTATCTTTAAGTTATCACATCTTCTTAAAATTTTTAATGCCGTTAGCTATACTACACATTTCTTTTGTTTCTAAGATGCGCTAATATAACTTATTGCTACAATTTTGATTTTTATTAAAATAATTTTCTCATAAAATCAATTAATTGTCATTTAACCCTTTCAGGGGCAAGACATTTAAACTCCAAAAATTTTCAAATATTTAATTCACACCGCAATTTAAGAACATATTTATTTGAAAATAACCAAAAGCACTTTATTACATTATATTATAAAACCGATACTATACTAAAAATTTACCACCTCCCCTGGAAAATCTGTGCCATAAAATTAACGGCTTTTAGACGGGAAACTGCGCCCTTCAAAGGGCTAAGCAGAAAAAAGGAAAGATTGGTAATGTTCTTACAAATCAATATCTTATTCAGAATATTTTGTTTCAAGCTGTCTTACCTATTTCAGAAAATACTTTACATTCACTAATCCGTTACCATTTTTTATTCATTTACATGAATAATGTTTTTGTTCTTATATTTTCTTTCCATTAGAATGTTAGAGATTATTGAGTTTGTGAATATTTGAGTTCTTATTTCAGAAATAAAATCACTTGTGGAAGGATTAAATTTTTAATTAGGTTGACAAATAGAGTAAAACCTGTTAAATGGAAGAAGGTACTATATAAAGGAAAAAATTTATAATCCTTAGTACATTTATAATAGACGGTTTATCTGTATTAAAAGGCTTTGCCTTTTGCCGGACGCTACTACATTATTATTAAATAAGAGTATTCAGAAAATTTTGCTTCGTAACCCCCCCCCCCCTTACCAAATATATATAATAGACTATCGCAAAAATTTCTTTCATTTTTTTTCTTTCTTAAAAAATGAAAAAAAAAAAAAACTATGAAAATTTTGATGAAGGCCATATTTTATTGAAGAACACTTGCGCCAATCTGTTGAATAAACCTTCTTCTATCTTTTCGGTAGTCACTTTTAATAACACCGATAACTCTTTCTTTCCGAAACTTTTCTGACCGAGGTGATTTTTCATGTCACTCAGAGTTCATTTTTTGGGGGGAGGTTGACAGAATTTTTGAGAGAAAGAAACAAATAGTAATCGATGGAGCAATGTCAGGAAAGTAAGGAGGATTGTTCAGAATGCCTCAATCGAATGCAAGAAATTTGTTTCTGACAGTCAAACATACATGTGGAATGGAGTCGTCATAACGGTAGATAATTACTCGATTCTTTGTTATTTCGAGATGTTTCAAGGCTATTACTACTTTCAGTTAGTCTTGTTGCTAGTAGTAATTTTCAGAATCAATCATTTGGTTAAATGGAAGTCGCTCGTAGTAGATCCAATTTAGCCAAATAGAAACCAAAACTTTCTTCTGTAAGAGTCCGGATTTTTCGACAGGAATAGGAACTTTATCTGGACTGAATGAGGATTGTTTACGTTCCTGCTTTTTATAAAGTGTCCAACTTTCGTCCACGGAAACCATTATTTTCAATAAAATAAGCTTTTTTTAAAAAATATATATCAACCTACTTCAAAAAAGCGCTCATAAGCATTAAATAATTCTTTAAAATTCTCTAATGACAAAACGTTATCGAAAAATCAGACATCGGATATTAGGTACTGGTATAAAACGGTTAAATTTAATATATATATAACTTAATGTCCACCAAACATTTATTTTAGAGACAATATCTTTACAAGAGATGAATTTGAATATTTATGATTTAATTTATGAATATATACATATAAAAAGTAATGAATTACTTTTTGA
Source organism: Maratus speculifer (assembly GCA_964019185.1). Lineage (NCBI taxonomy): Eukaryota > Metazoa > Arthropoda > Arachnida > Araneae > Salticidae > Maratus > Maratus speculifer. The sequence goes on from OZ025296.1 coordinate 46,674,510, forward strand.
AGTTGGTGCCAAAATATCTTAAATATAATAAGAATTGTGAATATACTGTGCCTCGTACCATAACTAAAATGGTGATAATCATTATCGATTGTGATTGTTTCGCACCGATTTCAAAAAGTAATTCATTACTTTTTATATGTATAAACTCATAAATTAAATCACAAATATGCAAATCCATCTCTTGTAAAAAATATTCTCTCTATTTTCATTGTGAATCTTTAGGTTTTTCGGATATGGTAACTTGTTTGGATAAGTTCTCGCTCTTCGAAAAGTTACCGCATTCATCAAACTTTAAGGTTCACATCGATTTTTACGCACCTAAAAACGGGTATCGACAGATACGGTTTTCCAAACTACATAAAATGTAGGAATTTTCTATTCCAAAACTTGGCGATAGTCGCCTGAACGAGTGCGATTATATGAGTGCAAGAACAATACACACACATACACCTGATTTGTGTGCTCGACATGAAAGCCTGCTTATATGTCATCGTCAATATGCAGGGACGAAATAGCCATAGGCGCCAACCTGACATTGGTTATCCGTAATACGTGCGTTAATTTGACCCTGGTTTAATGAGTTTCAAACCAAAATTTTTTCAAAGAAATGAAATTAAGTATGTTCCACTAACAATCCTGAAATTAAATAAATAAAGATTCATGAAATATATTTTCTGATTTGAAATGACGTTAATCTGGATCAAACTAATCTAGGTATTACGGATAACCAATGTCAGGTTGGCAGCTATGAATAGCGCAAGAAAATTTTTATAACACGAAGGAAATACAGCCGGGAGCTCAACACAAAGAGTGTGTGCAATGGAACCAGTGGAACTCACAACCTCCTACGCTCGCAAGGGATTAGCGGCGTGGTGTCTTGACCACTCGGCGACGGAGGCCCCGAGTGAAGAAGTTAACTAACTTCACTTTAATGGCAGACTCATGAAAATGTTTCCCCATTTTCTTTTGCCTGTATTCGTCTCAACTTTTCAAATATCCCTGTTTATTACCACTTTGATATATATCGAGGAATTCTGTCTGAAGGAAATCTAAAACCATTCCAGTATTTAACTCGATAACTGAATTTGTATCTCAAGACAATATCGATATACATAGCAATGTATTTTAATTTCTTTGTGCACCCGACATAAAAAGCACCCTGATACACAGGCACCTGTGCTCTGACATATAAAGGAACTTTAAAGGTGGATTTTCAGCTTTTTGGCGCCTATTTTCCATGTCGGTAAGCATCGATGCAGATCTTTCATTTCGGTGTATTCGAGAATTGATCTAGTTAGGATTTTGCACTTTGGAAAGAACTCGCATCTCTGCAACAGTGACTACGATCCGTATACACTGTTCAAAATTTGACCCTATTTCTGCAGCGTCACTCCACCGCTTTTACAGAAAACGGTTACTTTACTGTGTTATTGAGCATTCTCATTGGTCATAAAAGAGATATTCTATAAAAGCTGTGGACTGACTCTGCAGCAAATGGGTCAAATTTTTAACAGTGTATACATATTTTTTCAACCATTTAGCGTAACGAGATTGACCAATCCGAAGCCTGCATTTTTGCAAACTTTTCACTGAAGTAAACATTGAAGTAAGTAATGAACACTTGAAGTAAACAATGAAAAGTTCGCAAAAATGCAGGCTTCTAATTGGCCAGTCAGATTTTGTTCACAGCGAAAGAGAGCTTGGCAGCAATCCGGTAGATTGACGAAACCAGATTGACCAATTAGAAACCTGCTTTTTTTTTTTTTTTTTTTTTTTTTTTTTTTGAAATTGTCGCTGTTAAGTAAGTAAATTTTCTTATTGGTCAATCAAAATTCTCAATAGCGCAAAACTCTACCTGAATCCGGTTCATTCAAAATTTCGCAAGTACCATTTACATGTACCTGCACTGTAAAAAATTTGACCCTTTTGTAGCATCGTCACTCTACCGCTTTTATAGAAAACGATTACTTCACCCAATTATGGAGCATTCTCATGGGTTAAAAGAGAGATATTCTATAAGAACGGGGGAGTGACGATACAGAAAAAGGATAAAATTTTTTACAGCGTGCGTAAGAGTAAACAGCGTGAGAAATGATCGCTTCTAATTGGACAACTGCTTCAAAAGGGATTTGAATTTTTAATGTTTTTTTGTTCTCATCACCAGAATTTGATGAAATTGAAATGGGACCACACGAACATCTTACACTTTTAAACAAAAAAAGAATGATCAAAATCGGTTCACATTTACGGTAGTTATGGTTATGACAATATGAGTATAACAGGCTTTGTACGGGACCTATTATTTTCCCGTAAAAACCAAGTTTTATATATATATATATATATATATATATAGCTTAAATTCGAAAATTTTGCCTTATTTAAAGAAAGATTTTCTATAAGAAATTACTTTTAGCAAAAATTTGCCATCTCATTCGCAGTTAACATAGTAACACTATGTTTCTTTTATAAAAAAAATAAATCTTATAAAAATGCGCGAAATTTTAGCCTATTTAAGGAGAGATTTTCTATAAGAAAATACTGGTACTAAAAATTTCCCTACTTCTTTTCCAGGTATTATATCACTAATTTTCTCTATAAAAAAATTAAATCTAATTACAATGCGTGAAATTTCGTTTTATTTAATTAATTTTCTCCGATCTTGTCTGATTCTAAAGGAGAAGATTTTACTGTATTATTGCTTTTTAAAACTATTTTTTTAAAACTAACTATGTTTTGCGCTGTTCCCCTAATTTTATTTAAATGTGTTTCTTAGTAACGATTTGAAATGCATAAAATTATCATTTAAGCATAAATGGGGGAAAAAATCCCTCGTATTTTTACAAATCGATTTGTTTCATAATATTTTGTTTAGGACTATATTACCTGTTAGATACAATGATGCTTTCTTCACCGATACATTGCTTTTCCCCCCTGAGTTATGAAAATAATAATAATAATAATAATAGAATGATGGAATAAATAATAATAGGATGATTTTCTGTAAGAAATTACTTGTACCAGAAATTTTCCTGCTATGGAACCCTACATTCCTTGACATGAATTTGTAAGAATTAACCTACGCAATTTAATTAACGCAAATTTACTTAATTATTAGTAATGTTATACTACTTCCAATGTCGATAAATATTTTTTTAAAAGTTTCTATTGTAAATTGAATATTGTTTATCTATATCCATCTGTATTTTATGATATTTGATAGAATAGCAAATATACAAGAGCAAATAAGGAAAACTGGATTTGAGGGTTTTGTTTTTTCTCTTTCTTTTTTTCTATTTTTCATGATTTTTTTTTTTTTTTATAAATCCTGGATTCTCTACCTGTCAAATATGACGATGCATATTATACATGAGATGCATTATTTTCCTTTTACTAATGAAAAAATAGTGTGAGGACTATACTCGAATGAGCGTTATATATCAGTAAATGCAGTAATACCCTGATGTTCTTAAATTTAATTTCCATTATATCGTTAAAATAATATTGGAAACCTGGTATCGTAAATATAGTGTTTTTCTTTTGTTCAGATACCTTTAAAAGCATATTTGTAATGACTTGGGTATTTTATTTCAAAAGTAAAGCTACTTATTGAATAATTAATTTTTTAAGAAGTATATGGAACATCCTTATAATGGAATTTTGCCTTAAATGGGAAAATCACGGTGATAAAAGAATAACTAAATTACAATAGACTATGCAATTGCTAAAACAGAAACCTATAATAAAAAAATTTCTCTGATCTTATCTGATTGTGCATTAGCAGATGTTACTGTATTATTGCTATTTAAATCTATTTTGAAAAAAAAAAAAAAAAAAAAAAAAAAAAAAAAAAAAAAAAAAGTCGTTATGTTTTGTGTTGTTAATTTTTCTTATGTTCTCTTAATTTTATTTAAATATCTTTCTTATTTCTATTGTAACGATTTAAAATTTATAAAATTATCATTTAAGCAGAAATGGGAAAAAAATCCCTCATGTTTTTACAAACCGATTTGTTTCAGAATATTTTGTTTTGGACTATATTACCTGTTCGGGAGTGTAATGCTTTGTTCACTGATCCGATACACCCCCCCCCCCCCTCAGTTACGAAAATAATATTGTTGTTCTATCTGATACCCATTAGATCGTTAAAGATTATTGGAAACTTCTTTCGTGTTACGGTTAAATAGATTTTTTCTTCTTTTTCAGGCATCATTAGAAATATACGTGTAATTATTTGAGTTTTTTTCTGCAGGAATAACTTTACTTTTGGAAAACTTAAATGAGGTTGAGATGCTTTATTATTAAGGCTGTTTAGGAGAATGTTGTTTTTTAATAACCTTAGTTATATTGCATTTGTTTTTGATATAGTTTTCTGGTTTCGATCCTAGTGATTTTAAATAAATTAATAAATCAATAATTAATTAAATATGTGAATTTGAAACAGCAGATCGATATTTGAGGCAGATATATATCTAATATGTGCAGATAATTTTAGCAGTAATTCAGTTTGCCTGTCGTGTAAGCCTTCAAGAAGAGGATTATACATATATTTATAAATATAATTAAACTAATTATAAATATAATTAAATTTTTAAACCTATTTTAACTTTTTCTATCTTTACAAGAGGAAAGTATTGGATTCATTAAAATTTTGAATTCCGGTTTTCGACGGATTCACACGTTTTAAAGCTCAGAGACACCGAAAAACATGTTTTTACAAAATGTCTGTTTGTGAGTCACTGCTCCTGTATCTCTGTATATGGCAGAAATTTTGTGAGCGCCCTATCTCAAGAACTAATCCATGGGATCTAATAAAAAATAGTCCTTGATATAAATTGGAGCTGATTAGTTTTTGGTGTGAATCACTTAACAGGTGGCCCTACTGTACAGGCTTTTGTGCCATTTCCGCAAAAGCTGTATCTCCAGAATTAATGTAAGGAATATCATCAAACTTCAGATTCAATTAGTCCTTGACATTAATTGATGTTTTTAATATTTTGTTGTATATAGCTCCACGTGTGGCGCTGCAACACTGCATTTGTTACGATTTCTGCAATAGCTCTATCTTAAGAACTAATACAGGAATTTTCATAAAAAGTCAGATTCAGTTACTACTTGACATGAATTGGTTTTGTTTACGTTTTTGTATCAATCGTCTTTCGGGTGGCGCTGAATTTTTTATAATTTATACGATTTCAGTGATATCAAGTACTAATGCATGGTTTGTGGTATCTTTAGAATCCTTAGATTGCTACATCCGAATAGTTTATTTATTCCAAACGGCATTTTAAAAAACAAAAATATTTATTCGAATGTTAAAGCCCAAGAGTATAACGTTTCTGCTGCGTATTTTTTTATGCTAAGCGCCCACTAATATTACGTTATAAGTGTATTTAATTGATCATGGTTTAGCGTGTTCGAACAAAACAAAACATCTTTAAGAAATTCAATTGAATAATTTCAACTTAAAACGTTTAACATTGCGCCGCCCGTAATTAATTTTTATTTATTTATTTATTTATTTTACCATACTTTATGCCGGCCAATTATTTATAATAGGAATATAGGCACTAAGCGGAGGGGTGTCCTTCTAAGGGAACCTAACCCGTATTTACGCAAGGAATTGTAGGGTTTGAAGAAAACCACAGAAAACTTCAAACGATTGAGCCGACGGTCGCGATTGAGTTCGAACCCAGCACCTACCGTCTACCAGTTTGGAGGCCCGTAATTAGAGTCATTTTTTACGCATCGGGTAATAGCAATTTTAACAAGAAAAATATGAAGTTGACAGGGCCAAAACAATGAAAAAATTTGAAATCGACGTGATAAAAAAATAGGGTTTAAATCAACTGACGCACTTAAATAGTAATTAAAGAAGGCGAGAATGGCAAAACTTAAACAAAATCTGAAAGCGAAACTATACAGGACGGAGTTAATCACTTAGAAACTTTTAAAAAGCATTTAAACTTTACGAGCCCATCTTTGTTTAAAACTAAATGTACTTTTCTGCATCAGATGTTTTTATTTCAGTATTTTATCTTATTTTTAAACTGACATAAGCCAATAAACGTCGGTTACGGTAACAGTCCCGCGAGTTCAGTAGTTTTTTAACATCTCAAGCTGTCCGACGCGCCGAAAGAAGTTTTCACCTCAGAAAATTTACTTTTTAAAATATGATATATTTACAAAAAAATGCATTTTTTAATGCTATTTTAAATACTTTTATTTTTTTTAAATATTATTTAAAATGCTGAATCCAAATTGAAAATTAGGCAATTTCATTTTATAAAAAGAAAAAAATTGAACGCGACAAATAATATGTTGAGTTATAACAACTTTAATTTACTCTATTTTTTTTTTTTTAAATATTTTATTAAGTCCTATGATGTGATAATGCTTACAATTTATGTGGTTAACCATCACAAAACATTCAAAATTCTAACTCTATAAATAAATAAATAAAATAAATGTTTCCTGGACACCTTACAGTAACATTGTTTCTTCAATTACACGCATTTCAATTTGTGTCTGATCCCTTGAAACCTCACGATTTATTAAAATTGTCACAACTCTCTGAGTTTTGAAGATATCAAGATGAATTTTTTTAATTTTTTGTTCAATTTAGGAATGGATAGGAATTTTTTTTCTAATTGGAAGTTTTATCCTCTAAGGGCCATATAAAAATTTCATTTTCGTATTTTTTAAAATAGACTCCCCCCCCCCCCCCATGGAGTTGCAGCTTATCTCATCAAAAAATTTACCTTCTTTTATGAAACTTTGCAATTGGAAGTATGGGTCTAGGAGCAATATTTAAGGAGATAGCCTATTGTTTCGATATTTATGACTCACCCTGTATAATTAAATATAATTAAATAAATGATATAATTAAATAAATGTATGAAATCGTTACCGTAAATCGATATTTATGGCAAATAAAAATCTTATGTGTATAGAAAAACTTTATTCTTATTCGATTTGTCTGTCATATATTCCCCCAAAAAGAGGATTATATAAATAGTTATTAGGTAAATAGATTGTTAATAGATTAATAGGTAAATAGTTATTAATTAATATAAATAGTTAATAAGTATTTCTGCTAAGCTGAATTTAAGTAATCTTAATTAGCACTTTGTTGACCGGCAATTTAATAAGAAATCGCTTTTTCATTAACACTAATTTTGAATAATAATCTCCTCCATGTCTAATCACTTATTTTGGTAGTAAAACAAGGCGAAAATTATTACTCAAAAATTGGGTTAAGAAAAAGATGTAAAAGTAAGAAGCTATAAAAACAAGAGTACTCGAAAACATACTCGAAATCGATCAACAATGTTTTAAGTAAAAATATATAACAAAACTAATGCTAACACCTGTAAAATAATTCAAAAAATTAAAAAACAAATTTATATATTTGTATTTTTATTTTTATTTAAAAGAGTGTGAGCAGAAATTTTTATAAATGTTTCTTAAGAAACTTGAAAAAAAGATTCGTATCGTATTTAGTAATAGAAATAATTTTAAAAGTTAAAACTATTTGTAGTAAATAAAACTATTTATAAATGTTCGCGCATTTTATCGAAAACTAAATGTTCATTCATAAACATATGCATATAAATTATTAAGTTTATCTTCGAAATAGAATTCATGTATTTCTCAGATATTTTCAAAACAAGCACGCTAGATGATATAAGCACACTGATTTATAGTTTTAGTTAAATAAAGCATAAACTCACGTTCTATAATATATTTTAATTTCGTGATACTTTAAAAACTTTCTTCTAAAAAGAACACGCAAACACATGCTATAAAAAATATTTTTCCTTTGTTGTAAAGTGGATATAAATCAAATGATATTTAAGAATTTTAAAAGAATGATTAGAAGAAGTGCCAGCGCAAGTTAGGGTTATCAGATCGTATTCTAGACAATACAAATGACTCGTCGACCAAAAAAAGACGTTCATCTGTGTCGCATAGCTAATTTTAGTCAGTGACATCTCATTATCATATAAAGTGTTAGACAAAGCGTTCTCATGCAGTCGCAGTCACATTCGCTATTCAAGATATCCATTATCGAATGCTGCTATTGGTGAAAGTTATTTACGCTACATCGACAGTATTCTTTCTGCAAAACTAGATATACAGGCGATATTATATCCCTCGCCAGTGGTTCACAAACTTTTAAACAGGCGTACCACTGGACTGAAATTTGAAATGTCTCCATATCTCTGTTGATAAACATAATGTTAAATTCAAAATGGGATAATTCTATCACTAAATTAATACTCTGAGAGCATTCTTTTATTGTTATTCAAATAAGAAAAAAACGCGATTATTATAAAGTGTAATGTAATTTCATTCAATATATGATTTTAAAAAAGTGCGACATTTTTTAAGTACTTCAAAACTGGATAAGTCATGCAAATGTTTTTTTTTTAAATAATGATTTGTTAATAAGTCTTATTTCAAAAAGAAATTTTCATAATTTATTTGCATATACTGATATATTGATCTGGAATAGTATTTTAAAATCCTTTTCAATTTTCATGTCACAATATCTGAAAGTTCTTATGATATACTACTTTAGAAAGCCTTTCCGTTATATGTTTGAACCAGAACTTGAACTCAGAACGATACGATTCCATATTAATTCGAATATCTCTTATAAACATCAATCCGCTTGTTTCTCACTTTCGTTCAAATTGTTTAAGTTATACATTTATTTAAATAAAGTTTACGTCTGTCGTCCGTGTATACAATGAAATTTTGCGATGCTTTGAGGATATTTTCTAAATTCAGCATGCAAAAATGCACAGAAATGAATAATGTAAAGCAATTTACTAATTCCATGCGTACTTATAGTATAAATCACATCGATCCAAATTGTTACGATGTTTGACAACCTGTATTAAAGAACGAAAAATGAAACTTATTTTATCGGATATATCTCATTTAATTGAATAAGGCGGAGAAAACTTTTAGAAAATAAAAAGAATATTGCCCAGTTAAACTGATGGCATTGAGCTCACAGGCTACGCATACTAATTATACATTACAACCTTGTACGTTAATTCCGTTCGAAAAAAAAAAAAAAAAAATAAGAAAGGGAAACAGCTCTCCCCTTTCTCCTTTTTTATACTTAATCATTGGACCTCCTAAACTATCAAGGACATGCTTTATCATATAAAAAATCTATATCCAAAATTCAGAGCAAATCGGATAATTCTTAATAAAAACCCATTTAGCAATTATATAATTTAAGAGGAGTTATTCCCCTCTTTTATACTTAACCATTAAACTTCCAAAACTATTCAGAGATTTGAACGAAATCCGACAATTCTGCTAGAAAAATCCATTTATACATGTTAATCGGAGGGGCATTAGAACCCCCGTTCCCCCTGTATTTACTTATTCAATGAAAACCTAATAACAGCCACGGTATCGCCTCATCAGAATGATCCTATATCTAAATTTTGAACGAAAACTGTTAATTCTGTACGAAAATCCCGTTTATATCAAGGGGAGGGGCATAAGCCCTCAGGTTCCCCCTCTTATACATATCGAATGAACTCCAAAAACTAATCAGGGAAGCGCCTTATCAGGATATACCTATATACAAAATTTCAAGTGGATCCGATATTTTTATCATGAGTTATCGCGTTACGTACGAACATACATACAGAACGGACGGGCACATAAGCTCTCAGGCTATGATAGCCTGTGAGCTAATAACAGTGACTAAAAAGCGTAGCTGTTATTAGCTATGTGACTAGCACTACAAAAAACATGGAACTAACCAAATGTTTTTCATTTGTTTTGAAGTGGTAATAATTTAACCCCTTAACAGGTTTGCACGTACACTGTACACGCATAGAAGCAAACCGCTTGTAATGAAACTGACTGCTTGTTCACTTCCCGACACGACTAAATTTAAGCTGTAATATTCGCTTTATTTAATGGCAGACCGATCGATTTATTTATTGACAGCATATCGATTATATACAAAGTGAATATTTTAGTACGATAAAAGTGGTGTTTGGTCCATAATTTTAGTTTATTGTATAAAATAAATTAACTTCTTAAGGGGTTAGTCAAAACTTAATACAGTGGCGACCACCAAATTTGTATGAAATCTCGGGTTTAAGGCCGTAGAAGCTCCTCCTTCTATTTTAATTGCTTTCGTAAATCGATTTTCTAAGATAAGTCTCTAAGATAAGTTTCTCAATTTTATGTGTTAGTGAATGTCTTTCAATGTACGGATATAATATGAAATGTCATACAATCTAGAAAAAATATGAGCAACATACATAGACGCGTTTATGTAAGGTAGGAGTTACACCTATAGTCAATGATGTTTGGTTAAATAAATACAAGAGTTCTAGTTCTCGAACGCCAATGTGTTAAGATTAAAATGTAAACAATTGAAGTGGATGTCAATAATACAAGGTTAACTTTTCGAAACCTAACAATACAAATGACACTTTTATCGAAAGGGAAAATAATGTCCACTTGTGTCGAATAGCTAATTTCAGTCTGTGACATCTCATTATCATATAAAGTAGTAGGTAATGTACTCGCAAGCAGCTGCCATCATATTTAGTATTCCAGAGATGCAGTATCGAATATTGGATGCTGCTATCGATAGAAATTATTTACTGTACTCAATTTCATGGGAATAAATTCGAAACCTACAGTAAACTTTCTCAAAATACTTTTTGTGTTGTGAAAAATAAAAAAAAAAATAATTTTGATCATTTCTTTTTAACGAATTGTAATTTCCTTATTGATGTTAAAGATTTGAAAAGTTTTCCTCTAAATTTTAGAATATGCTTCATTAACCTAAGTTTTAACATCTATATATTGATTGATATATATCACATCCTCGAAACATTACATGTCAGGGGTAAATTCTGAATTAACTACGTTTGATAGGATTTAATGGAATGAAGAAAACATTTTATTAATATCTTTTTAAGTTTCGACTCGATTTTTATGAAATTTGAAATGATTCAAAAAAGTTTTGCCACGATTACATAAATTATATTTCAAAACATGCGGTTTTTTTCGCTGTTATTTTCACACAGACGAACCAGAGGACGAATATAGGCGCTAATTATTTATATAATTAAGAACGCACTTAAAAGAGAAATTGTCCATCATAAAATCCATTTTTTTATCCAAAGTGCTAGTACAGTATTACTGACTACTATTATGTATAGGTAGAGCATTTGGAGCACTATCCCAAGGGTTTCGTACTCAATCCCCGACATGGACATTTTTCACATTGTTGGTTTTACGTTCAGTTAGCAAGTGGCATATCGCGTATTAAATATTCAATAATTTCAAGCGTAATTTCATTTCTGAAAATTAATTGGAAAAATTAAATAAAAATTTTATGTGTGCAGGTAATCCATTTATTTTCTATAAAAATAAGGTGAAAAATTTACTCCCAAAATCGTTTCAGCCTGTAACAAAACTATTTTTAAGATTAAAAGGAATAAAATAATAAATACTAAGAAATTTCATTATTTTTTTAAGTTATTAGAAAGTTACTTAAGAATGTAAAATTATTAAAAAGTTATTTAAGTATGTAAAATCCCTGTAAAATAGTCTCAAAGAAACAAGATGACGTCGTTAAAAGTGCCTTTCAATTTATTCTCAACTTATATAACTACAAGTGATATATATATACAGGGTGTTTCTAAACTCATGGTACAAACTTTAAGGGTAGGTAGAGCACACAGTAACAATCATTTATTGTATAGGAATGTATGGGATCAAGTGACGCATTAAGGTAAAAATACCAAGGGGCAATTAGGCCCCTTTTTTAATTTCCAAAATTTCTCATTCATACCAGAAAAATTTTATGCTATCCCTTTGTTAATATTTCATAATTATACTTAATGATAAAATTCTTCTTTGAAAAATTTTGATATGAAATCGAAATTTTTGAATTAAAAAAATGCGCAAAACTGGCTAACTTATCAAACGAAATACATGAAGAAAAAAATAAAATGTTTATTTACAATGTAGTTTACAAGTAAACAATAATGCGTACAATAATATTACAGTAAGTGTTCAAAATTGCGCCCACCAACTGTGATACATGCTTCGCAGCGTCAGTAGAACTATTGGCGTACACTTCTTAAGATGTCAGGCATTTCCCGCACACGTGCAGCGGCTTCGGATATGCGAGATTACTGGAATTTCGTCTGAGTCAACTGGAGTCTCATAAACAAGACTCTTCAGATGTCTCCATAAAAAGAAATCAAGGTTCGATAAATCGGGAGATCGCAGTGGCCAAGGGACTGGTCTACCACGCCCAATCCATCGCGTCCCAAATGTGGCATTAAGGTTTTTGCGCACATCAGTAGTGAAGTGCGCAGACGCCATCATGTTGAAACCACATCCGGTTACGAATGGCGATCGGAAGGTAACAGCGACCATCCAGCATCTTTGATAGTAGATATGGTCTAGTCAAATAATTATTAGCAACGAAGACGTCAAAATGAAGTGTTTGCATTTTTAAAAGGATGATAAAAAATTACAATTGTGGTCAATCAGCCACTTTAGGCTTAAACAATTAAAAAAAAAAACAATGATTAAACATGTGGAAAAAATCTGTAAAAAAAAAAGAAAATTTTAACAGACATTTGCATTTAAAACTACAACAAAACTATCTGGTGGATGGGAGGGATTGTAATGAACAAATCGTAAATACATAAATTTTAAAAGAATAAAGTAAGGCAAAAAATCATTTATAAAAAGATCATATTGTGAAACTACAGCCAAAAAATAAATAAATACAAATACTGAGAGAAAACAATAAAAATATCTAAAATGTATTAAAAAAATTCCTATTTTGGCCTATTTTTTAGCTAATACTTAAAAGAAAACACTTTATAATATCGAAAACAAATGTCAACATTAAAGAGTAAACAATGGGCTTGACCGGGAGACACGCGCTGCGCGCGCGAGCTCAGGAGTTTTTGCTTGGAGTACGCTTAGACCCCACAATCTCTGGTTTCGAGTTCAACGCTTTATCCATTCGGCCATGAAGCTCATTGTTGTTTTTAACAGATTATCTTTATAATTAGCACCGTCATTAATCGAATCCATGGTATGCTCTTAATCTGTTAATGAGCACACAGTACCCAGAACTATATCCGCTGTAAGATAGCTCCCGAACGCGCCCAATCATTCCCTCATTCCTGAGTCGCGATGTTACAATGGATTCATTCTAAAGATTCATTCACAGAATTTGTCATTCTTGAATGGCAACAGTATTAATTTGCTTACATTGCTTGTGTTTCTCGTAATTTAACGTTCGTTTTTTTCCGTAATTGCTGGTTGTTTTATTTAGAACTTAAACATTGTAATTAAATAGTTTTTGTAGGTTTTAAAGAAAATGAGTAATGAATAAATCTTTTACATGTATATTTCCGTAAGTTGAACAATTAGAATATTTGTGAACGGCTCGAAATACTTAAGCCTAATGTGGACGCAGTTGCAATAAGTTTCTTTTTCTTGTGGATGGGTTGACCCCGGAATCGTTATACAGTAAGGGCTTTTATATATATAACACCCGCCAACAAATTCACAAAACATCGTAGTTTATAAGCATGTCGTCGCGTTGCATGTGGATTATTGACCTAAGATGGAAATTGTGCGCATTAAATACACCATCGCGTGTAAATACTGCAGTAGCGGCTCGTTAGCTAGTGCTGCATCAGATTTTTCACACCACTAAAATTTAACAGAATCTTTCAAATTATTTATTCGACAAATTTTGTTGATTAAATAGAGTTGAAATTACCATACAATTTTAGTGGTGTGAATAAATTGATGCAGCACCCAATGACGAGCCGCTACAGAAATACTGCCACATCTGTAAATAGAATATGAGCAGTAAAGTCTGATTGCAATACATGTTGCTGCAAAACCCACTAACAAAAGTTCAACCCACAGAAGATACTCTTCCGGATTCAAAGTTTGTACACGTAGAAAACGGAAGGGATGAAATCAATTTTCGTTTAGCACTCTCAAGACGGTCGGAAGATTCACACACAAATTCTGCAAAAGCTCTTGTGCTTGATTCGGGCCTTTTACTCGCAAAATTCAAAATAATTTCTTTTAGGCTTGCACAGCGTACATCGCTTTTTCGCCCAGTTTCCTCTCTGGTGACGTGAAAAGAAACTGTTGCAGAAAGCTGATGGTGTAAGCGCTGGAACATTCTATGATCAGGCATACTTCTGCGAGGAAACTGCCCCTAATACTTTTGTAAGGCAGCTCTAACGTTGACATTTGCACGACCATAGATGAAATGCATGTCGGCTTTTTCTGCTTATGTGAAGTCTTCCATGACGAAAGATAGCACAAATATAAATGGCGGATTTTTATATTTGAATGCATGATACTGAAAGGCGACCAGTCATTTACCAAAGGTGGTAGGCCAGTGGTTAATTCCACTGGCCTACCACCAGTGGAATTAACCGAAAACGCCTTTTCTATTTCTATTTTCAATTCAAAAAATTTCTATTTCATACCAAAAAATTTAAAAGAATTTCATTATTAAGTAATTATGAAATGTCAAGAAATAGATAGCATAAAAATTTTCTGGTATGAATGAGAAATTTTGAAAATTAAAAAATTGGCCTAATTACTCCCTGGTGTTTTTACCTTAATGCGTCAATTGGTCCCATATATTCCTATACAATAAATGATTGTTGATGTGTGCTCTACCTACCCTTAAAGTTTGCACCATGAGTTTAGAAACACCCTGTATATATATTTTAAAGTAAATGTACCTTATATAATTATGTACATGTATGTATGCATCTATACGCAAAATATAAAAAAGAATATATAGTTTCACCCATCTTTTGAAAATTTATTCTTTATTTCTTTGGTTAGTAGAACATGCTAAACACTTTTTCTTTAAAAATGTAGATAAAACTAGAAAAAGTAGTATCGTTTCTACACTGGTTGTAATAAAACGGACATAGTATAGCAGAGAATTGATTTATGGAGGCAGACGTTGCCATTAGCAACTATATGTCAACAGGGATTTCGTGTAGTAGGGTGCATTTGTAACAGAGAAAGTTATTTTCGGAAATATATCTATGAGAAGAGAATTGTAGAAAAATATTTAAAAATGAAAAGAAGCTTGCTCTAAGGAATTTAAATGCCCGATTTCTATAAATATTGAATGATCATTATTTAAAATATGCTGAATATAATAATGTGTATGATAAATCTGCATTAACAATTAATGCCATTGTAATTAGCTAAATTGAAACGTTTTTAAAATAATATAACATCTTCTCTTCCTAACATAAATTTAATTTTTATACCAATGTCATATGTTACATAAATCTTATATAAGAAAAGAGCAATCAAAGTATTCTTCAGAAAAAATTACAATAAGTACTTTTGCATACTTTTAACTGTTCCATGTCTAAGATTAGAACTGTAATGTTACAACATTTTTTACAGTGCGGATGAAATTGGTTATTTTCATTATTTATCTGAAAGTGTGTATGATGAATGAACGATACTTAAAATATGCTAGTTACAGCGAATGATGGTGCTGAATAATATGCTAGTTACAGCGTAAAGGTGCTAAATAATATTAAGCACCTTTTTTTGCTGTAATTAGCATATTTTGAATATCTTTCGTTCTGCATTCACACTTTCAAATAAATAATGAGAATAATCAATTTTATTCACATTGTAAAAACTATTCTAATATTACAGCTCTAATGTTTGTCACCGAACAGTTAAAAATATGCAAAGTTACTTATTCTAAATATCGATTAATAATATGGTTAAAATTATCTAAATTGCATCTCGGTAACTTTTAAATATTTTTATTTTCCTGGTAAGAACGAAAATAACTCAAAATTATTTTACAGTAACTTAGGAACTTCAATTTTTATAGTGCATATCAGTGTTATATATTGGATAAATGTCCATGTTAAGTAATCTGATCTAATACAGGAAAAGAAAAAAATAAAATCTCTTCAGAAAAAAGTTAAAACATTTTTGCAATTTTTTAACTGCTCCCTATGTATGATTATAATCGTAGCATTACAATAATTTTTACTATGAAAGTAACATTAATTTCTGTTACAATTTGATTGAATGTGAGACATTTATAAAAATTGAATAAACAGTATCTAAAACATGCTATTTCAGGTAATGCATAGGACAAACCTTGCTTATCACTTAGATAAATTACATCATGACGATAAGTTATTTTTATTCTTATCTTTTATTATAATTTAGTGTGCTATTTTTTTTATAGTGGGAAATTGTGATTTTCATATAAATGTGATATGTTTGATAAATGTTATACTGATAAGATGGAAAAGTCATTCATAAAAATTTCGCTTTGCATTGGCGGGTATTAAACATATGTCTCGGCTGCAGTAATTTCATATTAAAACTCAAACAATAAATAATGTATGAATTTTTGACCTACACACTTTGTAATTTGTCAATTTAATAATACAGTGAAACCTCCAAATAAGGGACACTCCGAATAAGGGACACCTCTATTTAAGGGACAAAAGTTCCGGTCCCAGTCCCTTCGTATAGGAAGTGTAATGTATTTACCTCTGAATAAAGGACACTCGACTTTAGGGGCACTTGAAAATGAGATTAATCCTTTTGACTCGAAAAGTTTCCTTCAAATACATAATTTTTTTATTTAAAAAAAGATTTAATTAAATAACAAACTTTATTTTCTTTTGTTACTGGTATGACAAAAATAAATTTTGCAAAGAAAAATGCTGCCCGGTCATACTGGACATACAAGTGCAAAATGTTAAAGTGGTTGATTTTTGCATTTGAGATTTGAGATAATGAAGTAGTCAGTGATTAAAATGAAAATACAGAATTTTGGGAACTTATCAGATAGGCAGTTATGTTGATACAAAGGTATCCAACTCAACTGATGAGCATTTATTTATCCACAATTCAGATGAAGACATCGAAATACGTTTATACCTATTAGAGCCAGAGGTGGCAGTGCAGACAATAACTTCATCGAGTTCACTGCTGAAATTTCAGAGTAGGTTAAAACTCGATTCACATATTGACATACAATTGGTCTGCCAAGTCATATCTAGGTGGAAAACACATATAAACCCGATTTTAGTGGTTGCTTCGTAGGTTTATCATTTAAGTATCCTGCAGTCAGTCTCCATATTTTCATAGATTTGAATGCAAGAAAAATCTAAGAGTCAAATTTCAGATTTTCAGAGTTCAGATTTTTAGGTGTTTTGGTAGACCGATTGCGTTTTAACATGCATATTGAGTTTTAACTAATTCTAGAATTTCTGTCGTGAACTTGATGAGGTGATTGTTTATACTGCCACCTCGCAGTTTATATTGAAAAAAATGATGAAAATTGCGAGGGATGACTCTAAAAATGAAAGAGAAAGGAAAATTGTGAAATAAAGAACTTCACAGATGCTTTAAAATATGCAAAGCAGTTGAATACTTTTTCGTAAATACTGCTTATGATGAAGGACTAAAAGTTATAAGTGTGGTAAATGAATATATGAAAAGTTTAGTAGTAGAAAAAATCTGCAAAATAGTCACTTTTTTTTATTGATTATTTCGCAAGAAAGATTTTTAAAAATATTATTGCACTTTTTGCATTACGGAAACATTTACGTAAAATATACAAATCAATTACCAATTAAGTAATCAATTAAAAAGTTAATTAATTATCTATTACTTTTGTGCCTAATTAATTTAATCTATAATCTTCGGGTACATTTAAACTTCAATTTTAATATTTTGTTATTTTTTATGTCCTTATTA
This sequence comes from Maratus speculifer, assembly GCA_964019185.1. Classification (NCBI taxonomy): domain Eukaryota; kingdom Metazoa; phylum Arthropoda; class Arachnida; order Araneae; family Salticidae; genus Maratus; species Maratus speculifer. The sequence goes on from OZ025296.1 coordinate 46,692,336, forward strand.
ATGATTAATTTAAAAAAAAAAATGTAAAAACTCCGAATAAGGGACACCTCTATTTAAGGGACAAAAGTTCCGGTCCCACGGGTGTCAATTATTTGGAGGTTTCACTGTATTAGAGTAGTGTACGTTTTAAAAACATCTGTCAAATATTGTCAAATTTATAAGATAATTCTATTTTAATTGCTCTAAATAATTCATTTTGATGTAATAAACCCCGAACTTGGGACATAATAATAATAATAATAATAACAATAATAATAATAATAATAATAATAATAATAATAATAATAATAATAATAATTGAAGTAGCCGAATGTATGATTTATAGTGCTTAGAATATTCACGTGATTCGGAACCAAAACTCAAGTATTTTCTCAAATTTCAAGATAAATAATTTACATTCACATGTTTACCTACATTTGCTCGTAAATAACTAGAAACGGACCCCAGAGTACATTCATTCAATGAAAAAATTTTAATTCAATTTTAAGAAATCTTTCATAGAACCTATGTTGAGATTCCTTTAATTTAAAATTGAAAAGTTGATAGGTCCTTGTCACATAAAATTACATTTATACCATTAGAAAACCTTACTAATAAGTTTATATCTTACACAATTTTAATTCATATTACATAAATTATGTAAAGAAATAAACTAGATAAATATTACTTATATACACACATAACATACAAAAAGAAAAAAAAAACTATAAGATTAGTAAGAATTTTCTAGAAAACTGCGATGGTTAGAACTTTTATGAAACATCAACAACAAAAATTTATGTAACAGATATATGTTTGCCCTGTAAATCAAAAAATCTGTAAGGATACTAAGCATTTTTCAGAAAACTGAGATGCCAGAAATTTTTATGTAACTGCGACCTGAGTTACAGCTAAAATTTTAGGAAGATTTCTGTAATTTTAGTAGATTATTTAGTAAAGGTACAGATTTCTGTAACAAAAAAAAAAAAAAAAAAAAAAAAAAAAAAAAAAACTAGTATTGTAGATTTACATTTATTTTCTTTTTTGTTCAGTGTACAGTTTAAATTTTAGTAAGCATACAGATTTCTCCAACTTTACATCTGTAAAACTAGCAAAAGCCATGCTTTGTTTGGATTCGCGAAGCATTATTTCATTAGATAAGTATTTGAAAGTAACAATATTTTTTATGTTATTTGGTACTACTTGATTATCCCGTCAACCAAAAAGGTACCGCCAAACTAAAAGATTAAATGCCTATAATGATGATAAAAAATGTCACATGCCCTTAATATTAAACTTGTATCACGCTCGTTACGCCATCAAGTGATTTTAATATGAAGTTTTATTTGTATTCTTATTAATGTTTTATTAATTAATTTATTCTTTTGTTATTTAAAATAAAAATTACACTAATGTGTTTAATTTGTCTAAAAGTTTGGCGATTTCTATAATTTGGCGAGACTAATTGACGGGATAACCAAGTAGTACCTACTATTTTTGAATCTTTATTAAACAAAAACGCTACCTTATATTTTGGCGTATTTTAATTTTAGTAATGTAAATTCAGTCAAATAACTAAGAATTTCCTCAGAATTTATTATTTATGACATAAAACTGGTATAAATATAAATTTTTTCCATGCAAAATTTGTCATTTTCTTTTAAATTTTCAACTAAAAGCTCCTTTTTAAAGATTTTTCTATACTTTCCATCTTGATGTCTAACAAAAATGGGTACTAACTTGGTTATCCCGTCGACCAATTTCGTCAAATAATACAAATCACCAAACTATTAGCCAAATTGTAAAAATTGACGAATATTTTTAAATAACGAAAAAACAAATAAATTTGTAAAACATTAATAAGAATAGAAATAAAAAGTTGAATTAAAAATCACTTGATGACATAACCAGCACTTGTATTATCTTTAATGTCAAGTAATGTGACATTTACGATAATTTATTATTGCATATAATCCTGAAATTTGGCGTTAGATTTTTGGCCGACGGTATAACCAAGTACTATCCAAAAATATACTGTGATATAGCATCTATGGAATGAGGTAATAAAGTAAAAATTTTACAAAAATATAATTTTAAACTTTTTTGTGCATCTTCGAAATTTAAAGCATTTTTTCGAGCATATGCATTCTCTGTCAGAAGAAATTTGTCATGTCGTTCTTTTGGCATAGATCTCATATAAGCACCACATTGGTGCTATTTTTTTTCAGACGCCAATATCATATACGGACCGGGGTATTTAACTGGCGACAAAGTGACGTTATTTTGCTCGATATGTTAACCCGGATGCTGATTATTTATTAATAAATTGTTTATTTACTTTTATTTTCTTTTTTAAAATTATATAAATTGTTTTGTTCTATAGATATTAATTAAACTTTTTAAAATTTATTGTTATTCTCTTTTTAAAAAAATATATGGTAACTGGCATTCGAAAACGAAGTTTTTTTCAAATTGGCATCGGGAAAAAATCGCGCCAATGTGGTGTGTATATGACATCTGTGCTCTTGTTTTTTACGTTGATATCTAACCTTTTGCCTTAAAGCTATATCATATTCGCGTTCTTTTCAACCACAACCAATAAGTGTAGGTTTTCTACGCATTTTTTAAATTAGACCTAAAAAATGGCCTAATACATTCCATAAATTGTTTTTAAATGACAAACTATTTAAAACTAATACTACATATATGAATATTATAATATATGTGTTTCATTTGGTTCAATTTTCAACCTTCGATTTCAAATAACTCTTTATATAATGAATTTAACAATTAATTTTATTTGTTAATTATTTGGAAATAGTTGTTGTTCTTGGTAGAGAATTGAGAAATCTGAAGCATATATGAATCTTTTTATTGGTTGAATTTCGCAAATTATTTTATTTCATTCGTTTCAAGTTTAATGTCCAAAAATGGAATACTTTTGTTTTTTATTTTATTCGTTTTCTGATTGGTCCAAGTTTAATGTCCGAAAACGGAATACTTCTGTTGCCACGATGACAAAAAGAATAATGAAAGCTTTTTAAAAATTAATAATTTAAAAACAAATTTTGATAAAAATTTCAAACAAATTCCATTAAAAAGTACATTTTTTTCTCTACACATTGCTGTAAAAATTTTAAACATGGGATGTTTAGTAGTTTAAAAATTTGCAATTCCGAAAATTGTAAAACTGAAATTTCATTTAAAATTTGTGACGAGTCCAGGAATATTAATATTTAATCCATGTCGTACGTAATATAAGATGTTCAGAAGTCAGCCGGATTAACTCCATCAAATAAAAATGCGCATTTTAAACAGTTGAAGTAGTCTATCTATAAATTAATTTTTTTTTATCATTGGTCTAGGAATATTAAGGTTTAATGCACGGCGTACGTAATATATGACTCGTTTTAATCATCCTAATAGTGATGTTTATTATTATTACTAATTTAAATGTAGAATTTCTTTGAAAATATCATTTTCCAAATTACTTACAATTCTTTTGTTGCCATTAAAAAATCATAATATAATTCTTTTAATATGCGTAAATGTCATCAGCGTAAATGATTTTGTCGGAATAAAGAAAAAACATTTTATTTATTTAATTAATCGTGATTTATCTGTAATTGCTAACTCCATGGTTTACTTTCTCTTCTGAAAATATACATGTTCAATTTTTTATTGCCAAAAATGCGTCCTTAATGGAAAAGCATGTAAAATAAATTAATTAAAATAATAATTTTTAGAAACATTATTCTGTAAAAAAAGAATAATATTCTGCAAATCTACAGATCATAATTTATTTTTGTGTTTAATTTTAAGTCAAAATACTGAATAGTTTTTTTTTTTTTTGTAATGTGTACGACAAATTGTAATTTGAGTGGCCTAGTAGAGGATTCGCTTCGCTCATCCTAATTACATCTTGTTTATGCTATAAAAAAGGAATCTTCTACTGTGACTTTGCTACATAAAACAACATCTACAGTATCGTAAATACACAATTAATAGCTCGTATTAAAGTCTTTAAGCCTTTTTTTAACCCTTTTTTTCCTCTATGTGACTCTCTCACTCTTTTTCTACGGGCACACTCAAAAGCTATCATTAAAACTATTCGACACACTTTACGAATATACTTGTGTTTAATTTACGATAAAGCAGGTAACTGTTAACATTCTACAAAAACTTGTTTTCATTTATTTACTATACTGTTTATTATGATTTAATATTTAATGGTGTAGCTAACTTTGATTTTTGGAGCAATATCTTTTTCCAGGTTGGTTTTTGGAGCACGTAATTTTAGATAACACTTTTTCTTTTGGTTTTCGTCATGGTCGGGTTTTATTTTATATTTTTTATTGCATATAAGTTAACATCTCCCAAATATGACTTTAAAAACTAAAAAGGTATTTGATCCATCACTTTTTTTTAAAAAATTCAAGGACAACTAATGGAAAGATAATTAATCTTACAATTAATTATCATTTTTTTTTTTTTTTTTTTTTTTTCACACCAAGAATACTTTTTCTGTCACAGAATACTAGTGTGCCACTGTAACGCGGCTGAGAAGTGAACCAAGAACTGCTTTAGATTAACGTTGCGGATAAATGTGATTTGATAAAGATAAACGTTGACTTGCGAACTCACGTAAATAAAATTTCTATTGTAAAAGATTAACATTTAATGATATATAATGTTTATTTTATCAAAAGTGTGGATAAAGAAATCATCGTTTACGACTGCTGCAGTTTCTGTTACCTTTTCTCCTTTAACTGGTTTGAATTATTTGCTTTTGGGAGCGCCAGAAGTATTGAATTTTAATAACTCATTGCAGGTGCGCTTTGCAATATTACCACCTGATTGGGTTGTATTCATTATGATTGCGTAATCTTTTACTTGCCCTCTGGTCAACTTCCTACATCTTCACCTTCTTAATTGCATACCGGCTTGAACCTACAACGTGATACTTGTATAAGGCCTTTGGTCTTCTCGTAAGAATTTTGTTATTGTGTTTTACTAGGTATAGTATCATAAACTGGTTGCTGAAAATTATGCTTGAAACCTCTTTTACATATTTATTTATTTTTGCGTAACAATAAATGTTGCTTGAAAATTGAGTCAATCAAAATTTTATTTTTCAACATTTCAACCTATATTCATGGGTCGCAGCATCCCAAAATTTTCACACTTTGCTACAGTATTTTAAATCAAAAACCTTCGTGGCATATATCTTTAACATCTACAATAGAATTGTATAATGAATATTATCGATTCAATATTATGGTAAGAAAGTGTGAAAATTTTAGGATCGCTGCGACCCCTTTATATTTTACCATCGTCCTTGATAAAGTACATTTATTAGATAAGCAATGGCTAATAATATCATAATAAGGAAGAATAGCTAGTAAAATCGCAGAATAGGCTATATCGTAGAAAAGCTGAAAATGTTACTTTTTCAATTTTCACTCTGCTACTAAACTTGTTTTGAAGTTCAATAAGTATTGGTTCTTATAATCAATTTAAATTCAATTTACATACTTTTAGGTTTGTTTTAATTATTTTTCTTTTTAATTTGACGAATTTTAACTATTTTATATAACATGACATATAAGGTACCCTGGGGTAATAACGCCACGTTAAGGTTCTACTAATTTTCACGTCTCAGTTTTAATTTGTATTTTTCAAACAAATATATGATTTGATACAGCAACTCATTGACTATCTATATAAAAAAATAATTTAACAGATATGTATTCATAAAATGTAATGGCGTGATTTCTTGACCAATGCTATTTGGCGTTATTACCCACCTATATGGTTAATAACGCCATGCAAACAAAACTATGTAATAAGATGGAATAATTGCATGTAGATTGCCCAATTCTAAAAATACAAACTCTACAAACTTAGAAATTGACAAATTGCATTCTAAGCTATTAAAAATGTTAAATTTTTTGTGAAAGTGTACGAAAAGTAAAGGTGTGGTGTGTGTGTGTGTGGGGGGGGGGGAGGATGAGGCAAAAGAATATCAGACCGTGAGCTTCTTTTTGCTTAAAAAGGACCGTTTAAATAGAATTATTAGAAACATTGCACAGTTTTAACTGTGTTTATTTGAAACAGTATTTAGGATGTAGCTCGGCCATAGCAGGGAATCAACCGGGGTATTAATGCCAAGGATTGGCGTTATTACCCCATTATAGTTATTGCGCTGTACATTTTAAATTACAAATTATCTCAAGAAGATATCCAAAATCTTCAACAACATTTTGAAAGTCCATGAAATGTACTACAAATTTATGTAATTAACAAAGTATTTCCGGATAAAAAAAATAGTCTTCACATCACAAAACGTATCTCGCAAATTTTAGATCATACGTTAATTTTAGTTGCTTGTAAAAACAATAAGACTTAAAAATGAAACAAATTAACTTGAAGCTGTTTTTTGCGATTTATATGACTCAAAACCCTTAACTGCGCAGAGCACATGGGTGTCATTTACCAGATTATTTCATAATTATGCATAATATTAGCATTTGGCGTTATTACCCCGCCTGGCATTATTACACCTGACCACCTTACATATTTTTATTTTAAATAATTGTGTAAAACAAAAAGCAAAATTCTCTACAAATTTAATATTCTAGTTCTTATTTATGTATGCCTAATTTCGTGGGGTTTTCTATAATATAAGTCAGATAGCTGGTAATTGCAATGCTATTTTACCACCGTTATTTCCGAATAATTTATTTTATTATTATTTTATTTATTTATTTATTTGCCTTATTCATTTAATGAGGAATTTGCAATAAAATAAGTCAGACTTTTCCGTTCTAAAACAGTGGTTGTCAAATATCGTGGCAGTTTGCACCTATGTGACTTAAACTGCTATAATCGCGCTTGAAAATAGCTATATACTACTGCTAAAATATTGTAAAACGGATGTATATAATTTATCGTAATAGCATAGTATCATTCTCTTAAATCCAAGACATCTTTGTGAAAAAGAAATCCTCAAAGTTTCGGCAAAGTTTATAGCTTTGCTTTTTGCTTAATTAAACTGTAACACTTATTTTTTCCCCCTTAAACATATATTTTACCGTTGAACTGTATAAGGCTCATCTTAAAGATATCGGATTTTCATAAATACTACCGCATTTTTTGTGAAAAATTTATCTTTTTAATCTATATTTTATCATCGTCCTGTATACAGGATAACTCTGATTCACCAAGTTTTCACAAATACTATAATTTGTTTGCGACATCTCTTTCATTTTCACTTGTATTTTGTTATTGTCTGTGTACAAAACAGCTCAAATTTATTGAATTTTCAAGAAATTTTTTCCTTTTAATCTATATTTTATTCAGCACATCCAAGATCGAGCAAATTGTCACAAATAATATCGCATGTCTTTTTTTTTTTTTTTTTGTTATTTACAATTATTTCGTATTTCTTTGCGATATTTGTTTTTTAAATCGATATTTTAGCATCCTCCTATATACAAGACAGCTCAGAATTATTAAATTTTAACAAATGACATTGCACTCTTTTTTTTCTGCTCCGCTGCAATACCATTTGAAGTTTGATAAGGGAGACCCGTACCCCACATTTTCGGCCAAAAATCATCAAAAGTTCAAAAATTTTTTATCTCAGAAAACAATAAAATATATATTTGCGAATATTCATGCAAAATTTCAGAACTCGGGGACACTTGGAACAGGTAGAAAATGAGCTTTTTAAATTGTACTCACTGTAGAGTTTAAAGGACTAGCGGCCATTTAAAACGTGTTTTCCCGAAAATGACTTTTTTCATATTATGCCTAAGTTCAAAGTACTAAGGCTCAGTGGTAAAATGATTTAGAAACAAAGTGTTTATGTTTTTAGAATCTTAAAAAAAAAAAAAAATTGCAACAAAAGTAAGGAGAGATATTTTTTTTAACTATTTCTGAAATTTTTACATAAATTGGTAAACATGAAAATTATAACGAATTTAAGGAAGTTTACCATGCGTATTTTTTTTTTTTTTTTTTTTTTTTTTTTTTTTTAGATGATTTAAATAGAAAATTAAAAATATCTCTCCTTAGTTCTTTTCTATATACTATAACACTATTTAAGAAATTTTAGTAATACCAAAATATTGAAAATTGAATGAGGAGTAGTAATTTTAAAAAGTGTATTTTTCGACAAAAAAAATATCATAAAAATTCCCCATAAAAAATATACTTTTTAATAAAAAGTGAATTTTTTTGCTAATTATGCCTTACAAAAAGATTCTTAAGTAGTACACCAAAATTCATTACTTTAAAATCAATAATAAAATTTTTGGGTTTTTTCTTACGGGTCTCCCTTAAATGTTTTTACTTATTATAGTCATTTTAAGTTGAATTTTAGAAATTTAGTTTTTTTTTCAGATTTTTGAATTTTACCGATTTTTACAATTTTATCTGATTTAACTATTATTATTAAAATAAACGTCAGAAAAAAGTCGGATATTTTTCATAAAATTTAATCATAAAAAGCTAAAACTAAATAAAACTGAATGTTACTCAGTAATTTCAAACTAAATGTACACAATTTATGGTAATTTATTGAATCACCGTTCTGTATATAGGGTAGTTTTCAAACAGGAAACCAAAAAAATTCTGGTAAATTTGTGAATTTTATATTATATTTGTTTGTTTCCTTCATTAGCATATAAAAGTAATATTTTGCGAGATTATTATTATTGCTATACTATGCAGAAATAATTAGTCGGTCACTTAACTCATTGAAGACCAATAGGATACATTACATCTCATCTAAGTTTAATCAAGACTTACAGAAAAATCAGTTTAATCAGAAACATATAATTATATTTTACTTTTCTAACTTAGCTGGTAAAATTTAAAAAAATGCTTTACCTTATTTTGAATTTTTTTTTCTGAAATTCCGGTGTGAATTTAAAATTACAGAGTTATAATTGCTTGCTAAAATATTCGTATCATTTAGTCTAATATTTCTGCTATTGATTAGTATGACATTGTAATTAAAAAAATTAGTGGTGTCAAAAAGCTTTACTTGATGGATCTAGCAATTGCACGTACTACAATACGGGAAAATCAGTTAAGTGATTAAGCAAAATCTGCAGCCTTCTTCTAAAATGTTTGGAAGTTATTTCGAAATGTGCATGCACATTTATTAAACAATTTCACCTGAAATTTGTTTTACGTAAAATATAATAATTCATTCATGCTCATGTATGCAGACATAATTTTCTATAGGCATACATTTGAAAATGTGCTGTATCCAGAGCATGCTAATATAGAACTGAAAGTATTCTTAACAGATACCAAAATGATATTGAAAATGAACTTTAATGCTACTTTTTAGTCAAAATTTATGTAATAGTTAGCAAAAATTTTTCTTTAGTGAAGACTGAAATGTAAATACTAAAGTCTTGCACAAATAAAAGCTACTAAAGGAAGCCATTTTTCGCGATGTGGAACGATAAAATAATTGTAATCCAGTTTACAAGATTATGACAGTGTTAGGGGTGTGCTGACAAAAATTTTGATGAGTCAACACTCATCTTTCGTGCAAGCAAATAATTCAAAAGATGACAAATTCGAGTATTTCTGTAATACATTTTATCACTCTTTTATTCTTATAACAGCGAAAAAACTACCCCCACCGGATGATTTCAAATTCAATGTATAGAATAGAATCTTTGCAAAATTTTTTAGAGTCATTTCAAATTTTATGAAAATTGAATCAGAAATTTAAAAAGGTATTTGTAAAAGTTTTCTCTATTCTATTAAAGCCTACCGAACGTAATTATTTTAATGATATACCATGATATGTAATGATCCTATAGTGATTATATCAGATTTTTTTCGCGTCTTATTATTTCCGTATTATTGAATTTAATGTATATAATTGAGAAAAATTTTGTATTTATGCATTTTTGCATGAGTGTATCAGGTGTTGCACTAAGTTCGTACTATAAATGTAATTATAGTACGAAAGTATGTCCTGTGTCAAACTTGATGTAAAATTTTCGATCTCTATTTTTTAATTTCATTTACTTATTTGTATTAAGATTCCCATTTTAAATTTTTTACACGTTCATACAGCTTATTCGTTACCATACCATCACAAAAATAAGAAGTTTTAGTACCTGTAAGTCGAATTACGAATACACGATTTTAAGGGAGAATAACCTGTATAAGGTTTTTAGAATTTACCTTGCTTGAAAACTAATATTCGAATTTCATTTTCTTGAAGCGCCTTTTTTAGAAGAATCTCAGTCAGACCAAAAATGGCTGTTCCCTAGTATAACATACACGCACGTTTACATAAATTTTTTTTTTCTTTATAATCGACATTCAAGTATCATTATATGTGAGATCTTCTCTTAACACTTTTATTTCTATATCTCTCTAGCACTTAACTGAAAAATCAAGTGAATGGAAAATTGGATTTCACCAAGCAACAAGCTTTTTTTTTTTTTTTTTTCCATGATAAGAATCATTAGAGCGTTAAAAACGCTTCTAATACCCCCGCTCTCTACGAGTAGAGCAATAACCCCGACCTTTTACACCCCTTTTCACTCGAAAAAACACCAGCTTCTCAAATATTCGCTGAAATCATTGTCGTCCGATGAAGGTGAAAGGTCGAATTTCTCAAGCATGGCGAATGATCAAAATTCTCTCAGGCGCGTGGTCAGATACTAGCTACTGTAGGCCTAAAAATCTTGTCTGTATCACATTTTGTGGCCACTGATTGCTTCATTTTACTTTACTCTTTTTTATTCTACTATTGTGTTCTTTCGAATAATCACTGTATGATTGTGGAAGCTGTTTAACGAGACTAATTTGATAATGGAACGGAAAAAAATGGGTAATTTTTAAAATATCTTCGAGATTAAATCAATTTTTATCACAAAGGTATTATACACAGTTTGTCAATTTAAATTAAAGAGAAAGTAGCGCAAGGAAAGGTTTTATCCACAATTAACTCAGCGTTGCGACCATGCTATTTTTTTTTTTTTTTGTATACCTGATATAGTCGGTCTCTAACGTCTAACGTTGTTTACTTTGATATAATTTACTTACAAAACAAATTCTTTAAAAATTCAATAGTCATATGAGTTTCTGTGGGGTAGCCAGTTATCTGATGTACAGTTTAATGCAAAAGTCCTGCAATATCTACTATTGGGTATATAATGTCAATGACATCTGAAATGGTCAATTGTGACACGCTTGATACCATTAATTTACACGATTGATACCATTAATTTACACACTTGATACCATTAAATAGCTAACTTATTCAATCGCAGTGATTCCATGATTAGATAAGACCATGATTAGTATGGAATTTTTTGGTGTCCAGCGCACCACAGTTGGCCGCCCCAGCTATACACTGTTAAAAATTATGACCAACTTTTGCTACTGCAATAGCTGTCAAATTAAGATGATAAAATTGAAAGTCGTGTGAAGCAAGAGCCTTGCGCAAAACAATTACCTGATTCCCCTGCCCCCTTTCTTATTCACAAACAACTACCACTGAATTACTTTAACATTATTTAAAAATTTTATGCTTTTAATTTTTTTTTCTGTGGTTTAACTTTGAAATGATATACATTCGAGCTTCTATATAACGAAATCCATCGTTCCAGTAAAAAATTCGATGTATAGAGTATGATGTTAAAAATAGTATTTAATGCGTAAATTTTGAACAAATATTATTTTTGATCTTTTTAATTAAGAATTTGAAATGTTTAAAAGTATATATTAACCTAACATTTTATTTCTTACTTATTTAAGCAGTTTCAAAAAAGAGAAAAGACATTTATTTGAAAGCTTAATGAAAATCAAATAAGGAAGACTTACTTAAATTTCAGAGGAAGAAATCTGTAATTTTTTTTGTTGTTTTGATTTTAAAATTACAATTGTTACGCTCTCAAAAAAAATTCTCAAATTTTAGCAAGGAATGAAAAATTGTAGTTGATATTTTCCTCCATTTGAAGGTCTCTCTTATGTGCTCTCATTGATTCCTCTCTTATATCTGTAACAATTCAATTGACTGTGTTTTGAGAAGGATGTTGAAAGGTGTATGGGAGGTGGGATGAACTTGTTAGATTTAAAGAATAAGGAGAGAAGTAATATTTATAAAAAAAAAACTCTCCACTGAACGATAAATCAAAAATAAGTGATGGAAAATTGATTCCATATGATTTCGAAGCTTTTTTAAAACTGAATAAATTAAGATCAATTTATGAAAAAATTTTTTATATGGAGATAGATATTTCGCTATATAGATTCTGTTTTTAATGTAATCATGCGAAAAGGATACCGTTCTTACTAAAAATTCGTTATATGGAGAAATTCAATATATGGAGTTTCGTTATATAGAGGTTCGACTGTATTTGCATTCTAAAATCATTAAAACTTCAAATGTGAAAAACAAAATATCTATTTTATTCATTAAAACAGAAAAAGGTGATATAAAAACGTTTAAATATATAGATATGCGTATATATATGTATACACACACACACAAATGCAAGATGCCCAGCGAATAAGACCCTGATAAATTTCTCAAAGACAAAGATCGATGAATTATCCGGTAAAAGGGTTGTTTATTAGGTTAGCTTCAAAAATGTAATATAGAAGTTGTGATCGGTGAATATTTTGAAAAGATTGTGTTCTGATTGAAAAGAATACTTTACTTGACTTTTTTTTGTTGTTTTAGATTGCTTGCAGATATCGAGATTTTCGGTGTAAAGTGCCATGTTTTAACGATTTTTGGAAGAACATTTTTGGAATTTGAAAAATTTAATTCCAAAAACCGTTAATATATGGCGCTGAACGCCAAATAACTCGCTCTCTGCTAGCAATCTAAAATAAGAAAACTGACTAATTAAGCATTCTTTTTATCAGAACACAATATTTTCAAAATATTCACCGTTTTTCTTCTATATTAACATTTCTGTATAATATTTTTGCAGCTTACCTAATAAACAAACCGTTTACCGCATAATATTATCGATCTTTGTTTTTGAGAAATTTAATTTTGAAATCAGGTCTTATTCGCTGGACACCCTGTACATATAACAAAGATGAAATCTCTGCTAGCTCTCTGCTAGCAATCTAAAATAAGAAAACTGACTAATTAAGCATTCTTTTTATCAGAACACAATATTTTCAAAATATTCACCGTTTTTCTTCTATATTAACATTTCTGTATAATATTTTTGCAGCTTACCTAATAAACAAACCGTTTACCGCATAATATTATCGATCTTTGTTTTTGAGAAATTTAATTTTGAAATCAGGTCTTATTCGCTGGACACCCTGTACATATAACAAAGATGAAATCTCTGCTAGCTCTCTGCTAGCAATCTAAAATAAGAAAACTGACTAATTAAGCATTCTTTTTATCAGAACACAATATTTTCAAAATATTCACCGTTTTTAGGTGCGTTCGTAATTATGTAAATACGTAGCACCTATTGTTGTCGCTCAGTCCGTCCGTCTGTCTGTCTGTCCGTCTGTCTGTCTGTCCGTCTGTCTGTCTGTCTGTCCGTCTGTCTGTCTGTCCGTCCGTCCGCATATAACAACGCAAAAACTACCCAACCGAATCGTTTGAAATTTAAAATACATAATTATTGCATAATTTTGTCGAGTCATTTCAAATTTTATGAAAATCGGATGAATAGATCAATTACAGGGACAATCAAAAGTATTCCGTTACATTACGGTCAATGGGGAAAAAAGTTTCAAATGCATTTTATACGTTTGAAATTTAAAATACATAGCTATTACATAATTTTGTCGAGTTATTTCAAATTTTATGAAAAACGGATGCATAGATCAATTACAGGGACAATCAAAAGTATTCCGTTACATTACGGTCAATGGGGGAAAATGTTTCAAATGCATTTTAATGGTGTTGCACTCATTCGAACTTAATAAAATTTATATGCAACTATAAAGTACATATTATAATATACATTTTACATAATTTGTGATGCAAAGAACATTTGTTATTGATTTACAAGGCCACACAAAAGTATTCCATTACATAATGGTATAGGGAGAACATTGCTTGATGAGCGTTTTAATTGTAATTCACTATTTACAATTTTATGAGATTGAGATATAAGATTAATATTTTTAAAACTTCGTTATCGTACGAACGCACCTCGTTTGCTACGCTTCACGTGCAATTTCCAACTTGTTCTTCTATATTATCATTTCTGTATAATATTTTTGCAGCTTACCTAATAAACAAACCGTTTACTGCATAATATTATCGATCTTTGTTTTTGAGAAATTTAATTTTGAAATCAGGTCTTATTCGCTGGACACCCTGTACATATAACAAAGATGAAATCACAAATGTAAAAAAAAGTTGGCAGAATGCAGAAGATGAAGAAAAATAAAGAGTGGAAACTAGAAATTTATAATAATAAACTATGAAAAACCTGGAGAATTGTCAAAGGAGCATATAATATGTTTTGAGTTCAACTGTCTGTAAGAAAGTCTGTAATGCTAGCAATCTAAAATAAGAAAACTGACTAATTAAGCATTCTTTTTATCAGAACACAATATTTTCAAAATATTCACCGTTTTTCTTCTATATTAACATTTCTGTATAATATTTTTGCAGCTTACCTAATAAACAAACCGTTTACCGCATAATATTATCGATCTTTGTTTTTGAGAAATTTAATTTGGAAATCAGGTCTTATTCGCTGGACACCCTGTACATATAACAAAGATGAAATCACAAATGTAAAAAAAAGTTGGCAGAATGCAGAAGATGAAGAAAAATAAAGAGTGGAAACTAGAAATTTATAATAATAAACTATGAAAAACCTGGAGAATTGTCAAAGGAGCATATAATATGTTTTGAGTTCAACTGTCTGTAAGAAAAGCTTGAATACCTGGATGTTGAAATTACTTGCGTTAAAAAGGAATTAAAATAAGAGAATATTTCCAAAGCATAATCTATTTTCTGATTCTATTAACTGTTTAATTTCTCTTCTAAGAATTTCTAATATTTCTAAATATCATTAATCCCTCAATATTATTATTCTCATTAATAAAATTTTACTGTAAATTTTGCATTATTTAATCTGTGCATTTTTCTGATTCTGTTAGGCAAAAATTTCTGTTTTGAAAAATCGGCAATAAAAGATTAAAAATTCTGTAAAAGAAATGAAACAGACATTATTTGAAAGTTTTTTTCAAAAATATTGATTAGTGTAGCTAAATTGTGAAAATCTTCTGGTCGCAAGTAATGTAAATTTGAGAATGCGTATAATGCTTTGAAATTTGTACAGACAACAAGATAGATGCGGATGGCTTCTTTTTTCCATTAGGAGTTATTTACTACACCTCTTTAATCCCCATTCAATTCATTTTCGGAAGACCATTGTTTCAAATTGACAGATAAATAAATGAAAGAAAAATCACAAGTTTTGTTTTGTCGTCCGACGGAAGTCAATTTTGAATCTCCGAGTTACCGCAGCGTGAAAACTGTTTTCGCATGTGAATGGCAACTTGTCATGAATGCTTTAAGTTAAAAAAAATAAATAAATAAGGAATCAGGTTTTGAAGGGTTCTTTCAAGGGGGATATGTGTGTGGAGGGGAGGTATCGAAAAATAATAGTCGTCATTGTTTTCTGTAGCAAGTGTGACACGATGAAGAACCGATAAAAATAGATATAGACTAGTCGTGAAGACACTACATCATTGTGCTGCCCACACCACATATTTGCTGGAGTGTGTAGGCATATTACTGCATGTCATTATGTTTGTTACGAATGGAACTCGATTCTTTGTTGTGGGCATTATATTTAAGTTCCGGTTTATGTTTAGTTTCCTACAGCTGGAAGACTGAAAAAGCGTGACATCTGTTCTGAATCTCTTGGCTTATAATTGCATAGAAAAAAGAAAGTTTCTTTTTCGTTTCTCTTTTTTCGAAAATTAAAGAAATGCGATTGCCTTATACTCCGAGGTTATTTACTGACTGCAATTAACATATATGTAATATTCATTCATGTAATCCCCATACCTTAGCAATTTCATCTCTATATTTAATATATTTCATGCTTATATTAATCTATCTGTATTACAATGTATATGCATCCTTTAAAATATTCATCATACATTAATCATACATTTAATATAATTTATTTGAACATTACATACAGTACTTGCAACTGAAACAATAAACAAATTGTTTACAATGTACATATAGAACATATTAGGATAAGTATTTTTAACAATTATGGGATCTAACAACTTCTCTTTTACAGAAAAAATTTTTTTTGGCTAATCTGCTAATCATGTTTCAAGAGAAATATTCCGTAATCGAAGATTCGTAATTTTTTATAACAATTTTTTTTATAAAAAAACTAAAATAATAACGTTGTTCTTGTATTAAAAAAAAATCTAATATTTTTATTTTTTTACTTCTTTTAAAGATTTATATTATTTATATTGTGGTCTCACCATAAAAGCTAGTAATTTCAAGGTTTTAAACATCCAAACTGAATCTAAGATATATATTGTTCAACCATGTTTGACAATATTTCAATCAGTTTCGTCAATGTCATTGCAGAATATTTTTTGTAAATAAGTATATTTATCTATTTATGTAAAATCCAAGTCTCTGTGTGTCCCTTACAATAACGGTTGGACCCCCTGATTGATCGCAGCCATCTTTAGCTTCCTATGGAGAAATCAATATCAACTTAAACAATGAGTATTTGTTGGAAAATGCTAATAGGCAGGATTGCCACAATAACATTAAGTTTTTACCAAATTGGCAAAACATCTCCGAATTTGACATAATGATGCCAAATTTGACTGCAAAAACTAGTATGTATGAAACCAACTTTTCAATAGTCGGCTAATTTGGCCAAATCCCATTGAAACTTATTAATCTTTTATAATCAAGCTTATCGCAATTTCATTTAAACTCCTTACAGTATTTTTTTTTCAAAATCCATAGGTCGGAATGTTACATGTAATATACTAAAATGTACATCTTTACATCTTCATCCTGATGCTACTAATAAAATAACCGCCACTGGACGGCGCTGTATCTACCGAGGAAAACGAGGGTCTCTCGCGTGTACTATACATATTTTTACATCTCATTTTTAGTTATTTTTAACGGGCTATCTGTATAATATATAGATATAAAAATATATATCAATTAAAATTTGCTTTTACATTGTTAAATGCTTATAAGAGAATTCATAATTTTTGCAAACAAAGTTTTTTATCTAAATAAAATATCTTCATGTTATACATAACTTGTTATTGAAGTGTTTCAGAGAGACTGTTTAATTTTTTTGATATGACGATCATTGTCCGAGATTTCGAAAGAAATGTCTGTATTTCAGACAACAGAAGTTAATTATTATTACCAGATATATCCAATAATTCTTGGACTTTATACATCATTAACAAAGTTTTCTTGTCAACAAAATTATTAATTGTATGAAAATTTTAAATTGTACCAATCCGTATCAGAATGTTCTTATAATTTATTTTTTAATGAGAATTTTTCAAGGATTGATTGATGAGGATTTTTCTATGATGAAGAACATTATATGGGATCTCAAAAAAGAATGCACATATTTTAGACAACAGATAGAGTTGACTGCTATTCCCATAAGCATGAATGTCATTCTTCGATATCGAAATGCTAAGATAGAGCTCAAAAACAGATACAAAGATTTATTTTCTTCTACTGAACGAAATGAAAACAGGGTGTTTCGTAACGGACTTTGTAATTTTAAAATTAATCAATATAGTAACATCATTCAATAACTATAAAGCATCTAATATAATTGATAGTTTTTAAATTGTATACATCTTCAGTAAAAAAAAAACAAAAAAAAAAACAAAAAAAAAAAATGTCAAGAAAATTATTAATTGCATGGAAATTTTAGATTGTAGGCCGTTTGTTTTGAAACACCTGTCCGACTCTTCTTCTCTTATCTTATTAATTAGGATTTTTCGGATTAATCTCTTACTTTTTGTATTTGATATTAGGCATTTTGAATTCTATACGAAGTAAGTTCGGAATGGCAAATTATTCTTAATTATAAAAATAGTAATTCAAATCCCCACCCTTATTTTGTATTTTCTGTCAGTAATTTGTAATAGTTCAATGAAGATTGCATTTGGGAAAGTATTTCTTCATTACATGTGGACAAAAAACTAACTTTTAAATATTATACGAACTGTGTTCGAAATAGCGATTTATTCAATAATATGGAGTTTGCTATGATTCCACACTTTCAATATGTATTTAATTCATGTTTTTAGTGTTTAATGAAAACATAATTTGAGAAAGCATTTTTCCAATACTTGTGGGTAAAAAACAATTTTTTAAATACTATACGAAGTGCGAAATACTATACGAATATTATACAAAATAGCGAATTATTCTTGAATATCAAAATACCATGGAGTTTTTATGAGGTTCCCCGCCTTCATTTTTTATTTAATTCGCGTTTTTCGTATTCAATGAAGACTTCATTTGAGAAAGCTTTTTTTCAATACTTCTGGATAAAAACAAACTTTTAAATATTATACAAACTATGTTCAAAGTAGTGAATTATTCTTCAGTAATATGGAGTTTGGAAATAATATGGAGTTTGTTATGAGATTCGACACCTTCACACTGTATTTAATTCATATTTTTGTTGTTCATGAAGACTTCGTTTGAGAAAGCATTTTTACTGTACTTGTGGCTAAAAAATAAACTTTTAAATATTATATGAATTATGTTCCAAATAGCGATTTATTCTTGACCACCAAAATAATATGGAGTTTGTTATGAGATTTCACACGCTTTTGTTGTTCAATGAAGTCATAATATGAGAACGCATTTTTCCAGTACTTGTGGCTGGAAAACTTTTGAAATGTTCAAAACATTTTTCCATTGCATGTGGATAAAGACAAATTTTTTAATATTATACGAACTGTGTTCGAAGTAGTAAAGTATTCTTGAATAATATGCAGTTTGGAAATAATATGGAATTTGTTAAGATATTCGTTATCTTTATGCTGTATTTAATTGATGATTTTGTTGCTCGTTGAAGCCTTCATTTGAGAAAGTATTATTGCGATAATTGCAGATAAAAAACAATTTTTTAATTTTTCTGCGCACAATTCCAAAATAGTGAATTACTCTTGATTATCAAAATAATAACTTTTTGCACCTGAGAAGTGATTCACACTGACCGTGTATATGGGTGCTCCAAATGCTCTGGACACCAGTATTTTAATTAGCTTTATTTAATGGTCGAATAATCTGTAATGAAAGATGGCGAAATAAACTGTAATATATTAGTGGTGTCCGATTTACGAGGGACACCTGACAACACTAGTGGTGAGTGAGAGTCGCCTCTCGGATGCAAAAGGTTAATATGAAGTTTGTTAACAGATGCCCCGCTTTTATTTTATATTTAATTCATGTTGTTGTTCAGTGAAAAAGTTCGTATAAGAAAGACAGTGCGTTTTTTAATTGCGTGTATATAAAAAACAAACTTTTAAATACTGTGGGAACTATGTTCGAAATAGCGAATCATTCTTGATTATCAAAATCGTAATTTAAATTATTAGATTCTTCACCTTTATTTTGCATTGAATTCATGTATGGGTGATTCTCAAAATAGGGGACAATTTCAAAAGTGAAATCTTAAAAAAATTACTGTTAGCAAAATTTCTGAAAAAAAATAGGTGTTGTTAATATAGTACAGTAAAACCTCTAAATAACGGACACCTCGGGATCGCAGAAAATGTCCGCTATTCGGAGGTGTCCGCTATTGGGAAAACCTCAAAAATTCAAAAACCGCTTAGAAATGCTTAATGTTTCATTAATTTACTTTTATGTGTCCTAAAACCTCTATTATATTATAAATCAGAAATTAAAATTATTTTTAAGCAAAAAAATTGAAATAAAATTTTGCACACTTTTATCCACTGATTATTATATTATTGTTAGAAAAATCTGTTACAAAAGTTTATTTTTGCTTGCCATTATATGTACTAATTTGTTTTTCTGTGTAATGTTATTAGAAATTGTAGAGCTCCGGGAGAGGAGGGAGGGACTGCACTTTTTGATCTTTAAAAGCATAAAATCTCAAAATGTTCATTGGATGACATTTCAATAGTCTGGGAGATTATTTCTCCCTGGCAACCCCTGACTTTAGCACTAAACATTGAGGGGGGGATATCCCCCCCTCAACGTTTTCTTTATTTACAATTAACTGTGATCACAAAATTTGTGACACATTGTCCTGTTAAATTCAGAGGCTTTTTTACTTCTTTTTTTCATTTTTTTTCTGTTTAGAAAATACTTTTTCATCCTTTATCGACGAATAAAGTGTCCGCTATTCGGAATGTCCGTTATTTAGAGGTTAAACATACAAAAAATTAAGTTTTGGGAGTGGGGATTGGAAAACTGTCCGTTAAATAGGGGTGTCCGCTATTCGGGAGTGTCCGTTATGGAGGTTTTACTGTATTAGATATACTTTACATGTAGTCAGCAGAGCTAGATATTTAAAAATTAACTTAAAAAAAATAATTAGTGTTTTTTGAGCCATGCTAATGACAAAACAAATTGCATGGAATAAATATGTTAAGAAATTTTTATTTTCTTCCTGTTTAAATATTTTTTTCTATATTTATTAGCCTTCCTTTTCAGCAAATGGTTTCCATTTTTACATATATACATATAAGGAGAATAAAAACATTACCAAAGAGCAAACTTTGTTTACATGAGCAACATTCTGACACTAACAATGTAAGAAGCTGTCTTAGTGATTTTCTGACAGATTTAATGCATATTTTAGGGATAATAAATGTAATACCTAAATTTATATGTAAAATTAAACTTTATAAAAAATACAATATAAGCAATGGTTACATTTATGCACATAGGAGTCTTTAGCATGGACAGAAAACCCATGCTAATGACACTGATATTTGTCCATGCTAATGACAAATTTTAATTTAAATAAGATTATGAGCCATAATATAATCACAATGCAATAGTCCTTTCTGGGGCTTTTTAAAACACAAAAGTTCTATGCAAATAAGTAAAATAAAAGTTTTAATTATAAAATAAACATGAAAATTATTATCCATTCTAAGGACATACAATTGATGTACGCCCCTAATATTCAACTTCTATTCTTAAAATACAATACATGCTTCTATTTTCAGGCTTGGATAAAATGGCTACTTGTTGCCATGGAGAAACTTTATATTTTCAAACTATTGTCATATGTGAAAATGAAATTTTGATTAATAACCAGCTGTTATAGTATGACCTTGTTTTGAAAATAGAATATGGAGGACAAACTTTAATTCTTATTTTATATACTATAATTTTATTTTTAAAAAGAAATTTATTGGATAAATCCTCTCCTTGATTAATTTAAAGAAAGAATAACATTTGTTTTATTTTATAAACATGATATTAACTCTTGAAAAAGCTATTATATACAAGGCACAGCTGCTGTGGACATCCATGCTAATGACATTTTTAACATTTATTCTGTTATTTTAAGGTGTTTTTAACTAAAAAAGAGTAATTCTTGAGTGCAAATAATGAATAATATTAAGACAAACATATCTAAATATAAAAAAATGACAGAAAACCTCTCAATTTTTTTTGTATGCCGAAAGACATAAATTGTCCCCTATTTTGAGAATCACCCATATGTTTTGTTATAGATTGTGTGTGGAACGAAGACATCATTTAAGAAAGATTGCATTTTTCCAATATTGATAACAAACAAACTTTTAAATACTAAACGAAATATGTTCGAAATGACGAATTATTCGACAATCAAAAACTGGCTGTGTTGTTAGAGATAAAAATTATACTCCAATGTCGCTTAAACTAAAATTTCTACGAACTTAAAGAAATAAGTAACGTTTTGGACCAATAGTATATTTTATCATCAATTCAGCATAATTGATTGTTAAAATTTCTTACTCCACCTTTACATAAAAAGGTGTGGTAGATTAATATTGGCGAAAATTGTCTTTCGAAGCGTTTAAAATTAGTAAACTATCCCTGCATGTTTCAGACAGCGATTGCATCACTTACTAAAGTGTTGAAGACATATTTTGTTTTCACTACCTGTATAATCTCGTAAGAACTTTAGAGTGATTACGGCCCGTTTTTATGAATCTCTTGAGGATCAAAGGTCGATTGTAGGAGATCTTCCGTCGTATTTTTACCGGTCTTTCACCTTTCTGCCGCATTCTTCTGGGTACAATTACCGCTTCTTATAGATTTTTACAAGGGATTATTTTTTGCTGCCTAACTCACGCAAGCAGATTGATATTCTTAGATTATGTTGAATCCCTAGAAACCCAGCAATACAGAGAAAACCGAGGAGAGTTAGGAAAGGCTATTCGGCATTATTATTGATTTTATTGAATTAAAGTTGAAGTCTTTATCTCTGACGGTTAAAAAAATAATTAGACACTTTTATTCTTTTGGATTTTAAAGATTACAATCCATTTTAAAACCTAAACTTACACTTTTCAAGTTAAAGAAGATATACATAAAAATAGACTAAATTAAGTCTTTTCTTTTTTTTCTTCTTCTTCTTTTCCCCTTCACGTTCACTATCTGACTTTTGTTACTGCCCTTGCAAAAGAAAAAAAAAAAAAAAAAAACGAGTGTGAGTGTTATGATTGTTTATTTGTTTAAATGTTATCTTAAACAAAAAGTTTAAGCGTTTTATCCCTTTGACAGAAAGAAAAGAAAAAAAGATTTTCCAATTTTTCACTTTAGAAAAAGCTGGTGGAAACTGCATTTTTTATTTGGCCATTTTTCAGTAACATATGAATTTAGGTTCGGAAATAATTCTGATTCTGCGATGGGTTATTTTTTACGAATTTTTTTGCAAAAGGGAAGAGCACTTTAGGCTTTATTAAATATCTAGCTAAATATGAAAGGATGAACATAATTTGAAGCCGACAAATGTATGTAATTAAATTGCAAACATCTTGAACTCGTGAATTAAATTTCAAAATTGTGAACTCATAAAATTTTCAAAATTAATTAACCAATCAGTCAATAATAATAACATTAAACACTAATGATTTTATTTTTTTATTTAATGAGGAATAACTCATTTTTAAAATTTTAGGATTTCTTGTAATTTTAAGATTTTGAGTTTCAGCTGGGCGATCAATTTCATGCACTGCGTTTTGCTCTGATTAAAAAGAAAAACGCACATATATATATAACCTAATCTGTGGACCACTGGTACATCTATTTAAACATTATAAAATCGGAAAATTTTCACAAAAATAACCATTAATAATAATAATAATAATAATAATAATAATAATAATAATAATAATAAT
Source organism: Maratus speculifer (assembly GCA_964019185.1). Lineage (NCBI taxonomy): Eukaryota > Metazoa > Arthropoda > Arachnida > Araneae > Salticidae > Maratus > Maratus speculifer. Next base: position 46,715,718 of record OZ025296.1, read on the forward strand.
AATAATAATAATATAAAATAAAATTTTGATCTGAAATTTGTGGCTTAATGAAGAGTGTCTCAATTTTAAAATTACAGAGTTTCTCAAAATTTAAGTTTGGCGATCGATTTTATTAACAGAGTTTCAACAGATTAAAATTTATGTATACATATATCTGACTTAGATTGCGAATTATAAATACATCTATTTCAAAATCGTGCCCTTCTTTAGATTTCGTTCTGCCTGCGCCCATGTTTGAATCTTACCTGCCACGCTTAGCTCGTGGTTTTCTGAATGTCATTACCTTTGGCCTTTAATTTGACCCATTGTTTGAAAAGAAGACTCCAAGAGATAATGTCCAAGTTTGCAGCCTCAGACGATATCGATCGCCATTCGGTCAATATCAAGATAAAAAAAAGTGGACAAGCGGCAAGGTTGTTTTTATCTTCTTTACTTTTTCTTTCTTCTCATTTTTTTCCTTTTTTACTCATTGTGTTCCATTCATTTAAGAAGCCAGACTTTTTTCTGTTGTTATTGTTGTGGTTGTTTATTTTGATAAAAAGAATTGTTAATATCTGGGGCAAAGTTTCTATTCAAATTTGAAGTGACCTGCTGGCTTTCGTTTCTTTGAATTATTTTCTTTTATATGTGAAATATAAAATATCTTTTCAATAATAGTTTGTTTTCAATCATTCTTCTAACAGTATTGTGATCATAACTTTAATAAATTTGCATTGTAAAGAAATAATATTTATCTTTTTAATCATTCTTTCTAAAATAACTGTGATGGGAAGGGCTGCAATAATTTTGTATTTTAAAGAATGAGCAATTCTTTTTCCTCATTTTTTTTCCAATTGTATTGTAATAATAATAAAAAAATAATAATAGCTTCGCTTTTTACAGAAAAAAATATTTTCAAACAATTCTTTCTAAAATAATTGCGATCGGAAGAACTAATATAATTTTGTATTTTAATAAATGAACTATTTTTTCCTTTTCAGTTCTTTTTTTTTCTAACAATATTGTAATCAGAAAAACTCCAATAGCTCCGTTTTTTAAAGTAAAACATTTACCTTTTCAATCATTCTTTGCAAAATAATTGTGGTCAGAATTTTTTTGCATTTTACAGAAAGGGTGGTTATTTTTTCAGTTATTTTTTAAAAAGAATATTGTGATCAGAAACACTTCAATAATTTTGTATCAAACTCACAGAATAGATGTTTTATAGATTTTGCTGAATTATATGCATTTCTAGAGATTTTAATATAATTCCTTTTTCTATTGCTATTGTATGTGGCGCTTTTCTTATGTGGATTTCAGGATTGAATCCCCGAATCGTCGCGTAATGTTAGGAAAATCATTCAAATATCGTAGCATAATTTTCAGAAAATTGTCGGTTTTTATAGTTCATACATATCTTCACTTACAAATTCCTTAAATAAGGCATTCTGATCTTAACTCCTTGCGGTCCAATGTCGACTCTGTCTCGACATTGTCTTATTTTGCAAAATATGTATTTGACACCATTAATAGAAAAAAAAAATATTTGCTTAATATGGATAGAGCGTTTACGAAAATATATAATTGAAGATAACTTTTTAAAAAAGGGGGCCAAACGAATAACTCTGCACCAAAAAAGAAGGTTCTGTATTAAAATTACATTTTTGAATTCACTGGTTCCATTTATAGAGCTCTTAAGTCTTTGAAATAATCCCGGAAGCATGAAAGTTAAAGATGAAACTATAATAAATTAGCTATAATTATGAAGAGTTTGGTCCGTGAGAGTCACGTGCGCGACAAACTGTCCGTGGACATATCTAGCACAACGATTAAAAAGTTAATTTTCCAATATTTTCATATATGGTGTAGTATTACTCAGAGAAATTTGAATGTGCAACTTTCTGTTTAATCGCTTACTAACAAGGAAGATCTCCATACGGGCATACTCCGAAAAATCTGAAAAAATTACTGAATGTTCTTCTCATGAGGATATATACGTTTATAAAAAAAATTTCGGCGGAACCTCCGTACCCCTGTCCGTAAAAAAAATAATGAAAATTTCGTTATTTGGCGATTTATCATCAGTTGGCGACGAAAAGCAAATTCAAATTTTTTTTTTTTTTTTTTTTTTTTTTTTTTATGTCAAGTGCATTTTAAAGAAAAAAAGTTTCATCTTCATCTTGTTTAGATAAATTAAGTATCTTTTGTTTTGTCAGCTTTAGTTTGTTTTAAGTATAATTTCGTTATATTCATATTTCTATGTATTTATATTCAAATTTAACCATCAAAATTTGAGATTTAAAACGACATTCAAATTTAAATTCATTAAAATTGTTTCAAGTTCAAAGTTCAGTTGAGCATTGTCAATTCGATTTTGTTGTTATGGAAACATCCTGCTGTTATTTTTGAATACGCTTAAATGTATGAAAATAATTTTACTTAATAAGAATTTTTTATATATGAAAATATTTTTACCAGAGGTAAATTAAATAACTACAGCAGCATATATTATATATATATGCAATTTAATATATATATATATATATATATATATATATATATATATATATATGTATGTATGTATGTATGTATATACTATATTAAACTCGCTCATTGTTTATGTTTAAATTCATTTATATTTAAATTTATTTACACGGATTCTAAATATCTATAAGTGTTTAGTTGCATTAAAAATGTTTGCTTTTGGCGGGGAAAAGTGCTGCTCGCCAAATCGTGTGACACTTTCGTCATTTCACGCCAAATATTCGAAAGTATTTTATTTTATTACATGTTTTCTATTGCATTTCCGCCGCTAAATTTCACTAATTTTTTATTACATACATGAGTAGTTTCATTAATATTTTTTTCAAAAAAATCTGAGTATGCCCAGTATGGAGACCTTCCTTGTAAGTTCAAAAAGAAATCTGATTTACTTACTCATATCTTATACTGGCCTTGATAAATGTTTCACATACAAAATAAGGTTCCACTTTCTTTTTGTAATGTTTTTACCTTATGTTTTTTAATTTCTTTTTTTCCTTTTTTATTGACCAGAGTATTTAGAAATGTTCAACCTATATTTTCTATCTTATTCTTACAACCGATTAATTTATTTTCTGTCGATTATCTTGCAATTTAACAATACTATTAAATGCAAAAGTTTTATTGTCAATACTTCTATGCCATTTCACAGGATTGAAACCAATAAGCGTATAAAAATGGCACTTGAAACGCTCATAAAAATTTTAAAGTATGTTATAGAACAGTTGTTCTCTTCTAATACACAATTAGAAATGTTAGGAAACGCTGTAATTGAATTGTAAAAAAAGACAGATGTTTTTTATTCACAGAAAATATGATAGTATGTCCACCCAGAAAACTCCGTAAGCCGATATATTTTCGTGATTTAAAGAGTTATTTATAAAAGTAGAGTTTATTTTGACATTACCAATTATATTCCGGAACCGTTTCCGAGTAATATTTATAGTGTATTAATTAGTTTTTTTTTTTTTTTTAAATCAAGCATATAAGTTTTTCGGATGCTATCAGTTTTCAAGAAAAGTATTTCAACAAAAATGTTTTACAGCATACGTCATAAACTGTTGAACAAAGTAGAGAAATCATCCTCTCGGTAGTAATGCATTCAAACTGCGTAGAGTATGCAAAATAAGTTTATGAAAATATGTCTGCAAAATTAAATCTGTATTTGTGAAACTAAGCGTGCTTAGAACTTTAAGTGTTTTGTAATATCAATAGATATTCCACATAACTACTTACTAAAATGCTTAAACTTAGTATCAAGAAATTGCATCACTACGAAACTAAAATGATAGAGTTGAACTTAGTTAAGGCAACGAAAAAACTGTCTTATCAGCAATTATTTTTGTAACTAAAAATATTTAATTAAAATTAATATTAGCCTGAAAACCAATATTCCGATTTGAGAAAAAAGATTAATATACTATAAAAAAATACTTGGAAACGTTTCCGAAAATCAGTGGCAACAACATAAACTTTGTTCTTAGAAATTATTCTTCAAAGTTCGAAAATATATTAATTTTTGAAGTTTCTAATGATAAAGAATGTTTTCCATAATCGTGGGTGATTCGAAAGAGGTTATTGTATATCTTCTTTCCCGGTTATATTATATTTTCATTGATTAACTGATGGATGACAGACAGACCAATCAATTCATAAATATTTTTCCGCTATATTGGAAAGTTTAAAAAAATGTATTGACCATTCTATGTTGAACTGAATACAATCTTAAGAATAAAAAGTTTACTATATGCAATTAATGAACAAATAATAGTTCGTAAAAGAAAAGAACATAAAATCAGTTTCCTAAATATAATATTTTAAGTAAGAGAAAGCTTTGTATTCTGACTGCAATGTTAATGATAAAAATATTGTAATGCTGGTGGTATAGCCTGTTATTTTCTGCCGTAAGCATAAATTTGTATTGTCTTAACACAGACTCGCCCATTCCCACTACTAAATTCATTCGGCGTTTTTTGATTTTCTATAAAAATAAAATTGCGGTTTAAGAGTGTAGTTATAACTTCCTGAAATTTCGCCATTACGTTTGCTTAAGTAAACAAAACTATGGCCATTATGTCTGGTCGGAAAATTTCCTAGAGTCGTAAAACTTTTTACTTTTCAAAAGTTAATGACAGTAATTTACTTCCTCTTTCAGATTATATTGTGTAAATTTGAAAGTTAATGAGGTGGTATAGTATTAAATGGTATGAAATTTCGACACCATGAAACAGCTTGATGACATTAATGTTTTTATATAGTGTTTTTTCTTCTTTACGCAGAAAGCTATTCTAATAATGAATGTTTTTTTCCCATTTTCCCTAACTTTTCAAAGGCAGTTATATTGCAAGAAAATTACTTAACAAAGGAACTGTGAAACATTCGTAAATTGTTATTTAACAAGCATATTTTGAAAACTTTGCCATTTTTTTCTAATGTCTTCGCTTAGGTTCACAGGAAGAATTATACTGGATTTTTTTTTTTTTTTTTTTTTTTTTGGTACAGTTTAATAGTTAGGAAAGCAATAATAAAAAATGTGGTTTTAATTAAAATTGTTTTACCTTTAGCGATCTGCCTTTTTACATTTTTTTTCAGGCACACTGAAAGAAAAATCAGACATAAAAAAGGAAATTTTTTAAGTAACAATCAAACACTAGTATATTTATTTTCTAGTTCATACTAAACATGAAGAAAAAATAAACAAATGAATAAATGATTAGGGGAGAGTGTTGTACCTTAGGGCGCTTGTACCTCGGGACATTGACAATTTCTAATAAACTGTTAACAACAGTGATCTTTTGTTTATTTCTAATAGTGACGTATAACCAACTGATCTCATTATAGTAACAGACACCATCAGAAGCATTGAATTAACAACTTTGTGAGAAAAAGAAAATTTCACTTGTCCAAAGTAAATATATTTTCATCATTCAAATTTCATTTTTTAACTATGTACTTTTATGACGCCTTTTACAAGACGTCAACTGCAACTTATTTTCTTTCTTTTTTTTAAGAGAGAGAAGTTTTTTAAATGTTTTTGCTATGAGAAAAGAATGATATTGTTTTTAGATTTACCATCATTTTGATTTTATTTAAGTCATGTGGTGATTGTTCCTTGAGACAGTAAACTATGTTGTACCTTGGGACATATACGACGGTACAATAAATACAAGGTTTGCAATAATTTGCATAAATAAATGTATTTTTGTTACTTATTTTACAGAAAATTCTCAAAAACATGGGAAATACAATAAAGAAAGTAACTCAACTTTATTTTGGATACATTTTATAAAGACTGAACGTTGCAAATATAAATCTTGTAACTCCCGATATATATATATATTTTCATTCTAATGAAATGTGATGCAATGTTCTAAATAGCATGTGTTCTGATGTATTTTCCTGAGTTTTGAATCAATTTAAAGGCATATTTGTGTGTTTTACTATGGTGTTAATCATGTATTACAAAACAGCCAAATTTCGATTCTTACAAAAGAAAAATATTCAGAAATTATACATATATATTTTAACAATTCCACTCATTTTTCCCTTAAACTACAGCCACTTGACTGTACTATCTTTGAGCGGTAGAAACATACTACAAGTCCTATGTTAATAAAAGTATAATATCGCATCCTGAACAGCCAATCACACTATATTTGTAGTAGAAGTTTTTGGAAATGCATTTTTAAATCCTTTCACACCATCGAATATCATTAAAGGTTTTCAAGTAACAGAAATTTATTCAATCAATGAAAATGCATTCAGTGGAGACAAATTTTTGATAATAACCAACTTATAGACCATTTCATTCAACTGAAATGTTGAATGAAACAGCTCGTAAAAGCAATGCCTGTAGAAGAAAAAAAAATCTTGCATTTTAAGACTTTCTTTAGTACAAGTTAAAATTGTCAAGCAGAAAACTGCTGTAACAAGAAAACATCCAAAACAAAATAGCAATTTTGAATCTGTTAATGATAAATTCATTTTATCTAGTACGAAAAAATCGTTAAAATATCGATTATGATTATACCAAGAGATGTGTTAGAAGTAAGAAATCAAGAAAGTAGATTATTTTCTTACAAAAGTATTTGGGGAAAAAAATCTCTTCCATGTATTTGAAGTTGGTTGACGTCCTTGCCAATGACAAAGTTTTATTCTCTATTTCCTTGGAAAAAAGTTTCGTTGGCACAAAATTAATCATTGTTATTTTGCAAAATATTATATTAGTTTTTGTACGAATTATTAATTATTTATATGCCTATTACATGAATTATGAAGTATGAAGTATGTCCTTAGGTACAATTAGCGTTGCAAAGGTTAGAAAAAACCCGGTTTAAACCCGGGAATAAACCTGGTTTTTAGGAATAAACCCGGGATTTTTTGGAATAATTCGGTTTTATGGGAATAAACCCGGGAATAAACCTGGTCTATTGGAAATAAACCCGGGAATAAACCGACTTTTTGCAACTCTAGGTACAAAATAGTATGTGCCAAGTACAACATCCTGTTGTACCTTGAAATAGTTTATCTTCCTTACTTTAAATGGGTGGCAATTTTTTATTTTCGAATTGCTTACATTTCTAAAAATATAGTAAAGAGAAATATGTTGGTCTAATGAAATGGTACCTTTAAATTTTAAATCTGATAATAATCATCAAAGTAAAAAATTGAATTGTGAAAATTGTTCCAAAGTTCAACACTCTCCTCTAATGATATAATATTTCGTAATTCTTAAAAGTAACGTAAATGCATCGCAGAATTTTTAAATCAATTTTTGAAGTGCATTATGCATATATTTATTATTTTACGAATCTTAGCTATAAATACCATTTATTCTGGTGCGTAAAGCGCGTTTTCGATGCAACAAAACTGGTCGAAATGTACTGGTGCGCGTATATGTTGATTATAAATATGAAAAAATGAAGGGGGGGGGGGGATGAAGAAAAATAATTACAATATGAACAAAGATTTCTAATTTTAAAAACATGCTATTTACAGCATGCCACAGGCGAGTACTTTTCTAATAATAATTTTCAAATATATTTCTCTTGCATTTATTTTCAAAGTTTGTGTTAAGGATTTCTATTATCAGAAAGAGGTACAAGTTAGAATAAAAAGTTAGTCGTCTGTATCAGCCATGTATTTATTTTCATCGCTTCCCTCCTCCCCTCCTAAAATAACAATACGAAATAATAAAGAATGATTAAATATGTGTTGTGCTATTTTTCCGAATTTTAAGCTTTATTTTATTTTTTCACATTTAGATTTATATTTCATAATTTTCATAAGCTTTATTATTGATACATTTTAAAAAGTGACTTTACTTAAAATTTCAAAAATATTTGGGTAACCACGCTTTACTGACATCTAATAAAATTTTACTATCTTCAGAACTATCCTTATTTAATTCTTAATAATTTTTTATCATGCTAAGCTTCGCTTGTTTACCAACATAAAAAAAAAAAAAAGATAAATTGGATAAAACTTAAGAATATATGCTACCTCATGTTTAAATATTCCAACTTGAAATAGAAAACTTTAAATAAACTACACTGCTCAAAACAAAGGCTATTTGAAGTTTTATATAAAATAAAGATATAAACGAAATTTTTTTGCCGAAAATAGAAGAAGAGAATCATAAATGCAATTTTTTCTGGTTTTCAAACTGTGGAGTATGCAAATTTTGAGTTTGACGTCAAAAACGTCGCTTCAGCGGCAGCGAATGAAATTTGACTTTCAACTGGATAAAAGAGAATGAAGACAAGGATGATCGGCAATCAGTGATTGCTTTGTTTCGATGAGTACGATGTCTCAGCGAAGTCATTTGACAGATTCAGAAGCTTGGAGAATTGTTGGTAGGTTAGAAGGGGGGCAAACTCAAGCCGAAGTAGCGCAAGCCATTGGAGTGTCACAAAGTGTCATTTCCAGGATCTGGAACCGTTTTTTGCAGAGTGGATGTGCAGGCCGAAGACCAGGGCAAGGTCGTAGACGGGCAACAACGCCCAATGAAGATCGGTATTTAGCGTTAACAGCTCGGAGACACCGAAACATGAACGCTACTCTTCTCCAACAACATCTTCGCTTGGCTACAGGCACCACGATTTCAACTCAGACTGTCCGAAACCGGCTCCATGCTGTAGGTCTGTATGCTCGCCGACCGATGGTATGTGTTAGATTAACATCAAGGCATCGTCGCGACCGCAGGGAATGGGAAACCGAGCATGTCAACTGGAGGAGAAATGAATGGAGCAATATTCTGTTTTCTGACGAATCCCGTTTTTCTGTGCATCCGGATAATAGGCGTATTTTCATCTGGAGGGACCGTGGCAGTAGGAATAATCCTGCGTTCGTGCACGAAAGTGTCAGATTTGGCGGTGGAGGAGTGTTGGTGTATGGTGGCATCTCCATTGACGGGCGAACTGACCTCTACATCATTGTAGATGGAGCTCTGACTGGTCGCAGATATAGGGATGAGATCCTTAGACCTATTGTAGTCCCTTACCCTGCAGCAATCGGAGATAACTTCATTTTAATGGACGATAACTGCAGGCCACATCGTGCAAACCTGGTGGAGGATTTCCTTTTCGAGGAAGGAATCGTTCGAATGGAATGGCCAGCGTGTTCTCCAGACATGAATCCAATCGAGCACGCTTGGTACGCTCTAGGAAGACGAGTTTCTGGCCGCCAACAACCCCCACAAACTCTCCAAGAACTGGAAAGAGCTCTTCTGGAAGAGTGGGGTAGAATACCCTAACTCGTCATTAATAGCCTCATTGAGTCCACTCCTCAAAGGTGTTCAACGTTGCTGGCCGCCCGTGGAAACCATACCCCCTACTGAAAATGATTTTCTTTGAAGAAAACACTTTTTCTTATTCTTTTTTTCTCATATGCACAAATTGTGTTTTTTCCTTTTGTACACAAATGCGCAATAAAATGCATTTTTTTTCTTCCAAACATGTGTAATTTATTCTCATATAACCTACTATGTCTGTCGACTATGTATCAATCAGCTAAAAAAGTTTCCCCGATACAAAATCCACCTAAAACTGCAATATCCTTTAATTGTTTTGAGCAGTGTATTTCTGTATATTTTTCTTTCGGACTTGCTTCTACTGAAAATATGCAATGTGTCAAAGATTATGTACATAATTGAATTTTCAAAAGAGATTTAAAATTTATCCCTTAGTAATAACAATAATAATTAAAAAAATTACCCCACTGTTTGTTTTAATTGATGTGCACAGTCTTCATATTCCAATTGTAATACTTAAAATAATGACGGTAATTAATTAGATAATTACCATAGAAGGAATGAAAGAATCGTTACTGGTTTTTATTTTGATGTAGGTGACGCATATTTGTCAACATTTTAAAAGATCGATTATGCATTAAAATGCCATTTGAAAAGAGAATTCTAACGATCGTTTATGTTTTTTCAATGTGAAAGATGTTTAGTTCGGGCAAGTTAATGGAATCTATGTAAACGAAAATGCATTTATAAAGGTAATGCACTCTTACTGGTTAAAAGTTTAACCATGTGAAGGGCATTGGTATGTTTACGAAACCAGGTAATTTTAATTCCCAAATGTCTCATTGCCACTAGAAGTTTAGTTTAAAAAATCTTGTTATTATGTATATGAAATATAATTATTTTTCTTATTTTCAAATAAATGTGTTCGTAAATTTCAGTGCGAATCATTGATTTCAACATTATAGCAACGGAAGTGATTCGGCGTTAAAAATGTTAACAATATTTATTTAATTTTTGATTTTTAAATTTTTCAGTATAAATAATTTATTTCAAATTTCGTTATTAATATTTGGAACAATGGAACAAATGTAGATATTTTATGGATTCCCTAGTTGCCCAGAAACTTTACATCCAGTGTCACAAATAAGATTGTGTTTCAATGCAATAGGAGCATACAAGTGTTTAGATGCGGCTGGTGGTCACAAAAAGGAAAGATCAAGAAAGAATGTTTATAACAAACAACCTTTTTATGTTAGTGTAGCACTATATACATATATATATATGGTAAAAAAGAATAAATAAAAAAGAAAAATGTTCATTAGATAAAAAAAACAGAAACTTACAGACCATAAACATTCGAAAAACGGTGCCGAAGGGAATGTCCCAATGGAAAAAAAAAATCTTTACAGAGACCATACCTTATAATTTCGCAAAGTTTAACATGCTCAAAAGCAGCTTAGTATAAAAATACAAAAAATAATTAAGAATATTTACAATATAGAAAAATATATTACTGAACATGAGGATTGGCAAATAGATATGATAAAAAATATATAATTCAGGAGAATCAAACTAACAATACAATTAAACACAAGAATAAAATAATAAATAGTGAAAAAAAGAAAAAAAAAAACGGTCGTCGACGCGAAGTCTGGTAACTCTAAGAAGAATAGAACAATTGGTACAAGAAAATAAAAAAATTAAATATGAGAGTATAAATTGAAATTAAGATTAGAAAGGAATTATTTATATTTTTTAAAGTTAGAAATAAAAATTAAATAAATTTATAATATGTTCAGTAATTAACTATTTTTTATACTTATAATAATACATACTAATACTGTTATACTAATACAAATTTTGCTATAGACACCTTATTTCCCTAAATAACAAACTTTTGTTAAAGATTTCAGGAAGTGTTGGAAAGTGCTTCATAATCTATGCTTAATGCATGATTTTTCTTATTTGTTTAATGTTATGATAACTTTTTTGATATTTCAAATTGAAGTGTCATTCTAATGATAAATATTCTTAATTGTTCCTTTTTGTTTCAGGTAAGTTCTGAGAAAACTGTTTTCTTGTACAGTAATTTTACAAAGTGCTTAAATGGTTGATATATGATTTGCAGGTATGTGTAGATACATTTCTTACTAGTTTATTTATGACTTCAGGCGCTTATTAGATTATTGCAGAGATTTATTTTAAGTTTCTCGTGAAAATTAACTTTGGACAGTTAACAAGGAACATTTCTGTCTTGATTTATGCTTATTATTTTTTCATAAAAAAAAAAAAAAAAAAAAAAAAAAAAATCAATAAGTCTTTGCATGACACTGTTAAAACTCTACCGTGCCACACTGTTGCGGGTTGGCCATCCCTGGACTGAAGATATATACTGTTGAGCCAATATACATTTGTTCGAGAGTGAAGAAGATTTTCACGACCTCAAGGCAAAAATTGTTACTCTCAAACGCCCAAGCCCCAGCCAGGGAATATCGGGTTCATACCCCCCCTCGAAATATTTTTCTGTCTATGATTCTGGTAAGCATGCATATCTCAGATTAATAAAAAGATTAGTGAGCGGGAAATTTCGAAAATCTCATATGGGATTATTTTGCCACTTATATGCGCTCATATGCTCAGAGCTTCAAATGTTCTGGACACCACTAATTTCTTACAGTTTATTTTTCTTTCTTAAATCGCAATAATTCTGCCACTAGACAAGACGAAGAAAATTACTTTAATCTTTTCACAGACAAGGCATTTACTTCAAAATGTTCAAATAATTAATTCACACCGTAGTTTACGAGCAAATTGAGTTGAAAATAATCAAAATCTTTTTCTTCGTGTATATTATGAGATCGAAATTGTAATAAGAATTACTGGTGCCGTTTGGTGATTTGGGTATTAAAACTAACTGTTTGCAGACTGCAAACGACCCCCTTGAAAGGTTTAAAATATGGTTACACACGGGGGTTGCCAATTTTGTCATTTTTATTTCGAAATTTCAAATTTCTACCAAAAATTTAAAAGAAAGGTTCTTATTTTTGATGAGTTTTGTCAATTTGGCCTCCATTTGTATTCAAAATTTTAGTTACCGTACCAGAAATAATGAATAATATTTTGTGTTTTGTTTAATAAGTGACATTTAGCAATCATATAAAGTAAATTTTATTATTTTTTTTAATTTGTGGTGTGAATTTGAAATTTCGAATCAAAATTAGAGTGCAAACTGCAACTCTGCTGGCTTTTGGTGCTCACAAAATATCTCTCATCAAATAAAGAAAAAAAAAAATACTATTTTTAATTTTTGGCAGGAATTTGAATTTTTTTAATAAAAATGATAGCCAAACTGGCAAAGCTGGTATCCACAGTATTTGGAGCCTCGATTTACACAGAATAAATTGCAATACTACTACATTATCTTTTTGCGACTCATATTTTACATTTATCACTGTTTGAGAATATTCGATTTTAAGTTTAATTCATGATATCCTTCATAGTCGCAAAAATTGCATTATGAGCTTAACATCCTACTTCTATTTTTGTCGAGGTAACAAATACAATTATTCAGAAAGGAAAACTAGGCATTATAACTCAATGCGCGGAGCGATATAAATGAAATATTAATGGAAGATGTAACTTAAAATAATCCTTTTGGGAAATATGACCCTGAAAATATACAAACGTGTGTGATGCATTATGCTATCGTTAAGCTGTCTCCCGTTTTCCATTATGCCGTGTTAGAGATAAAAGGGAGAAAAAAATCAGGAAGTGTCGTAAAATGGAACGCGTCATGTCTGCTGATGATCAGTCTTGAGTCAAGTTGAAGAGAGTTTCTTCTTGAGTAGTGCTACGATAATGCAAGATGATGGAGAGTTATTTGTGAAAAGAGCAAAATCTATTTTGTTTCCTTAAAATGGATGCTTTTACTTTCCCTTTCTTTTGTTATAACGCATTTATCTGACAGCTTTTCTCCTTATTTTGCATCCGTTAGTTTTATTAAAGCATTTTACAGAAAAAAAGGCGTAATTTTTGCACAAAAAATTCAAGCTACATAGTATGTCAGAATGGATTGTACATTAATCACACCGCTTCCTGGTTTTGGTTCTTATATCAGTATTATCTGTTTTTAAATCAAGTGCAAGTTTGATTTTTTTTTCTTAATAGTCATTCTTATAGATTGTATCAGCGTTCAATTTGCATCGAAGCTCAGCTCAGTTATTTCTTTGTTTTTAGTGGATGTTTAAACTTTGGTTGGAATTCTCAGGAGCTTACTAATACTGCTCTCCGGAACTCAACGGAACAGCGTTTCAAAAAAAAAAAAAAAAAAAAAAAAAAAAAAAAAAAATTGAAGCTTAAATTATATTTTTTTCCCTCCCATCTCCAATCCTTTGCGTTCTTTCCTACCAAAACGATTTGACGTAGTAGCATATGTGACATAGTGTGTTGCATACGTAGGAGTATACTTCTATATAGCGTCGTATATATGATCTCAATTATTTTCTTCCTTAAGAACGCCTATAAGGAAATACATAATTAATCGCAACTGTATATAACATTTTTAATTGCTGTTATTTGTTCGCATTTTAAAAATATTCTCTCTGATAAAACTTCTAGCTTCACGCAGTTCTTAATTTCTACAGAAGTTCGGAGGAGTGTAGATCCAATACCTGTTTATTTTTAGTGAATATTTAAGTATTAGTCGGAACCAACCAGATTTTATAAATATTGTGTACCAAAATTCGCTGTTTGATACAGCGAATTCTTTGGCGAATAGAATTTTCTGAAAATTCCCATTTTCTGGTTTTAATATTTTCGCCTTGTTTATTTATTAGAATTATTAAAATAATATACATAGAAAAAATAAATTGCAAATTTTCGTTTGTTGAAGACAAAATTGTTTTAAATTTTCCAACTAATGAATCAAATATAAATATGTCCAGTGAGAACAGGACTATGCCCTTAGTTATTATCAGCGCCCCGGTACATTTTTTTTGATAAAAATTAAACCCTGAATTCTATCAGTCTAAAAAGTATAAAAATTGATTTCTAATGCGCAGCGGTCATATTTGAAACTGAAATACTTTACTCTGAAATCTGTCCGAATACTAAATGAAAGAAAATTAATATAAGATTTTAATACAATTGTAGAATAATAATGTTAATATGCAATTGCATCTCTAATGTTATATTTCTTGCACTTCTCATTTAAGTTCCTATTTAAAATCATTTTCATTTTTTAAAAACAAAATACAACAAAATCTACACTCTCTTCTAAACAATCAGGTATGCTCAAATCTGACGAGCAAGAACAAAAATCCATTCTGACACCGAAATTATTGGGTAAAACAGTATAGTATCACAGTATGATGCCGCTACAATCTCCAATTCCTCTTATTACAACAGCTTATCTTGCTAAATTAGGTTTTTGAAAAATGTGCTCAATTCTAATAATAAATTCGTATTTAATAGGCTGAAATAAATTTGATTCCCACAAAAACTTGCTTAAACTTTTTTTTTTACTTATTTATTTTTTAAGAAAAATTCTATTCTTTATTTTTTCTACAGATTCGCCCATCGAAATTTCGTGTGATTTTTTTTGCACGCAGTGTAATTTTCCGGTTTTTGTAGCTTTAATGTCAGTATTTATGGTTAATTTCAACTGATTTATCTTTTTCTTATTTTCAACGATAAATTTAAAATAAAAAGCTAATACCCTGATCTATTGTTAGTTGGTCTCCAGCCTTTAAATTGCCAGCATTATCTTTCTTTTCTTCAAAGCTCCGTTGCTTTTTCACGCTCTCCCGCGATTTGAGTATTTTCAATTGTTAGCAGAGTGAAATTTTTGCTTTTCGTTGGATTTAAGAGTTCACTGTCTCTTTCCTTTCGTTGCACAGCCAAATGCGTTCAACTTTCAATTTATTTGTTATTGAAGCTATTTAAATTCTACAATAAAATTTCATAATAAAGAATCTAGGGAATTTCATAAGCAATAATTCCATCTGGTTTTTCAGAGATGGTGTTTAAACAACGATATCATGATATTGTTCAGTTATGAAAATACAATGCTTAAATTTTTTGCCCATTGACCTTGAAATGTCCTTTACTAAGTATATAAGGGTGATATAATACTTAAAATTCATCATTTAGTAGCAAAATAGCTACAGTATGAAATTTCGCAAAAATGGCAGTAGATTTATGCTAATTCTTTGATTACGGGGTTGGGACGTATTACAGAGACTATTACTTTATTTTATCCGCACCATTTTTTTTTAAATTATGATGATGTAACATATATTTTATATTTTGTTAATAAGCAGTCTATTTGTAATTTTTCCCATTTGTTTTTCTAAAATCGAAGTTCTGATATTTTTCCATGATCGACGTTTCTTTTTGTCCCATGGAGTGTACAATAAAAATAAATGTGCCAAAATGCAAAGCACGCATTATCCAAATTTTTAATACGTTGACAGCGAACTTTCCTAATTAAAAAAAAATACAGATTTTACTAAAATTTTATAAATATATCTTAAAATTTAGAGATTTTGGGTATTTATTGTCTTATTCAATATTTGTAGCTTTTTGTTCTTTGTGCAATTTTTTTCAAAAAAGAAAGAAACAAGAACAACGACAACAAAAAATAGGTGAGGTGCATTGTATTTCTAAGGTTAGAGTAAGAAAATTAACACATTACCGACTGTTAACAAAAATTCTCGTTTTTTTTTTTCCCAAAAACATAATTTATTGAGGACATGACTTTTATCATTCAGAAAATGCATTTAAATCATGTTTCCCACATTTTTTTAAACTTTGCAAGACATTTATATAAAATCAGTACACTTATAGATATGCTCTGTTTATTGAATTGTTATATTAATTCTAGTTGAAATACAAAATTTATTTTTCTATACATAATTTCTGATAGAACTTGAGTTTTTTGAAAAAAATCATTCGCAGCTTTGCTTTTAAAATGATTTCTACGAATGTAAAATCATTCCTTCTGCTCATGACTATTCGAAAATATACGAAAGAAAATCTGTAAACTAGAGATACAATCTCATCATTATTCAATTTTGCCGGTCGGTTAGTGTATCAATCCTCAGTCAATGATGAAAAGGAAATGAATTTTCAACATTCCTCTTCCTTGTCACTAGTGGTATCCCTACCCTGTCTAAATTTCCAAAGATGACGATGAAAATGTGAAAGTAAAAAAAAAAAAGTAAAGCCACTAAAAAAAATTCGATATATGAGTTCATATGAATTTTTTAATGTTATCTTGTAATAAATTAAAAACTACTTAATTAATTAGCAGTATTGAAGTTTTCATTTTTACTTGTACATTCAGTCATGCAGATATGAGTTTAATAAGAAATGACAAGAAAATATTTAATCTCGAGCAAAATTCTATGATATTTTAAGCAACAGGTTTTTTTAGTAATTTTTTGCTAACATAATTAATTCTGGATCCGTTAATTTATTTCTCACTTTAGGACATTTCTATGAAATATTCATACATTATATCGCTGGAGTATCACTCACATAGTTTGTTATAAGGTGAAGACAATGTGTAGAACTCGGTCAGTGTTATTTAATATCGCACACTTCTTTGTCAAAATCTATGAAATATTCATTCGTCATATCATGGAAATATCATTCATGAAATTTGTGACGGAATGAATACAATGTAAGGAATTTCAAACCCATTGTGGTTTCATATTGCAGGCAGAATTTCTAGTTTTAAGTTTTTTTTCTATTTCAAAAAATAAAAAATGATGGAAATGCTAAAAAACACAAATGAAAATCAAACAATATTCCCAAAAGTCTGTGACCTGGAATTTAATCGATTAATATGTCTGACTTGATTAAAATAGCTATTATTTTTTAAACAATCATTTTTCAATTTCATGTATAATATTTTATTTTTTATGTATTTTAAATCAAGTATCTGTTGTTGTATATTATTGCAAATTTTGCTGAAAAAAGTCAGAGATGAAAATGCAATCAATATTCTTGTATCCTAAGATCGATGTTAAAATATCTGTTATAAAAAATCTATGAAATATTTATCTGCCATGTCATGGAAATGTCACTGAGGTAGTTTGTAACTGAGTGAATTCAAACTATTGTAATTTCTAATTGCAGGCCGAATTTGTAGCTCTCTGCTTTCCCTCTCTCTATTTTTCGGATTTCACAAAATAAAAAATTGCAAAAAATTTAAAATAAAATAAAATAAACCAAATAAATATAAAAATTTGTATTCTTAAAATTATATGACCTGCAATTGAATCGGCTACCATTTTTGTCTTAATTATCATATCAACTAATTATTTAAAAACAATTTTTTCGATTAAATTTATCGTTTAATCATTTTCTAAACCACCATTAAATTTTGAAGAAACTGGAAGTGCCAGGGCATTTATTTGTTAAATGGCCAAGATAAGCAAATGAAAGTCCGAAAATTTCAATATTCATCAAAAACTTGAAAAGTTGGAGAATTTAATAAATTTCACAGTGATGCCCAATTAATGCAAGTTTGTCGTATGACAAGTGAGAAAAATCTGCTATGTTTTCATCGATTCGATTTTTTTTAAATCCATCTAAATCACCCTGTTCCTGAAATTTCTACTTCCTTACTCTTACAACCTCGCCACAAACTTTTTAAATTTTTAATGCTTTCAATATATATTTTTAAATGTTCAACTTGGGTTCGTATGTTTGAGGGAATTTTTTCTATAAAATTCTGAATCCTGTGGAATCAGTATTTTTTTTTTTCAATAGAAAAATATACCTAAGTTAAACGCGCAAAATTTTGCTGATTTAAGAACAGATTTTCTATTTAAAAAATTCTGTGTACCAGAGGATTTCCTGACCTGAAAATTCCTTGACCCGTGAGAACCTTGTATACATCGTTTGTTATTTTGAAGTGACAATAATAATTGATTGACTAATTCAAATTTTCTCTTTCTCCATTCTGAAATATCGCCCACCTTTTTTTGCCTACAGTTGGACTGAAACGATTTTGTGATAATTTCTAAAGTGACATATGTTTTAATCTACAAATATTGTTAATTTTTAAAAAAAATTTGGAGAGCTTGTATTTGATACTATGCAACTATCATAAATTTGTAAGAAAAGAATTTCCTATTAAAGTTTCAAGAGCAATTTTTGTGGGGAAGGACATTTAAATGTGGAAATTTTGAATTAGTACTATCTGCAATTATTATTATTATTATTATTATTTCTTTTTTTATTTTTATTTTTATTTTATTTTATTTTTTATTAATTTTTATTATTATTATTATTATTTTTTTTTTTTTTTGATACAATATTTATTTTACCATCAGCGTGTTCAGCACACATTACTAGACTGTGGACAAATCAGTGAGTTTCATTCTCCCATATCTGCAACAACTCTGTCGTTTTCTATTTTTTTATGGGTTAGGTATAATATACATTGTAACTTGTTTATGAAAAGAATGGTTCAATGCTATAGAAAGCAAGCAGAAAAAAAAAAGCTACATACCTTAAAATTTTTATCTGTATTCAAAACTTTTAACCATCAAAAGCTGGTAAAAGGTAATCGCTAGTAACAGGAGAAGCTTTACACAAGTTTTTGTGTTAGCAGATGTGTTGCATTATTTTTGAAGTACCCGTGGATATTTTACGTTTAAGGGACGCTTCCCTACCATTTTCATAGATACATTCGTATACATAGAATTCATTTTTCAAACATTTTTACCCTGTTACTGATTAGATTTATTTTAAAAAATCACGTTTTAAATAAATATTTATCGATGTCACGTGACATTAAAAAGAAATATTTTAAATTTAAAAAAATTCTTATCAACTTATTTCATTTACGAAAATTATGTACTTCATTACCTGTCAAATTTAATAATTTTGAAATATTTCATGCATATTATTTACTTTCTTTATTTCGTTAAAAAGTTTAAATCTAATTTACAGTCGACTCTCGTTAATTCGAAATCTGATAAATCGAATGTTCACTTAATTCGAACTAAACATGATGTCCCGAAATTTTCAATGGCAGAATAACGTTAAAAAAATTCATTTAATCGAACTCATTTTCTCTTAACTTCGTTTAATTCGAACTAAAGATAATTCCGATTTTTCGTTTTTCCGTATTTTCTCACGGATTTCAAATCCTAGAAATAACTTTTTTTTTCTTTCATTTTTGTCAGAATTGTTCTGAACTATTTTACAGATAATCCCATGAATTTGATATCTGCTTTCTTGGTGCACGGTCTGTCCATCAGTGACACATTGACCACCTCTTCCATTGTGTTTATTTTTAATTCCTTGATTAGTTTATGTATTTATATCTTTTAATGTATTATTAAGTCATATTCTAATGATAAAAGCCGAAATAAATAAAAAATACTATAACATTAATTACTTTGTTATATTATCTCTTTAAAAATGTTTTCTTCTCCTACTTTCCATAATTCTAACTCTGGATAATTCGAATATTTCTTGTAGCCCCGACGAGTTCGAATTAACGAGAGCCGACTGCATTTTCCTCTTCATTTAATTATACAATAATAACGAGTTTTACTATTTTTTGTTCGACTATATTACTTTTACATTTAAGGTATCCTTATTTCCATTCCAATTATATACCTTTCTTTCCTGGTGACAATGTTTTAATCACAGTAAATATGTTCTACTACATTATCCACATTTAACTTTCAGTCATTTGTGACAGTATAAATACAACCCCCCTTTCCAATTTGTCTGAAAGAGTGATAAATTCAGTTTGGATAATTCATAAGAAGGAGACGGAGCTTCTTGAAAAACCAAGAATTACCATTAGTATTTCATAAATGCATTATTGTACATTTCTGATAGCAAAAAGAGTAAAAAATAAACAAAAAGTGAGTTTAAGAGAAAAAATAAAAGTTTATACTACTCAAGTAGCATAAATACCCGTCATAATCAAGTGAAGCAAAAAGCTGGATGTTTATAAACTATCGTTCTTATAAATAGTAAATAGAAAAGGTCAGTTTTCATTACGATGCATATTTTAGTCTGGTAGACTTTAGAGATGCAAAACCATTTACTTACATGATTTTTTATCTTAATTACTTAATCTTTTCCCGTGGAACTCTTTTTATCATACTGAATAACACTAGTTTTCAGCTTTTACTCATTATTGGCAATATTATTTTTTTTTACTGTCATCGTAAACACGCCGAAAAGTCAAAGCGATGTCATTTTTATACCGAATATTTTCGACTACACAACTTTTTCTGCATTTGTTTGCGATCTAAAACTATTAATAACTTGCTGGCAGCTGGAATGCTGTCATTTACTTTCTCATAACGTAGATATCTGTTGCGACTATAATGATTGCTGTCGGTTCTGCTTGTGTTAGAATTGAAAATTGAAATCAAATCAGGATGTTATGAAATATTATTAATAGCTCTAATGATATATTGCTAGAAATACTTTTACAAGAAGAATGATTATTGCATCAATATAAATGGTGTAAATAATAGCTTAGACGTAAGGAAATAATGAATATTTTTTTTCAAAGCAACAGAACTTTGAAAATGGTTCACTCAACAAATCAGTAGCAATAAATCATTAAAACACTTTAAAATCCATATTGTGTTCTCGAAAGTACGAATAAAATTAAGTAGTTTGAATTAATATTTAGTACATGTAAGGCTTTTTTTAAATATCAAATTCTTGGCTTCGAAAATATTTTAGAATTCGGTTTTTAAAATGTCCGGATAAATGCATTAGTCATTAGCCAATTTTTAAAAGAATGACATTATTTTAATCTGAAAAAATGTTTGAACTAATGGTTTTTATCCAATCTATATTGGTTAAAAGCTTTTTTTTAATATAAAAATCTAACATATTAATATAGGTTTTGATATGCAATTTGCAAAACTGTCGCGACCAAATACCTCATAAGTAATAAAAATGCGTTTACAAAAAAAAAAAAAAAAAAAAAAAAAAAAACATGTTTTTGTTAAAATTTACTAAAATGCAAATTTTTTTATCCATTACTAAATTTGGCATTATTTCGCCAAATTGATCAAAATTTGCGTAATAGTGATAGTTTTGCCATTAGTATTTTTCAATAAATACTTATTGTGATGCTAGTATGTTTTACTCCGTAGGAAATCAAACTATAACTGAGCAATCATAAATTAAAATGTTTTTCTAATGTCTTCCGATAACGTAGTGCGCTTAGCGGCAGGACTCCTATTCGGGTTCGAATTTTGAAAAGTTCAGAAACATATGTTTACTAAATTTAATTATACTGTAGATATGTCAAGTTTCAAAAATTTTTTTCCTTTATTTTAAGATATATATATATATATATATATATATATATATATATATATATATATAACCATTAGATAATACTATAAATCAACATCAAAATATGGAATAACACGTTAATAACAAACTATATCAAACATAGGAGTTGGCAAAAATTGAGATAATATTGGAAATGTGGTATTTAGCTCGTTATCAAAGGCAATGCTAAATAGACACATTAATTACGATTAATTTCTGATTAAAAATCAGGATAAACCTAAAAATGATTTCTATATTGTCCGATTAATCGCAATTGAGAACATAGTTAAAAAAAAATATTAGAAAAATAATAAGACAATATTTGAATTATCAAAAAGATAAACTTACAAATATCAATCGCTACCATGTGTGATAATTTCAAATTTGCAATCTCACTTTGCCAGCAGTAACAGTTGACAGGTAACAACGAAGTTATATCAGAAACCATAAAGATATAATATATAATTAAATTAACTACTATTAAAAATAATTAATTACAAAACATTAGTAAACAAAAATGTTATGAACTTAATAAAAATAGTTAAATTATTTTATACTAATAACAAGTTTTAATTAATATCGATGAAAATTTACTTTAAATCGATTAAATATCGATGAATATTTACTTTATGTAAAATAAATACGAATATACTACTCAGAGCGCCATCTGTTGTAGTTAATAACATAATTTTTTTTAGCAGTGGCGCCATCTTTTTTTCTAAATAGGATTAATTAGTGCAAAATATTGATTAATGCCGTAAGAGCTAAATTTTACAAATTACGTTACTTATTTGTTTGAAGCAAAAATCGGGAAATTAATCATTTATTATATCATTTTAAAATATACCAGCAAAGGATAGCTTATTTTGATAACTAACATTTGAATTTAAAATATTGTAAAAGTAATATAAAATAATATTAAATTATCAACCATTGATCAGCTTCAAACTACATTTCATATTAAAGCCAGAGGAATAAATAAATAATACTATAAAAACACATTGCCATAAATAATATATTAACACTTTATTCTTGTCACACTGCACCATTTCCTACCCCCCTTTTTTGATTAAATATATTAACGTATGCGCATATATTTTTCAGAAGCTCCTCCCTACCTCCTTAATCTAACTTCTACCCACCATCTGACCTATTGATTAATGTTTTTTAGCATTTTATAGTTTTTTATTTGTGTAATTTTTATTTTTTATAATTTTTTGTATATTTTTTATGCGCAAAATGCTAAAAGTAACTGACTATAAACATCCTACTGCAAATTATAAGTAATAAATGTATTAATTGTATAATAAAGAGTAAATGAATTTCTTAGGAAAACCGTGATTTATTGCATCAAATAGTAATTGTTTAATGTTTTTGTTTATAAGATGAGGGGAACATAAACTTTTGATTCTGAACAAGTTATTGAGGAGAATATTTCGATAAACAGAAATATGGAGGCAAGTTTTAAAATGAGTAAAGGTATTAACTTTAAATTTAAAATCTTTACGTTTATCATATAGATCAGTAATTATTTTGTTCTCCATTTATGTAATTTTTAAATCCAAAAAATTAATGCTATTGTTTGATAAAAGGTTTTCTGTAAGTTCTGGATTAGTGGGATAAATTATAGGAAATGAAGTACTAACACTGTTAATGGTCAACTGTTAATGGTGACGTAGAATCGCCTTGAGGAATTCCAACTTTTTGTATGTATGGAGTATTATCTTGTAAAATTAAGTTATTGTATATAATGAAATTAGTTAATTTGCGAAAATAAACCGTATCCATATAATTAGGAAGAGTTAATTGATTTTTAAATTGTTTGAATAGTTGATTAATGATTTTATGAAGGTCTAAGAGAATGATATTATTGAATAGATCTTTAAAGTCGTAAGTTCACATTTAAGGTTTTTAAGTATACTAATCAGTTGATAACTGTTTTTGATTCAACGTGTATTATCTTTCTCTATAGTGAGTTTATATACCTGATTTAGAATTGTTAATAAAATATTGTTAGCATAATTGTTATAAGTATTACAACCTATTGTAACAGTTCTAAATTTAATGGGATTCTTATGAAACTTAGGAATTAGCGCACTAAATAAGAATAATTAAAGTTAGTAGTTGTAAAATTTAGCAGTTTATAAAAACTATTAATTCTACGATTGTTTACAACTGTATCGTCATTAGTTTTATAGAAAGTATTATTTCATGAAATAGATAATGTTAAAAGATTGTGGTAATAAGATTTACAAATAATTGCATAGTTATTTGGGTATTTATCTATATAAGTAATTACAAAGTTCTGTTGTAATTTATTAATTTGTTGGAAAATGTGACGAGTATTGACTTTAATTAGCTCTGATGCATTTTTGTTAAGTGCAAGAGTTAACTTATCTATAACCAATAATTTCCACTGGTGAAAACAAGCGATAGGTTTATTCTATGAAATAGAAATTTTATAAATAAATAAGTCTCTCTCTCTCTCTCTATATATATATATATATATATATATATATATATTACAAATTTAATTTTTTTTTTCGCCAAAACTAACCTTTATACTATCTTAATTTTCTTATAATAATATTCCGTACTTACTTCAAATTATTAAATTAAAATCTTATTTCTAGATCTAATCTGTTAATCTGTGTGCAGACGATATAAATTCTTAATTTGCCTTAAAAAACATTATTCCAGTATGCGTAAATTTAAAAAGATGGCTCTAAATTAAAAATATTCTTAATTAAAACTTTATTTCTTAATATTCCAAATAAAACTGATTTCTTCTATGTTTTTATCAACCCTTTTTAAGAAATTCTTATTAAATTTATTCCAAAACCATACCTTTCAAAAAATATCATTATTTTATTTTATCTATTTATTTATTTTTCCGCCGTCAACGATAATGTGCATATTAATAAATTCATTTCTTTTCTTTTTCTCTTAAAATTAATCATGTATAAAAATCATCTGCCTAAGATATTTAAAATTCGGAGTCAATTATAAATTGGTTAAATAATATTTTTTTTTAAATAAATTTATCGTCTGTTTAAAATAGCTTCGTAACTGGACAAGAATTCTGTTTACATAAAAGAATGATGGTTTGAGGTTACCGAATGTTCCAGAACTTTCTTTTCAGTTTAAAAGGGGGAAGTCTCGAGATGAAAGAAAGATTCTGAAGATTTCTTGGGTTGCTTCTTCGATGAGGACAGCTCGCTGAAATAATGATGGAATTTTTGCAACAAGGAGCGTTTCCTTCCTCATTATCACGAATTTAATAAATGAATTTACAGCACCCATGACTAATTATTGGATCTTCTACATTTATTTATTATTTTTGTTTTTTCCCTCGCTTGCCATGACTGCGTGTTTCTGTTTAACCAGTGGAAATAATTCGAGTTCTCCTGAAATCGTCACAACTAATCGAAAAGTCGCACAGGATAGGTAATGCCTGTGCTAGTGCCTGTTTCGGATTTTGAAATGAATCTACTGAAGAAGTAAAATGCTATGTAAATGAATCTAATGAATCTACTGAAACGAAGTGATGACAAAAATATGAATCGCCGAAAATTTTT
Source organism: Maratus speculifer (assembly GCA_964019185.1). Classification (NCBI taxonomy): domain Eukaryota; kingdom Metazoa; phylum Arthropoda; class Arachnida; order Araneae; family Salticidae; genus Maratus; species Maratus speculifer. Next base: position 46,740,903 of record OZ025296.1, read on the forward strand.
CCCGCCATGGTTGAAAGTGTTATTAAGCAAGAATTGCCATTACCTTTTGATTCCTCGAGTGAATGTAACAGAGGAGATTTTAAGCTTTCTGTCCGAGTGGTTTGAAAGATTTCTTCTAAATATCTCGTGAATTCCTGAGGCCTGATATTCCACCTTTTTGCTGTTTATGTGTAACTGATGACTCAAGATAATCATGGTCATAATGACAAATTTTTGAAAATTAATAACTTCAAAGTGGTGAGTATGCGAAAGGTATTTGATGAGGAATTTAATAAAGAATGGATTTTATTGAAGATTGTTCTTGAACTGTAAGTTTATTTTATTAAATGTTTTGATTATTATTTCAATTCTATTTATGATTGATGGAAAGTATTTATTATTTATTTATTTATTTATTTATTATTTTATTGATGAGAGTAATTTGAAGTTAATTTATTAATTTACTAATTTATTTATTTATTTGATTATTTATCTGTGAATCTTACTTACTTACCAATTTATGAGCATTATTATTATCATTATTATGTGTTGTAGATTGAAATATTTTATTCTTAAGGATTTAATTGAGGAGTATGATGTTCTTAAGATATTTACTGTTACTTATTAAGACTATTATGACATTTTTATGCACGATTAAAGGCAATTTTGTAATAATAAGGAATTATATAAAAAACTTAGTAGCTCAAGTTTACTTTTAAAAAGTACATTTTCTATTTTATTGATATTTGTTTGTTATCAAGAACTATTCTCAGAATGCAGTATTTTCATGATAATGTTCCTACAACTAGACATTTGAGCTGAAAATTAAGTTAACATTTATGTTTTTCATTTTATTTGTTAGAATTTCTGGTTACAGTGAGCTTTGGTTCCCGGATTCTTATAATTTATTTAAATTCAGTAAGACTATGGAACTGTGCAAGGCTGTTGCTAGAGTTTTGACTGATAAATATGATTAATTTTTTTTGTAAATTTTGTGATTTTAAGTAAGGAATTACCTATAATTAAAATTTTTGAATATGTTTATGATCTATAAAATAATAGAATTAAAGGTTGATCCCAATTTAAGGTATATCTATGATATTTACAATTTCTGTTTTATTAGATAAAATTTCTGGTTAAAGTTAGCAGCTAAATATAGTAATTTTGAAAAAATATGTAATTGATAGAAATTATTAACTTTGAAATTTATTGCGAATGATTTTACGATCAGGATTTAATAAAGAAAATAGAAGTGCTTCATTTATTCTAATGAGTAAGAATCAGAAAATTATGGAAGATCCTAAGTTCGTACCGTTTGACCCGAGTTCTGGAATGAACATTTTGTCGTGGTTAACTTATTTTGATACAACATGTGAAAAGGAAAAGAAAAATCTAGAATGGAAATTTAATTCTATTGCGCAATATCTGAAAGGGGAAGCGCAAAAAATTTATATCAATGACTGTTTAAATTGTACGGATTATGAACAAATTAAGAAAATTTTGAGAGAAAGATTCATTCAATTAGACATCCCGAGTTTTTCTGATTTTTCAAACCTGAAATTAGATAATTTAGACAATTTAGAAACTTATTTTCGTAAGAAAGTGGAAATTGGTAGGAAATTACATCTTAGTGAAAATATACTATTACAAGGTTTAACTGATGGTTTAAAACCAGAATTCAAAAACAGTATTATTATAAATCCTCCTAGTAGTACCACAGAATGGTACCGGGTTGTCAAACAATTCGTGGAAGTTTCCACCCCACTAGTTTCAAACCAAGTAATAAATCAACCATCAGCTAGACAAAATTTTCAACCTTTTCAACCAACTAGGCCCTGGATTCAGCCAGTTAGGCCCAATAATACACCTAGGAATTGGATTCCCCAAAGGCAATCTCAGTTTCAAAGACCTAGAGTTTGTCAAAATAATTATATTCAAAATTCATACCCTTCAAGACCTTGTAGGATATGCACAAATAGGGGTGTCAGTAATGCTTTTCATTGGGAAAGAGAATGTATTTTTAGGAGTGAGTTGCAATCCTCTGATACTCTTCCAAATATCTCACAAAATAATTCTCATAATGTTTGTCAATTAATTGTGTATGGATGTACAAATAATTATAATTTACCATGTGTTGTAGATACTGGTTCAACTATTGCATTATTGCCACTTAAATTTGTTAAAAAACTTAATGCTAAAATTGAGACTATACCCTCAGTTACCATTGGTCAGGCAAAAGGATTTTTACATATAAATAAAAAATGTAGTGTTCTTCTAAAAGTGGGTAAAATTAAAAAATATGTTAACTTTTTAGTATGCAATACAAATTTGGATTATGCTATTTTGGGGTTAAAAGAATGTTCTAAATTTAAATTAACCATAGAATGTAAAAATTGTATTGTAAGGCAGGGAAGGAAAATTATAACTAACAGTATACACTATCTACCAAAAAGTATTTGTACACTTTCAGTTTTTGACATTTTGTCAAATATTTAAAAATATACTGGTCGGATTCTTCTGGAACTTCAGAAATATAAAGATTATGTTTCACTTTATATTTATTTACATTCATTTGTTAAGCGGGTAATTAGGGGGCCGGTAAAAAAACAAAGAATAATAGAAATATTTGGGATCGCCCTGTACATGAAAATGCACGAAACGACTTATCGCTTTAGAATACAAATATATGAATACAGTAGAATATGTACACTAATTTTTGTGAGAATAGCATGTATATTTATGGCGATAGAGCGATTTTTTTAAAAAATTCAAAAAATTCTGGTATGTTTTTTGTTTATATCATGCTGGGTTTTTGACCAAATTTAATTCAAATTTCAGAAAAATTGGCAAAATGCAGTAGAAAAAATGTAGCGCAATTGGAATATAAATATATTAAATATTTTATGAAATATGAGTAGTTTTATGAAATAATTTTTATCTGCGCATGCGCGAACGATAAAAACAATTCTTTTACATCATTTAATAGGCAATTCTATGGAGTAACTTATAAAAAAAATCCAATGAAATATCGTGAAAATTCAAAAAGATATCATTATTATAAGTAAGCTGTTTTTACATTGCTCTCTAAAAACGGCTGAATGATAAGGGATTCTCCACAAATTGACATTTTTTATTGACTGACTTTTAGGAAAAAATTAGTATTTAATGTATACAATATCTAATACAATATTTCTGTTAATAAGTATCTTGACATCTGTGATGGAAAAGAATAAAAGCCCTTTTCCTTTTCTATCACAGGTGTCAAGATACTTATTAGCAGCAATATTGTATTCATTAAATAGTACTAATTTTTTCCTAAAAGTCAGTTAATAAAAAATGTCAATTTGTGGAGAATCCCTTATCATTCAGCCGTTTTTAGAGAGCAATGTAAAAACAGCTTACTTATAATAATGATATCTTTTTGAATTTTCACGATATTTGATTGGATTTTTTTTATAAGTTACTCCATAGAATTGACTATTAAATGATGTAAAAGAATTGTTTTTGTCGTTCGCGCATGCGCAGATAAAAATTATTTCATAAAACTACTCATATTTCATAAAGTATTAAATATATTTATATTCCAATTGCGCTATATTTTTTTTAATAGATTTTGCCAATTTTTCTGAAATTTGCGTTAAATTTGGTCAAAACTCCTCTATGATATAAACAAAAAACATAACAGAATTTTTTGAATTTTTCAAAAAAATCGCTCTATCGCCATAAATATACATGCTATTCTCACAAAAATTAGTGTACATATTCTACTGTATTCATATATTTGTATTCTAAAGCGATAAGTCGTTTCGTGCATTTTCATGTACAGGGCGATCCCAAATATTTCTATTATTCTTTGTTTTTTTGCCGGCCCCCTAATTACCCGCTTAACAAATGAATGTAAATAAATATAAAGTGAAACATAATCTTTATATTTCTGAAGTTCCAGAAGAATCCGACCAGTATATTTTTAAATATTTGACAAAATGTCAAAAACTGAAAGTGTACAAATACTTTTTGGTAGATAGTGTATCCATACATAATGAGAGATCCCTTCATTTCAATACAGTAAATATGGACCAAGTACAACAAAACAGGGATCAATCTAATGAATTTGTAACCTCTGAATATAAAAAAGATATGAAATTAAATACTGGTAATACTGTAGCAATAGATAATTATGATAATGAAACACTGAATGTAAATAATCATGATATAGAGTTACAATCTACTTGTGGAAATATTATGAAAAATGAAGACTGTGTTGAATATGATCACGCAATTAATGTGCATCCTGATTATAGAGGTTCCATGACTCTTCAAAATTTTCGCGATAATTCGGATTCAGATTTAACTGGGGAAATAAATTTAATTCAAGATGTAAATTTAAGGGAATTAGTTCATATTTATAGTGATATTTTTGCAAAGCATAAATATGATGTGGGTAGGATTAATATTGAACCACAACGCGTTATACTAAACTCAGACCTACCTATATCTTTGAGGCCCTACCGAACATCTCCTCTAGAAGAAATAGAAATAAAAAACCAAATTCAATCATTGTTAGCAGCCGGACTGATAAAGGAAAGTAATAGCCCCTATTCTGCCCCTGTTACACTAGTTATGAAAAGAGAGGAAGGTAAAAAAACGCGATTATGTATTGACTATAGAAAATTAAACGCAATAATTAAAAATGATGCAGAACCCTTGCCCCGTATCGATGGAATTTTAGATAAATTGAGTAGTGCTCAGTATTTTTCAACTTTGGATTTAGCCTCTGGCTACTGGCACATACCAATACATCCATCCGATACAGAAAAATTAGCATTTGCAACCAATTTTGGACTTTTTGAGTGGCTCGTGCTCCCTTTTGGCATAAAAACGGGCCCTCCCATATTCAACAGAACCATTCGAAGAATCCTTAATAAATATAAAATCGACTTTGCGTGCCACTATTTTGATGATATTATAATTTTCTCTTCCTCTTTAGAAGAACATTTAAACCATTTAGCTCAAATTTTTAACATTTGCAAACAAGAAAACATTAAACTTAAACTTTCTAAATGTAAATTAGGCCAAAATAAAATCAATTTCTTAGGTTATGAAATTACTAATGGAACAATAACACCAGCAAATGCCAATATTGAAACCATCAAAAATTTAAAACCTCCTTCCAATGTGAAAGAGTTACAACGATTTCTAGGTTCCATTAATGTTTACCATAAATTCATAAATAAATATGCTGAAATTAGATATCCTCTAAATCGATTACTTAAAAAAGACACAATATGGGAATGGAACTCAGAGTGCCAGGAGTCTTTTGAAAAATTAAAAAATTCTTTAATTGCTAAACCCATCCTCAAAATTTATGATCCTAAATTACCTTTACATATGTTTGTAGATGCCTCTCAGATAGCAGTAGGTGCCGTTCTAAAACAACCTGATAAAGATAATTTCTTACATCCTATTGCTTATCATTCTAGAATTTTGAAGAGTTATGAACAAAATTATTTCATAACTGAATTAGAATGTTTAGCTATTATAGATACTCTTGACAAATTCTATCATTACTTTCATGGTGTCAAGTTTACAATTCATACGGACCACGCATCTCTAGTATGGTTAAAGAGTGTTAAAAACTTAAGAGGTAGGCTTTTTAGATGGTCACTCAAACTTAGTATGTTTGATTATGAGATAAAATATGAAAAGGGTTCAACAAATGTCGAAGCAGACATGTTGTCACGAAATCCTGTTTGTCATTTTAATCAACATATTAGTTTATTGCTAGATAGGAAAGAAATTATAGAGATGCAAGACAAAGACAATGTTTGTGACAAAAAATATAAAAAAGAGAATGGAATTATTATAGTTCAGAAAAAGGGATTCAAAAAAATTGTTGTACCAATGTCATTAAGAAGAAAATTACTCCATATTGCTCATGATAATTTTGGACATTTAGGAATTCAAAAAATGCTTAATTTAATATCTCCCAACTATTATTGGCCTAATATGACAATAGACATTACCGAATTTGTTAAACATTGCGATACCTGTCAGAAAAATAAAAAACCAAAACAGAAAAGATTCGGCTTATTACAAGCTATGCCAGCAACAGATCAACCTTTTGAATGTCTTTCTATTGATACTGTTGGTGGATTTAACTATTACAACTCAACAAAAAAATTCTTACACATAATAATAGATCATGCAACTAGATTTGTTTGGGCTTTTCCCTCCAAAAATGTTACCACTGAAACATACACTAATTGTTTAAAACAAATTTTCAATATCAAAGCACCTCAAAAAATACTTAGTGACAGGCATAAATCTTTCAGATCTCCAAGGTTTAAGAAATTCCTTAGAAATCATCATGTTCAACAGCGTTTTACATCTGCACATCATCCTCAGACCAATGGAAAAGTAGAGCGAGTTAATCAGACTATAGTTACCAGGCTTAAATGTAAAGTTAATTCCACTTCTTCTAAAATACCTTGGACTAGATTATTAAACCAAGTCATCGAAGAATACAACAATACGCCCCATTCTATCACCAAATTCCCACCTGCCTATTTATTTTATGGTCAATTGCCTTATGAATCTCCTTTAAAACAAAACTATTACCCATCAGTAGACAAAGCCCTCAAAATTGCGAAAGCGCGAACTCATGAATTTCACCTTAAAAGTAAAAGACTCTATGATCGACATTTTGTCGAATGCCCATTAAAAATACAAGACTCTGTAATTTATGAAGAATTCAAATACCCTAACACTCGAAAATTAGAACCTAATTTCTCTGGACCATATAAAATTATAAATAAACTTTCTGATGTAACTTATGAAATAGATAAATTTAATTATGAGACAGGACAGAATTCCGTTATTGTGCATGTTTCTAAATTAAGACCCTATTTTTCACCCGAAGATTTTAAACTGTTTCATGAGCAATCCAAAAAACAAACAAAACCTCAGATACAATCACTAGATCAAACTAAAGTCAAGACAATAGATTAAATTTACCATAAAAAAACCATAATTTTCAACATCAGCGGGTATGTTCTTGGAGCACTACAAGAATATTACTTGTTTTTGGGAGTTTTTGGGATTAGATTGGGCTCCTTATGCAGGCATAAGGTGAACACTTTGATTGTAAAAGCTTTCAAATTGATGTTGATAAATTAATTTTAAGGGTGTTTAAGTCTAACTATATTTACTCATTTATTTGACATTAGTATTACTCTATTTATTCAGCAGATATTATATGATAATAGTTATAAAATCTAATGACTCTACTCAAACCTATAACATAATATGTGATTTTCAGTGATTGTGAAAACTAGATATTAAAAGTTTTTCAAAAAAGCACACTATTTTTATTTCCATTTCTCAATTAAGAATGACACCTTTTATTCCTATTGTATTTTATTATTAAAGTTTATAAACCATGTGTGGATAAAACATTATTCTACATTTGGCATTGAAAACTTATAACCAAATTTGACAATTTTGTAAAAGAGTATCAGAGAGGAATTATTGTAAGGAAATACTGGTTGAGAGTCCATTTTCTAAGTAGTTAGATTTAATTTTATTTGGATTTTGGAATTATTATGATTTTTTTTTATTTATACTTTCGGCTAGCAAAAAATACTTTCTTATGCTATTAGAAGATAAGAAAATTATTTAGTTGCTATGTAATTATTTTTATCCTCAACCAATATTTTCCCTATCAATAATAAACAAATAGTGATATTTTCTTTTGATTATACTCTTGTTTTACTATTATTATTATTATTATGATTTCTATGATGAAGTTTAGTATTAATTACACTCTTATTGAAAAATATTAGGATATGGAGTATTATTATACTATTACTTATTATTGTTGACATTGTTATTATTTAAATTTTTCTATATTATTTATTATTGATATTGAGAGTGATGCTATTTATTATTGAAAAATTGATATATTATTGAAAGATGTTGGATCCAACATAACATAAAAAACAAAGCTTAAACTAGATTTGGAGATATTTAATTAAAGAGACTGTATTCACTGGACATTGAAAAAGACTCTTTTATATATTCTTGAAAGACTTTTTTCATTTAAAGGACTTATTTAAAATAAACTATGCATTAAGTCCTTGTAGTTATTTAAACTTCCATGAGAACGAACTTTTATTGTTTTTATTATATTTTTATCTCTTGCTTATTAATATTCATAACTTATTTACTGTTATTATATGTATTATCTCCTATGCACTTACAAATGGTAAGTGATGTTGTAACATTATTGTATTTCTTTCAGGGAAATGCTCCTACCTAAATTTAATTCAGAATTATTTTCTCTTAACTATTTTATTTTAATCGCTAATATTTTTATATTGCGTTAATTTTCTTTTCTTCCATCTCTTGGCTTCCTGAGTTTGACAGTTTTATTCCAAAATTTAACTTTTCTAAATTATTATATTTCTGTTGTCTGAACTTGTAGTTTTATTTAACTATCAATTTCATACAAAGTCTTGGGGAGGGGGATAATATTACAAATTTAAATTTTTTTTTTCGCCAAAACTAACCTTTATACTATCTTAATTTTCTTATAATAATATTCCGTACTTACTTCAAATTATTAAATTAAAATCTTATTTCTAGATCTAATCTGTTAATCTGTGTGCAGACGATATAAATTCTTAATTTGCCTTAAAAAACATTATTCCAGTATGCGTAAATTTAAAAAGATGGCTCTAAATTAAAAATATTCTTAATTAAAACTTTATTTCTTAATATTCCAAATAAAACTGATTTCTTCTATGTTTTTATCAACCCTTTTTAAGAAATTCTTATTAAATTTATTCCAAAACCATACCTTTCAAAAAATATCATTATTTTATTTTATCTATTTATTTATTTTTCCGCCGTCAACGATAATGTGCATATTAATAAATTCATTTCTTTTCTTTTTCTCTTAAAATTAATCATGTATAAAAATCGTCTGCCTAAGATATTTAAAATTCGGAGTCAATTATAAATTGGTTAAATAATATTTTTTTTTAAATAAATTTATCGTCTGTTTAAAATAGCCTCGTAACTGGACAAGAATTCTGTTTACATAAAAGAATGATGGTTTGAGGTTACCGAATGTTCCAGAACTTTCTTTTCAGTTTAAAAGGGGGAAGTCTCGAGATGAAAGAAAGATTCTGAAGATTTCTTGGGTTGCTTCTTCGATGAGGACAGCTCGCTGAAATAATGATGGAATTTTTGCAACAAGGAGCGTTTCCTTCCTCATTGTCACGAATTTAATAAATGAATTTACAGCACCCATGACTAATTATTGGATCTTCTACATTTATTTATTATTTTTGTTTTTTCCCTCGCTTGCCATGACTGCGTGTTTCTGTTTAACCAGTGGAAATAATTCGAGTTCTCCTGAAATCGTCACATATATATATGTATATATATATATATTGCATTCTTTTCGAGTTGATCCACATTCCCAATAAAAATCGAATAGAAAAAAATGCCCTCAAAAACACATTTATATTACAAATTTCATAGCTCTATATTAACAGGAAGTGGGTGAAAAATAAGTAATAAGATTTGACTGCCACATACAAACAGAGTCAGTTAAAAGAATTCATGCAAGAAAAGATAAAATGAAAAATAAGTTTAAAGAAATTCTGATTTTAACAATATAATTTAGAAAAGGATATTCATTATTTTTGTTAAAATAAAATTATACCTTATTAAATGTGATGATGCATTTTATTTGTGTTTAAAAATAAATGAAAAAAGATTTCCTTTCATACTTTTTATTTATCATCCTATTTTAAATGTGACTATGAAGCATAAGAATTGATCCAAGTGTGCCACTAAAGTGTACATATATTCACAAGCATATATTGAAAGTAAAACTATGCATTCTGATACGAAAGTATAACTATGCACAGTGTTTGGAAAGTGCAGCTGTGCTCAGAAATACGTAGCGAAAGTATAACTATGCATTCAAGTGTGCCTCGAAAAAACTTATGTGTACTTTCATAAAATTTAAAAGTTTATAATTCAACAATGTAGAAACAGCGTATTTAAATGATAAATAATAAATGTTCTTAACTTGCATACAATCACATAAAAGAACAAATGTATGTGAAATACAAAAGATATGATTCTATTCTTTTCATAACAGAACAATGAGTTGATCTCAATTTCAAAATCTTGTTTCATGGCATTTTTTTTTTAACTTCATTTAATTGACTTTGTGGTGTACACAATAAAGGGTGTATAAAATATACGATTCTGATAAATCACTTCTGTTAAATCTTTTAATTAAAAATTTATATTTAGTTTTCGGTTGTTTGCTGAAATGTAAACTTGTTTTTAACTGCACAAGAATACCTATTATAATGAATACCTATTGTGACTTTTTTTCATTCTAATTCCAATGGGATGCTTGATTTCATTCATCATCTTTTACACTTCATAAAATCTTTGTTATTTTCTGTATTACACTGTATTATTTAACTTCGGTTATTATCTCTCTGTCTGGGTCAAATCGTGGGATCGATTTTTGACCCACTTTCATCGACCCTGTTTATTGTCGATGAAAATGCAATATTCATTATCCGTTGGGACCGTACCTAAAATAATGTAGGGTCTTGAAGCAAATACAATTTTTTATGTTTGTGATTAAAATAAAATATTTAACGAATCAATTTTCTACACATGTTGCACGCATTGTTGATGACAATGCATTATTCATGTATTTTCAGGGTGATAGAGAGAAAATTCCAGACGCATAATCATTCTTACACGTTTTTAATTAAAATTAAGCATGCAAATAATCTATTTTGCACAAAAGTTTTAAACTCAATCATCTCCAAACTGTTTTTCATCAGTTTTGCCACGATAATTTTTAAACAAATTGACAGATTTATATGTTTCTCGTTACTTATTTAGTTTTTGTAGATGAAGGAAATTAAATTCTCTACAAATTACTTGTATACCTAAAAAACAAAACAAAACAAAATAAAATAAATAAATAAATTTTAAAAAAAATTCTACTTATAAGGATATCTACCATACATCAGTTCATTTTGAAGATTTTTATAGCTGTTTTAAGTTTCTATAAATTTTTCCTTGTTTTCCAGGTGTAGTCGAAAGGCAAAGAATATTCAAATTAATATAAAAAAGAAATAGCGATAAAAAAATGGAATCTGGGTTTTAAACACCAAAATACTAACAAAATTAATTCACAAGAAATCAATTCTGCCGTACAAACTTAGAAATTTTATTATTATTATTTTTTAAATTAACACATACTAGTTAGTGTCCGTTTATCCTTTCGCCACGAGAGTACTTTGCTTAAATTTTAATATTTTACCACCGGTGTTTCAAAACAGGAAATTTTCTCTAGTTGAAACTCGAAAATGCTTTGATGTAATAACGTAAGTTTTACAATAAAAAAAAAATAACTGGGGAAAATAAGGAAGGTTTCTAAGAACCTTAAATGGCACATATACCAGTCACTCGTCCCAAAGTGGTAAAGATTTGGAAGTAAAAAACTTGAATGTTTCATTAGAAAAATGTTTAAAATTTTAATTATTTTTTTTTAATTTATTAAATATTGAAATTTTTTTGGTCGGTATATCTTGGTTAAGTGAATCTTGTAGATTTAATGCGGTAGGATGGCGCTGTCTGTCTAACCTACTAAGAGAAACTTCCTAAGTTGTGGCTTCTCTAAAACTACTCACTAAAGTGAAAATAATATCAAGTTTGTAATTTACAAGCAATTATGCTTACTTTTTATTAGAAATGTAATTAAAAATACTGAGAGCATTTATTTTTACTTATTACTGTCTCATATATATATATATATATATATATATATATATATATTTGAAAATAATTGACAATATTTAAATTTTATAATTCATTTTTTAACTACACGATCGTTAAAAATTTTAATTAACTTTGTTTTTATTTGTCTCATTCTAAAACCTTTTACTTCAAATTGATGCCAGCAATAGCAATTTATAATATATAATGGCTTCAATTTTGTTTTACATTTTTATACAGTTTTTATTTATTAAACCATGGGTATCAAGATAATTTCTTTTATAGTTATGAATATTTTTCTTTCTTTACGTTTCTTTTTTTTTTCTTTTTCTACGGAAAAAAACGACAAACTTTTTTTGTGTGCACACACATATCTATTCTTAATAATGGTCAAGAGTTCTATTTACTTAATTACAAGCTGTCAACATCTTCCTTTTTTGAGCTATAAAAATTAAAAAAAAAATTATCATAAAAATAGTCGTAATTTGTTGATTAAATAAAGAAAAAAATTCAGTTAAATTTATTTGATTCAAAAAGACGAAAGATTTGGCAGTTATATATAATTGATAATTGCAAACGAAATATTTTATTATAAAATTGACATTTGAAAAAATATTATCGAACGTTAAATTCCATATAATTATAAAGCATTCGAATAATAATGAAAAGAAGAAGAAAAAGAATCACATAATATTTCCTAAAATAAAATCTGACATTTTTGAAATGAATAATCTTCAAAAAATATTGTAAAAACCATTCCGATGGACATTGAACTCAAATTCGCGTTATCTACAAAAATCCATAGCTTTAAACTAGCGCTTTATACAGCTGGAACTCACCCTAATTTTCTCAAAATTTCTCTAATTTTTAATCTCACCCTAATTTTGTCTCAAATTGAACAAGTTCTAGATTTAATTTTACGCATGGGCAAACGCGTCAGTTTTGTACTAAAGTGGGTTTGTTCGTTAGCATTTTAATGTGTGTGATTTTTTTAATTCGATAAAACAACCACAGCTAATATTTTTTTAAAGATCAGTAGCACTCTAAATCAATTACAGGATTCCTAATCCAGGATCCCACTTCATTCAATTTTCGTCTTTTTAAACTTTAATGGTCACCTTAAAGAAATAAATTTCATTTTAGGTCTGCATAGTACAATCAGTTAAAACTTGCCCCATCACCAATGTCACTCTTGCAATAAGAGTATTGTACAATGTCTAACTCTGTAAATAATTTCACTTAAAAAAATAGGTGAATGTTTTTTTAATCTACGAAAGTGTACATTAATCACGAAAGCAAATATATCATAACCTCTCCCGAGTCACCCAAGATACCGAAAAAGGTTGCTTTATCTTTAAAAACTCCAGGAAACTATTTATCTTGGAAATTTAAAGAAGAATTTATAAAAAATATTTTTTTTAGCTTCCCGTAATTTTCGGAAATGTGTTACATAATAGCCTTTATAATACATTAATCAGTGCTAAGTAACCGGAAAATCAGTTTTTCAGATTCTATCAATTCTCAAGTAAACTTTTTGTAGCTGCACAACTGAATTTGTGCATGCCATTGTAATAAAATAATTTTTATTTTCTAATTATTATTAATGCTGATAATTTTATATGTTTTTCTGTTAAACATATTTCTTGAATATCAAAATGCTTACCTGAGAATATACAGTACCTGAAAACTGATATTCAGATTTGAGAAAACAGATTATTGCATTTTGAAAGCTCCTCTGAAACGTTTCCGAAGATAATAGGCAGTTAACCCATTAGTGCCTGAATTATTTTCTTCGTTAAAATTCAAACTTTGCATTTTCCCACCACTTTTAAAGCAAGAATAACTTTTACCTTAATTTATCGAGGACTTTGTCTCGAGAAAGAAAGTATTTATTTATACTCCTTTTTACTGGTGTGAAATGCGCTTACTTGAACTTTTTTAAACTGTCCCAAAAATGGGACGCTAGGCACTAATGGGTTAATAAAAAGTTATTTCTTCTTTAAGTTTCGAAAATAAATATTTTTTCTGAAATTTTTAAAAGCAAACGAACGCTTTTTCGAAATTTCGGAGACTCAGAAGAGGTTATCGTCTATTTTCGTTTTGATTATAGCACATTTTTTTCAGATTAAGAAATATTTGTCTTTTTTTTTACAGTGCATGTACATAGATTGTTCCCATTTTATTAACGTAGACACTGACTTAATTGACCTTTTGACTCGGCCGCCTCTCCTACAAATTTCATTCAGTTTACACCACTTAAAAAAATTCTTTGAAGTATATAATTTTAAAAACATTTAGTAAGACGAACTTTATTTTCCTTTATTATTGGTCAAGGCCGTAGCCAAAAAAGCATTTCGGAGGGGGATTTATTATCATGATCTCATTTTATTTTCCGTACCCCTCCCAATTGAATATTAAGGAATTTTAACAGTCTTATATAGTTTAACAGTCTATTATAACACTCTTATAATTTAATATAAATGAAAAAGTATGTGTTTATTATTGCAAGTATAATTATAATCTCATTTAATAATTCTTCGGTGATGAGTTGATTTTTGTCTCCCAACAAATGTTTGACATTTTTCACATACGTTTTGCAAATATTTTAATTCTAAGGAAATCCTCCAGTAGCTTACATCGGAACAGCTAAATAATTTCCACTGCTCTTTGGGCGAAATAAGTCTAACAATCTGTATCAAGCTACCAATTGCTGTAGTCATTTTAATTTGACTGTTTTAAAATTTAGAATTTAAATAGTTTCACAGCAGAAAACATCAAATGAGCTTTAAACATTTCTTAGAAATTGTATTTATTTTTTTTTTCATTTCATTAACGGAATAAAACAATAAAAGTATGATTTTTAAATCTTGACTATAATGTATTTTTGAATCTTGTCTATGTGTACTGATAATTAATAATATATTTTAGTGAGCTTGATAGAAATTTCGGAGGGAGATCAAACGCTGGTCATTCGCCCACTGGCTACGGCCTTGTTACTGGTGCCAAAAACAAATTTTGCAAAGAAAGATGATGTGAAGTCTGACTGGACATCCAAGTGCAAAGATTTAAAATTGAAATAGTTAGACAAAGTTGCCAAATCTTGGGCTTTTTGGACAGCAGTTATAAGTTCAAAAAATGTTGTTTTATTTATTTGGTACATTTCGGCGTTTTTGCGGAACCAGATTTTCTCTGAAATAATAGTGGTGTGGAAAAAGCCCGAGTCTTGGCAACTCTGGTTGAAATGTATTGCAAATAAATTTTTCACTGTGATGCATTATAAAGTGTTTAGATGGACGATTATTCAGATACACATTTTCTCTATTCTATTACGTACTGACTGTTTTAATGATTCGAAGAAAACTTGTAATAGAAAGTTGGAATGCATCATAAATCAAATGAGCTGCTCGTTAAGCTTCTCAAGCTCATATGGACGATTATTCATATCAAATTGCTTTCTATTATGTTGTGCAATTATTGGAAATGCATTCTCTACATATTACTGGAATAAATATACAATAAACTCCTCATTAAGATGTTCCCGTTCATATTAATATTCATACTCGTTCTATATCGTCATCTATTATAACTCGTTATAATTAATGTACAATTCATTTATTTGTTCATCTAATATTCGAACCAAATTGTTTCTTATTTTACTGTTGTCTTAATAATTAAACTTCTAATGGATTTACTACCACACATCGTAAATCAGAAGCTTATTAAAGTATTAAAGCATGTTGTATTTTATGTACCACTTTTCATAATTAGTGCTTCATTTTTTCATAATTTAACACACCGCTGTTTGTGATGATGATGTAACAAATCAATTATAACAGGAGCTATCCTGCGTGCTTGGTAAGTTTTAGTGACAACAACAATTTCTGATCGATCGATCGATATTTTCCTGTTAGGAGAAAATACACTACTTAGCGTTACAAGTTATTTTCACCTAATTGGCATTTACCTTTATTCTGGTAATTTTGCAATCCTGTTATCACATACACATTTTTAAAATGACAGCAATTAGCTAGAAAAATAATTTTTTCGTGCCCATCACATAAAAACCTTCATTAATCTCTGTTTTTTCTTTCTTAGGTAAAATGGTTGCATGTTTAAAAATGTAAAATGTTTAGAAATAATAATTAATGTTTTGAATTACATAATATTTAGTTTACCTTTAATGGATATATATCTTTTAATTGAATGAGAAAATACGTACAACAATATGGTATAATTTGACTTTTGTCGGTTAATTGAATAAACAGTTTCACAAATTTCTAGTCTTCCTAAAATTATATTTGAAGGATGTTTGGTATATTTAAAAAATATTTTTTGAATTAATTAGAGAAGCCTCTCCAAAGAAAAGCGTCAAGTGCGATCCCTCTTTTAAATACCATGTTTTCCTACTAACTACAGATTACTTAGTCGTCGTTATGTGATATTATTTTATGTTTTCTATTCATATCTATATTTTCTTAACAACATTATTTATAAATTGAAGTTCAGAAAATATTTTCACATTAAACATTTTCTACTAATAATCTCTTAACTGTCTTAGACGTATATGTACGTCTGTAGAAAATACATGCATAAAATAACGTGATATCAATCCGAGTCTTTAAAATACGAGTTAAGTTAAAATTTTCAAATGACTTGATCAAGATACTTGTTCTTTTATAAAACTTTATTTACGTTACTATTTTACGTTACTTTATTTTAATCACATTAATAAACACAAATAGACATCAATCACATCATAAATGAATTATAATGTTCTTTAACCCGGGAGGACGCGCGCCGGGCCTAAAAGACCCAGAGTGCGTTTAGTTTTTACAATTGTAACCACGATTTTTTTTTAAGTAATCTTCAACTTATTTTATCGCAGAATTAATAAGAGTTGTCTCCGTCTAAATAAAGTGAAGATTATAATTTGTTTTTATTGGTGGCAAAGTAAAAAACATTCATACCCTGGGTAAGCGCGCGTTCTCCCGGGTTAACTCGACCTTTTATCTGTATCATATAAATTACACCAGCCTATGCTGGCATTCAAATTTGTTCAGAAATTTTTCTCTCGGGAAGAGACAATGGCAGTACAAAATCCCCAATAGGGGGTATTCTCTTCCCCAAAGTGTTTGAGATGATACAATGCATCTATTATTAAGATAGTGAATTCCATTGATTATGAAGCAATTTTCGCTACCGGGACCATTATAACATTATAGCACTGGGTTGCCAGATTTGGCCTCTTTTTAAATCTTTAAAATCTGAAATTTTACGTTCACACCCGAAATTCTGTATGGTTTTGTTTTCTTTACTTAATGACAGACATTTCGTGATTATCTAAAGTAAATTTTTTTTCCAGTATTTCCGATATGAATTCGGAGTTTTAAATTAAAAGTAGAGGCCAAACTGGCAGCCCAGGTACAATATGTGATTTTTCTTACTGTTACTTCAGTAAAATACTATACACCTTCTTTAATTACAGAAATTTGCGATTTAAGTAAGGCACGGGAAATAGCGTAAGATCTCGTCGGCAGTTAAGAGAAAAAAATTTACTTCTTAAAGCTGCAATTCCGTCAATATATCACACTACTAAATGTCTGGTTATTTTTGAGGACTTCTATTACTAGTAAAATATCCGACTAGCATCTCTAATACGTATTTTATTTTCCTAGTAACTAAGATGAAAATTAGAAAAATGTTAATACGATTTATCATCTTTTTTTTTTGAAACTCAGAATTTGTGACATTCCAGAATTTAACCAACTGGAAATAACATTTGGATAACACTGATTGACTGCTTCGAAACTGCATCTCTCTATCTTTTTTATTCCATTCCATTTCATTTTTTTTTACATTAACGGTTACGTAACTACAATTAGCTAAATCTCACACATCATCTGAAACCCAGAATTAAGGCAACATCTCATCCTGCATCTGGCAACAATCCCAAAATTTGCTCTTGCTCCTCCTGTTTTGTGTACAACGCACAAGAGTCTCTCGAAGTTACAAACGATTCTATCCTACTCTCACTATTTTTTATTATTATTATTCCTTTTTAATCTTCATTTCTCTCTCTTTTTTTTCTGAAGGGCTTCCCATGCGTCTCTAAGTGTATGACCTTGTCTTGAATGGGATTCTGTTTACAATGATCGCTTCTGCGTGTCTCTCTGACTTAGGTCGTGAAAGAAAAAGAGTGTCAACTTTTTCTATGAACTCAGCCAGTAGCGTTATTGTTGGTTGTCTTTGGTTTTCTCGTTTCCTTTTGATCTTTTGCGAGATTTTCAGTTGTGGGCGTCTAAAAAATATTGAAAATTAGGGTATATGGAAGTTGCTCTTCGTTAAACAGGAATTATTGTTCTTCTAGGTAGAAGAAGTGCATCACAGTTTCTCTGTAAAAAAGTATGCAATCATAATAATATTGCACAATGATTCAATAAGTAAGTTCACAAAGGTGAAATGTAGCGTAAGAATTAATTGAGTTGTTTTTAGAGGCAGTTCTTTTTCTATGGTCATTAAGTGGAATTCTTTCCTTCAAAGTATACTTCCAAGGTATGTCTACTTTTTGGAATTTAAAAGAAATTTAGCACCACTAGATGAGACAACAAAATTTATATTTAATATTTACATAGGTGAACGTGTGATCACTACGTTCAACTGCAGAATTCTTGAGATTTTCTTCAGGTTAAGCAATGTTATATTAAGAAATGTTGGTAAAACTGTATGCTCACTAGACTTCTGAATGCAATTAGCTCACATTATGTTGCCTTGAAAGTTTTGAAAAATCTTACACGCTAATTTGAACTATGCACCATATTCTACGCTGTTTTCTTACCTCAAAATTTTATACGAAGCTGATTGTATGAATTATGAATAATTAATTGCCTTCTTGTACTGGCTGAATAGCTTATACAGTTATGAATATTTCCATCCAAAAAAATTTAAGTTAGATAAAAGATGCAGCGAAATATGTTTATACAGTAAGATTGTGGAGACACCTGTAAAAGGCAATGTTTTGCATAAATCAACAGCTCCTCTTCTGATTCTCAGAATATCCGTCCTCCTTTTCTATTCTTCATGTTCTACACCATTGCTTGTGATTCACCGCACTCATATACTTATAAAACATAAAATATACAACCATACAATTAATTAGTGGGAACTTAAAATTGTCCCCCCTGCCTTTTTGCTGAATGACTACAAATGTGCCGATCATAGAATATATGGACATGCACTCATTTAACGCTGTCTAAATCTCATTCAGTGTTGAAAAGAAATTATTCTTGATCCATACGTGTATTTTTGCTGGCTATTCTCATTGGTAGCTTTTAACACCTAAGTTAATTACATGTTGTTCTTGCTACATGAATGTAGGTTTAATACTACCGGACTGCATAATTTAGAAAGTTAATTTACAAATCTGATTTGTAATTATTACCTTTAAATACCATGATATTGATTGTTTTTTTTTTTTTTTTCAGAAACATTCTCAACATCCATGCATGTCATTGTTTAAACATTATTTTAGGTATAACGAAACATATTGCATGAAATCTGTGGACGGTTAAGGAAAAAATTGGAAGACTGTATAATTTTTGCTAAATTTAATTCGAAAAACTTACAATTGTGGCATTTTAATGTAGCACTGATTATTATTATTATTCAGTTACATCAGTGTTAATCATGCGGAGAAATTTCTTTCAAATCAGCAATGACTTTGAATGTTAGTAATTAAGATTAGGAAAACATTACAAATGCCATGAAAATACATTCTGTTTTGTACTATATTCTGAAGTAGGGTGGGCCGAAAAAAACTTTTTTTCGATTTTCGATTATGGCGGGTGCGGAAAAGTGGCCACTGGTGGCACTCAGTTCACACAAAAAATTTGAGATTTTTTGGACTTTTTCTTACCCTGCCGCAAATGGCTTGAAAATTTGCAAAAATGCTGATTTTTGAATTTTTTTAGGTAAAAAGTCAAAAATGTTAAATTAAATTTATTTTGGCTGTATTTGCTTGAAAAGGCACCTTTAATGTACCAAATGCTTAAATAAGTTCTGATAATGCATTATTTAATTGTTAAGTGTATTTTAAATAAGCCGATTTTTATAGCTTTTTCACGTATAGCAGGCAAAATATGTATTGGTTTGAATCGTTCGTTAATTTCTCTCTTGTTTATGTTCCTTGGTCTTTAAATTTTTTCTATGCGTCAAAGGTCATATATTTGGGCAGCGGACAGCAATATAACTCAAAAACAAAGCTGGAACGTGAGAAGGGGGTGAAACAGGACACTAAGCGTGCGCAATGCCTCATCGTAATGTTGAGGGAGTGAAGGAAGATATAAAAGAGACGAGGAAATTGCTATAAGGGATTGTTATTATTTTACCATGCTCAAAATCTGAGAAATTTGTTCAGAGTGGATGTGAAACCTTTTCCTAGAGAGATTCAGTACTTTTTGGATCGTTTGACTTACCATTACAGTGTTTTGTGCGTTTTATTACGACGAATTTGGAAATGGCTATTATGAAGGTCCATGCCAATGTCAAAGACACACGACAGAATGAAAAGCATCCTTTTTGGGCACCATGCTTGTTGAAAGACTTGCAATTGCCAACTTATACTGGTAACATACGCCACTACTACTGGTTGCGAAGCGATATGTCAAAAAATCGAAAAATCCAATATTAGTCAATAGATGATGTTATTAAAATGGTAGATGAAAAAGTTACCGAAATCTGAATAAAAGCCAGTGTTTTCCCAACGATCAATTTACAAAAAGATTAAAAACTATTAAAATAAGCGTAGATCATTGGAGAAATCCTGAAATCGTATGGGCTTGAAAGTAAAGACAACCCACGAAGAATTCGTACAAAATGGTGAAACCGTTTATTAGTTTTTAATCTTTTTGTAAATTGATCGTTGCGAAAACACTGGTATGGAAGCTTTTTTTCAAATTTCGGTAACTTTTTCACCAACCATTAAACTATTATTCTAAACTATCACTGTTAAAAGAAGTGTAGATCATTGGGGAAATCCTGTAATCGTATGGGCTTGAAAGTAAACACAACCCACGAAGAATTCGTACGATATGGTGAAACCTTTTAGTAGTTTTTAATCTTTTTTGTAAATTGATCGTTGGAAAAACACTGGTATGGAAGCTTTTTTTCAGATTTTTTTCCGAAACTTTTTTTCAATGGTAACTTTTTCATCTACCATTTTAATAACATCATCTATTGACTAATATTGGATTTCTCGATTTGCTGTCATATCGCTTCGCAACCAGTAGTTGTGGAGCATGATATCAGTATAAATTGGCAATTGCAATTCTTTCAATAAGCATGGTGCCCCAAAAAGGATACTTTTCATGCGGTCGCGTGTCTTTTACATTGCCATGGACCTTCATACTAGCCATTTCTAAGCTCGTCGTAATAAAACGCACAAAACACTGTAATGTAAAAATACACATCAAATGATCCAAAAAGTACCGCATCTCGCTAGGAAAAGGTTTCACGTCCACACTGAACATATATCGCAGGTTTTGAGCATAGTAAAATAATAACAATCCCTTATCGCAATTTTCTCTTCTCTTTTATTTCCTCCTAAACTCCCTCAACATTACGATGAGCCATTGCCTACTCTTTGAGTCCTGCTTCCCCCCTTCTCACCTTCCAGCTTTGTTTTTGAGTTATACTGCTGTCCGCTGCCCAAATATATGACCTTTGACGCATAGAAAAAATTTAAAGACCAAGGAACATAAATAAGAGAGAAATTAATGAACTATTCAAACTTACATATTTTGCCTATTATACGTGAAAAAGCTATGAAAATCGGCTTATTTAAAATACACTTAGCAATTAAATAATGCATTATCAGAACTTATTTAAGCATTTGGTACGTTAAAGCTGCCTTTTCAAGCAAATACAGCCAAAATAAATTTAATTTAACATTTTTAACTTTTTACCTAAAAAAGTTCAAAAATCAGCATTTTTGCAAATTTTCAAGCCGTTTGCGGCAGGGTAAGGAAAAGTCCAAAAAATCTCAAATTTTTTGTGCGAACTGAGTGCCACCAGTGGCCACTTTTCCGCACCCGCCATAATCGAAAATTGAAAAAAAGTTTTTTTCGGCCCACCCTATTCTGAAGTGTAACTTGAAAATTTTCAGTTTATATACTTTGCCAAAGTATTTAACAATATAGCTACCCTATATATATAAAATCCTAATTAAACGATTTTATGAAACGACTGAATAAACGACCGATTTTTTTACGGCGATTTCTCCGAAGTTACTGAATAATATGTGGTAAAATTAACACCGAAAATTCGTATTGATCCGCATATCTCAAAACTCATATTAGAATTTTTAAATTTGAATTAGTTTTCGAGATATTAATTTTTTTCTAATTTGCATTAAATTTCTCAATTGATGACAACATAATTATTTCACCTTTGTGAAAAAAGGTAAAAAATGGATAAAGATAGGAATTATTACATTTCTTTTTCGTCTGTCATTTTCAAATTGGACTAATAGAAGATAACTTTTATTTCAATCAATAGTGAAAACAATATTATGATTAAATAATGTTTTTCAAAAAGGATTGATAAAAAAAAATCTTAACAATCAAACAAATTTTTACTTGAATCAATCAATTATTTTAATCAATTAAGCAAATTTTTACTTATTCGGTCTGCAGGTATCAATTTAATCGTCAGAAAATTAAAAATCGTCTGTCACTTTAATCTTTGAAATAAATTCCTTGGATTTAAAAATAATGAAGGAAAAAGACACATAGAGATGCAGTAAAAGTGGTTGCAATATGATGTACATTTCATTTAAAATTAAATGTCCTCAATCGGCCCAAACAAATCTGGGATGACGTGCGGAATAGGGACCGAATTCTCTGACATCATCCTTGCTTTTTTCTCTAAATGAAAATGATATGTTTATATTTAAGCTTTCTAAAGTAATATTCATTGTATTAGAATTAAAAATAATGTTATTAAAAGTTTTCTTCTTTTTTAAGAAAACTCGTATTTGTGTTTGGGCCGAATGATCGGATTTTAGGATTACTTTTCTGGAGTTACCTCAGGTATCTCACTTTATCTCTTTTCTTTCTCTTTACTCTATGCATAAAAATAATAATTCATTGTTAACTTTCTTTTCTTTCAGTTGACAATAGCGCATAAACCCGAAGTTGTTTAAAGAGAAAATATACAATTTTTTAAGCATTTTTTTATTCTTATACTGGAAATAATTTGAATCATCATCCAAATAACGTGTTTTATGTAAAAGCTAAAAAAAAAGGGGGGAAAGGCAACAAATAAGGATTATTAATTATAGATACCATTTTTGATTTTTTAAAAAACTTACACCCTTGCAAAATATGAAAACAATTTGCAGCGGATTGTGACGTCACGTGAAATCACTCTTTTGTATCCTATGCATTTTCACATATGGCGAAAAGTGCTACTCTGGTGAAACGAATTTATAAAAGCGGACATGTAAAAAGAATGTATGGAATAATATTTCAAATGTGTAACTGATTTTAATTATCGATTTCCAAAGCAAACGTTAGCTGCCACGACAGCGGCAGATGAAACCATATTAACTGAAAATTCTCCATTGAAGACTGACTAGTAACCAGACTAAGAAAAATTATCGTTGTTCGTGACAATTTTCCGTAATTTGGTAAGTTTTTTTTTTAAACGAAAAGACAAATTACCAAGTTTTAAACTCTAAATGGGGATTAGCTCGCAGGGAGCAGAGCTTCCTATTATATATATAAACATGACAACATTTGAAAAGGCTTCATTAAAGCACTTTATTAAATAGGTGTGATAAAATATGTACAAGTGTTCTTAAAGAAAAAAAAAAGAGATGGGTGTTAAAATGATAAAAAGCTATTCAAAGCGCTTTCGGCTAAACTTGTACCTTTGTCAACTCGAAGAAAAATGACAGAGAAAAGCCAATGATTTTAACAGCCAGCATTTTTTACTTTTGAAAAACATTTGTACATATTTTATAACATATATTTAATAATGTGTTTTTATGAAGCATCTTTTAATATTGTATTGTTTTTATATTGTAAACGAATGTGAATATGGTGTTCCAAAATGGTCTATTTGTAAAGTAAATTTAATAAAAATATACATTTTTAAAAGACCTTATGTAAAATATACAGTTTTTTTAGTCAATAAATTAAATTCAAGGTTCAAAATTTTATTTCGGGATTCTTCTGCATTAATATTTTTAGTCTAGACCTTTATTGGTGCATATCTACGAAAAAATGTAAACATTTGATTAATCACTTGTTGCATTCAAATGAATCCCATCCCAGTGACTGTTTTTTAATGTACTTCCAAATGCACTAAATGCATAATGAAAGAACCTAATTACTTATGCAAATTCCAAATGTAAATGAAATCGTTTTTGAAATGAAAAATATCAATTATATTTCTTTTTGCAACTATTAGAAACGTTACAAATAGTTTATAATTCGGTAGATAGTCAATATACTGATCTTTTTTTTAAAAGTTGTATTAGATAGAGAAACATAATAAATACGTTCGTTCCAAGAATTAATATAAAAGATATAATATAGTTTAGTAACAATGATATAGTCACTAAATTACGAACTATTGTTAATCTGGTCCTTTTTTTCTTTCTGTATTCTTTCCTTTTTTTTTTCTTTTTTTGGAGGGAGGAGGGATAGACTTTATTTTCTGATTTGAAAGGATTGTAATTTTATATTATCAGTCAGAATAAGAAGAAAAAAGGAAAATAAAATTTAATAATTCATAATTCATTAATTCATAAATGCGTATACTATAAAAAGTTATATTTTATTTTTTAGAATGCATGCACATATGATATCTCCAATAATTCGTACCGAAATTATAGAATAAAACATAGCAATTTTACTTTAGAAAGATGGTATAGATATCATGTTAACAGAAAAATGTCCTAAGAGAGCAGCATTATACAAACATTTTCCACCACTTTTTCACTGATTTTTCACTACAATGCACTTACGTTTAAAAACTCATGCAGTTAACTGAATTTTTAAAGCGGTTTTTTGCTTTCACATTTTATATCACGCTTTAATGTTGTTTTCAAGTCTTTTTGGATTTTAAATATATTTTATTCTGTTGTGAAAGTCTACAAAACTAAAGTGTTCATTATATTTTGTAACATCTTCCCATTTGTTTTTATAACGACATGAAATTCTCAAAAATATCCATCACTGAGCACTGCAATCTCTGATTACTCCTTCATAACCCTTCATTACGCCAAAAAATGAACGTATTTCATAACACAAAATGAGAAAAAGCATGTGGCAGCGTTCGATAATAACTTACTACACAGGAAGCGTCCCAAAAAAATCGCTTTCATTTATGTGTTTTACCCACAACTTTTTACATATAAAAAAAGGTAGCAAGGCTTTTATTGTTCTGCACTATACCATTTTCACTAATTAGGTTCATCTACCGAACCGTATAATGTATCTTTTTCATCTTTCTCTCTCTTTTTTTTATGAAGCTAAATGAACGCTAGAGATTAAAAGAGCTTTGGTATTATATCTTTTGGAATTGATAAAAATGCCATTAGATGATGCTCAGCATTTATTTTAATAAACGCTTACTGTATAACTTTAGAGCTTTATGTTGTCAACGTTCAGATTAAAGTTAATCTTATTAGGATTCAAAGAATTTGATTTTAGCTTGCTTTTTTAAAAGCTTTCCACACTATTTCATTAAAGTATGTTGGAGAATAATGTAATATAACACTTCTTTTAAAACAATTTAATATTTTAGTATACGTTAAAATTATGTTTTTCAATTTAACTGTCCCGCTTGAATTTTCTTTAAAATCTTTTCAAACGATAAGTTTAAATTTCGCATCAAACATTTTCACTTTGCTATTATTAAATTACTTAAGAGCTTTTATACATATTTTAAAATTAACGTAAAATGCTCTTTTTTGCTGTGTTCATAATTATTTAAATACGTAGCACCTATAGTAGTTCTCCTACTTCGTCTGTTTGTCTGACTGCATGTAACAGCGCCAAAGCTATCTAGTCGAATAATTTGAAATTTAATATAAATAATCATTGTTGAATTTTGTCGAGTCATTTCAAATTTTTTGAAAATTGACTCAAAACTTAAAAAATATAAATAACAGTTTTCTTCATTTTATGAAATCCTATCATGCGTAATTAATACAATGAAATCCCATGATATATAATAATTATAGTTTTCCATGGATTACATCCTATTTAAGATTGAGTCGTATTATTTCCGTGTAATGAATTTAATATAGTGTACAATGGTAATAGATTTTGTATTCATGTATTTTTGCATACGAATGGAACAGCCTGTTGCACCAAAATCTGAATATTTATAAAACTAATTACAATATAAAAGCACTTCATTTGCCACATTTTAATTGCGATTTTCGAATTGTTTAAAGTAAGTATTTTTATCATTCATTATAATGCTTAGATTAGAAAAAGGGCGACAACTTGTGGGATTTTTGTCGGCTTGTTTGATATCGCAATTTCATTGTCTCTTGCGATAAGCTAGTGACCACATCGAATTGAAATGAATTTATCTGATCTCAATGAGTGACCATCCTAAGGGAGATCTTTATCCTCTTCAGACTTGAGCATACAAATATATATTTATTGCTTTCGCATAATCGAAATGACACCATAGATGACAGAAAGAGTCATTTTTGTGGAATCAGTACTTTAGGGGACTGGTAATTTAGGTTTACAAATATGGATATAAAAGTACTAATCCCTTTAAAACATCAGTTTAACTATCAGTAATATAAATTTACGCTATAACAAAATTAAGGTCTTTAAACAAGTAAATGATCAGAAAATATTCAAATTTTTTTATTGTAAAGCATTTAAATTAAATAATCATGAATATTTCTTACTTTCTTGGCCACAATGTCTTGAAGGTAGTTTCGAAATCCGGATGAAAATAATATTTATTTTATGAGGTAACATTGATCAGTGCTGACATTTATTGGTTATTTTTAAAGCAAAAAACATTCAGCAATAAAGAAGTAAAGTAAAAATGGAAAAAAGATCGAATGGTTTAGTTTTTATGAGGAAAAGAATTGAGGTACACATTTGTGCACCTCAAAGAAAGAGGTTATTACCTTCTCTGGAAAGAGTTTCTTTTTTTAAACCTTTGTGGTCGAGTATTGGCAAATAACTGCCGAAGCTTTGTGTCCATGATTTTGTTTTTATATTCTCTTCGCAACATTGTATTTAAAAGATACATTCTACAGTAAATTTCACTTGCGCATATCAAAGAGCAAATAAATTTTTTTCTTAAACAAGTAGTGCCAACGGAATAACTTCGTGCAAGAGATGCCTCGTATCTTTAAGATTTTATTTTGTGCTGTTTACTTCAAAATCTTTGAAGAGCAATAAAAAAGGTTATTATTGAACGCAGAATCGCTAGAGAAGAAAGCACAATTTTATATCTTTAGTAGTAAATTTTGTTGACTGTTATCCTTAACCGATCTCAAAAGAGTGCTTATTGGGCATGTTAGAAATTCACGTGGGCTATACAAAAATTAAGTTCTGTGTTATTAATAATCGAGTCAAGGCTTGTTGTATGGTTTAGTTTGTGCTCTGATTTCAAGCGGTACCAGGTATTATCGAGCAAACGTAATTGAAGGGTACAATGATAGAGAAGGTATAAAAAATTTTTCGTTTGAAATATCTCTGAGTGACAAGACTCCCGAATGATCCGCTTTTTACATATCAATATATTTTCTAAGAAAATGTTTCGTGTTACTATTCTACAACACGTGCAACTGAAATAACTTTCAGGATAGGTTTCTACAAAACTAATTAAAAAACTGGATGCCATAATTAAACGACCATACTTTAGAATTAGCTACAGACGAAATTATTGTTAATAAAGTTGCGAAATTTTGTGAAAAAAAGTGGATGGGATTTTGTTAAAGTAAAAAAAAAAAAAAAAATGTACAAAATATGGCCATCAAAAGGGCATTTTTTAATTAATTATACTTTTAGTATACATTTACGATTATTTAGAAATTTTATTTATTAGTTTTACCTAATATTAAGGACAGTTTTTCACATGTTCTTAGTATTTCCTAAGACACACTGCGGTCAACTGTGGAACATGCTATCTTACGATTAAAGATTCACTGTTAAAACTAATGGTGACACATTGCACCTTTTAAGGGTGAAAGGCTTGTCTCACTGGTGACACCCCTAGAGGAGCTAAAATGGCACCCTTAACTAGGGTGAAAGGATGGCACCCCTAATCCAGGGTGTTTCAGGGGGTGAAAGGACGGCACCACAGGAGAGAATAATGACACCCCTTATCCAGGGTGCCCCAGGAGGTGAAAGGATGGCATCTCAGGGGAGAGTAATGGCACCCCTCATCCAGGATACCTTAAGGGGTGAAAGAATGGCATCTCAGGGGAGAATAATGATACCACTTATCCAGGGTTCCCCAGAGGGTGAACGGATGACACACATAATCCAGTGTGCCCTGTCGCATCCTACAAGAAATAGCACTCACAATCTATGGCCCACAGTTGCAACCCCCTCCCTCCATCCCGCTTGTCAAGAAATTGTATTGGTTTGAATCATGAAATGCAAAGTGTTTACCCATTTTTAAATTGAATTCTGCAGAGAAAATGATCATGATCAGTCAATATTTTGAGTCTTTTTTTTTTTCTTTTAGATTGATGGAATATTATATTTTTAAACTCATTGTCAGGTGTCCAAAGAAAAATTGTAGCATATTTTTGTAACTCAGAGAGGGATAATATGAACTACAGAAATAATTATAGAAAGGTAGAGAATTCAAATTGTACTTTCATTTACATGGAGAATTTTTTAAGAAAAATTCAAAATTTTTAACTTTTATACAGTCTTTGCATTTCAAATTCACCAATCATAAGTCATCACTATTGCATTGTTAGTTATACCCAAAAGGTTTTGTTAGAATAAATCGCAAAATTTACATAACCTCTACACCTATTTTCTGCCTCTAAAAATCACTGAGTTAGAGTCAAATATTGTGACTTTGTCATGCAATTTGAAGCCTGATTTTCAATTTTATGTTTTGAATTTCTTGTAAAATGAAATAAATCATGATTTTTGACTGTCTCTAACTCGGATGTTTGGATCAAACTTTTTGGGTATGTTTAAGAAAGGGCCAGTAACTATTTTTGTGATTGGGCATTTTTAGATGCAGGAACATTATAAAAATTTGATGCTTTTTGATCTAAAATAAGAGAAAGTACAAATTGAATTATCTATCTTCATATGAATATTTTTATAATTTTCTTATAGTTTCAGAAATAATCCGTAACCATCTTTTTTGACATATAGTATATTGCTTGACATGTATTTTCATTATTTTATATACAGGGCAACTGAAAAGTATGGGGACACGGAAAAATGCTATATCCTGTAAAATATATGCCATCTATATATTTAAAACACCTGGCTATTTTTTTGGTCATCAGCCTTGAGCTTTCTACTGGTCCGATTTTGATAATTATTTTTTTAAATGAAAGTTGTTTATGTGTAGATGTGCCCATTCTGGCTAATTTTTAATTTATTTCAATTTTTCTATTTTATTTTTAATTTTAAAAGCTTTTGCATGACATTTCTTCAAAACAGTGGCAACAGGTTAAGCTTTTTCTCAAAATTTATTTTGTTTCATTATTTTCCACCAATCAGGATCTTGATCACATAGGTGATTGTGTAACTGCATTTCAAAGAAAAAAAATTGTTTTTGTAAAATTTAATCCTAATAAGATTATTGCACATAATTGTTCACTAATCGTGGTACAATACCCAGATTATTTACTGAGTAATATTATTAAGTATTATGTAAATAAAATAACAGAAGATAAACTTTAATAAAATATAATATCTAAAATGAAATTTTTTCGATGGAGGAAATGTCGTCATACAGAAACCAGATAAATTTATTCTATGAATATAATATACATTGTTATAGCTGTGTCAGTGATGATGTTATATTCACTGACTTTCATTCCTGCATCTAAATAAAGTGAATGTCTATTAATTTAAAGGTCCGTGGTGTGCACAAATGAAAATATTTCTATAAACTGCGCCATTTCTGTTTAATTATAATGAATATTTTATGAAACTAAAGAATTCTTAAATAACTGCATAAATCACGCTTTTATTAAGAAAAAATGAGTACTTCTGAAGGTGTAAATGATGTCATATTAGAAAAAAAAAGAATAAAACCTGTGATAAGCCGGTATTACTATATTCGTATCTTACATAATATCAAAAAATAATTAAAATCATTTCATTGTATTAAGTTATTGTTTAAAAAAATTTGCATTTCAGCAACAAATACAAAAATTTTATTCTTTTTAATAACAGACATATCCTTTTTTTCCGTTGCCATAACAACAAAATTAATTTTTACAATTTCATGGAGGATACAAACCAATAAATAAATTAAATTTATTGCAAGTGTAGTGGGTACTGTAAATGTGTAGTGGGTTGGTTAGGCAGTTTAGTGAGTCCCTGTTTCTATTATAATTAAAATGTTTCATTGAAATTATAATTATTGTACAGTTATCAAGCGATATTTAAACGGAGAAAAAATAAAATATGCAGATATTTTTGAATTCCTCTTCCAGGGTATAATATTAACTTCCTAAATAATTTGGCATTTAAATAATATTTAAGGTTTAGAAACCGCATTAAAAATAGATTTGTAGCTAAAGTTAAGTCCAACAAAATAATTTATGAGTTGTTTTCCTTATTTTTTGTTATTTTCTGAAGTTTGTGTATCTTTATCATGAAAAGGTATGTTATCCCTATTTTAAGAGATGGCAATTGTTTATTTCGCTCAGTATTTTACTGTCTATATAAGATTGATATATATCATACCTAATATATATTCTTTTCCGTCGATTTTCGACGGGTGCAACTAGTATTTTAATAAAAAAAAAAAGAAAAGAAATGACAATATTTTAACAAATTGTTCACTGGCTTGATATTTATTTTTTACACAAGTTTGAAAACGAAAGATCATAGAATTGACAGTCCGCTGCAGATAATTCTGATTTAAATCACTCTATGCCTTGATAATTTCGCATCACATACAATACAAACTGGGGATTTTCTATTTCTAACTTTTCTACAGAAGTCAAGTGAGTTAAGATCTGATTGTTCGAAGGCAATACACCTGTGATTAAATATCCACGCAGATGGGCGATGAAGGTCAATGTTGTTTTTGCTCCATGTGAAGGCCCCGTTGCTGGTGGATGTTCCATTAAAATTATTTTGCTTCCATGAGGCCAACACTTCGTTGAACATATTAGTTGCTGATCATTTTGACGGTTGTGAACTTTTCGGAGGACTAAGATTTTCATATAATAGAAGAAATGCTACAAAATTTTTAAATAAGCATGTCTCTTTAGTTGTGAAATGTCAAACAACGCACCAATATTTTTTTCAGAAACCCTGCTGTATCTAATAAAAAAATGTAAAACACAAATTAGAAAAGAATATGTAATAAATGCTGTGTAACTTTTAAATTAGTAAGAATATTTCATATTCTTTAAAATTCTTCCAGAAAGTTAGCCATCAAGCTATGAAATGAATTATAGAAAATAAATTCATTTTATAGCTGTGGTAAAATCACAGATGAAATTGAGTAAAAAAAAAAAAAAAAAACATTTTTATAATATATGTAGTACTTACCTTTATAGTGAACTTACGCAAATTCATATTCTATAGCATATATCCACACAGGATTAGAAATTAAGAACTGTATGTAAGGTGTCAAAATAACGCCTACAAATTTTTTTCGATGTGCCAACTGCATTTCATATTTTCTTATTTCTTTTCACTACCATGTTAATAGTAATAATATTGCATTGCATATTTAATTTTAATGTATTGAAGGGAAGTGGAGAGGAAACTTTATATATTAAACACTTTTTTTACTAAACAAAATAAAAACTGACTTTGCATAAGTATGAAACCTGATTAAACTACAATATTTGGATTCTGGAAAAACTTATTCTTTTTATTAAGCTAATATGCATACAAAACAGATAATCAAGCAAATATGTAAACAGAAAGAAAATATGAGCTTTAGATATAACTAGGGATAAGCTAATTTTTAAAATATCTGAGACAAACAGTACATCAGAAAATAAAAAGTTAGCAAATAAATGAATTTTTGATTGTCAATTATGGTGTGGCATTTAAAACATTTCCAACTCACACTTTTTTTTTGTTTGTTTGAGGAAGGGAGTACAAAAATTTTAAAACAATTTTAATACAGTTTCTTATTTTAGGAACATATAAGGATGCAGAAATATCTCATAATAAAAGAAAACCTTGTTTACAGGGGTGTAATATCCAAGGACCAGTTTATCAGTCATTGGTTAAATGGAAGTTAACTTAGAGGTTATTGACAGGCTCAAAATTCTTAAGACACGTGCTGATGTCCTGGTGCAGAGGGTAGGGGGTGTATGCTAAAATACAAATGAAAGCATTTGCTAAACAAAAATTAAAGTTTAAGAAAGCTAGCTATCAAGATTTGACGACTAGGAATAATTTTTCTATAATTTAGTTTCATTTGACGACTAACGACTGGTGATTTCTAGTCCTGTATCCACATCAAAACACTTTCTGCCAAATTGTTTTTGTGTTTTGACTTATTGCATCTGAAATTTTAATCCAAAGAGTAATTATAATGAAAGGAATAAAACACTGAATTAAAAAAACAACCTTTTAGTTCAAATAATTTTTTTATTGTAAACACCAATAATGTATTAATTATTATTAAACAAAGACGTGACACTATGTGGAACTGATGCTATTAAGAAAGTTTTGAAGACATAAGTATCTAATAAAAATGATAAAAATTTAAATTGGCTTTTGCTATAGTTAACGTTAAACAACCAAAATAATGCATACCACAAAGTAACTAAGCTTATAAAATTACCAGTTTTTGTAATTAACTGTTTATATAAAATTAATACATAGCATGAGTAATTTAACAAGTTGCTTGAGTTGTGGAGCACAATAACAGGTTGAAACACAGAAATTTCTGCATATTCTTCATGATAAAGAGTCGGAAACTTTTCTTGTATCAAACATGGTAATGTAAGTACTGTAAATGTAAGTTCACTATCTGAAATAATAATAGCACATTAAGGAATACACACAACAAGACAGTCCAATTAAAATGCATAATCAAAGTACAGCAAAAATGGTAGATGAACAAAAAAAGAATGAATAAAATTTAAATAAAATTTAAATTATAGCTCACAAGGCTATCAAAGCCTGGCAGCTAATGTGCCCGCAGGTTCTGTATGTAACGTGATAACTCTTTATATAAATATCAGATTTGGTTCAAATTTTATTTGTAGGTTCATTTTGATAAGGTTCTTTACAGATTAGCTTTGGAGGTTCATTGGTTAAATATGAAGGGGGGAGAAGAAAGTGCTACCCCCCTTAATTTATATAAATATG
Organism: Maratus speculifer; assembly: GCA_964019185.1. Classification (NCBI taxonomy): domain Eukaryota; kingdom Metazoa; phylum Arthropoda; class Arachnida; order Araneae; family Salticidae; genus Maratus; species Maratus speculifer. Next base: position 46,774,247 of record OZ025296.1, read on the forward strand.
AAGAAATCATGCAGAATTATCAAATTTTCTTCAATTTAAATGTTTTTGTTAAAATTTTGTTTTTCTTCAATTTAAATGTTTTTTCTTTTTAAATGTTTTTGTTATTATACAACGTCTTAGAAGCAAAATGTTTTTATAATATAAATTCTTATATTTTTATGTAGAATATATATTATTAGTATTACGATTTAGTTATTAGTGGACGTAATCAAGACTTATTTAGTGTTATTTTTCACATTCAATGCCATCAGTTTAACTGGGCACTTTTATCTTTATTGCCTATTTTCGGACAGCACGAGAAAATTACATGAAAACTCATACTTATCATTCAGATATTCTTTTCCTGTGTTATCATTAAGAGTTACAAACTATTTACATTATTAACCATATTTACAAAACATAATTTGCAACAAAGTGTCTATTCCAGATTAGCAACGAATTTCCCTAACATGTCCAGGTATTCCATACCAGTAATAATAATAAAAAAATAAGGAATTTTATTCAAATTTATTAGTACGCCCCTATTATGTATCCTATATTGCCACTAATCAATGAATATATGGACACAACCCCTCGTGTTTTTCCTTCCTTTTGGGAATAACTAATTTTCAACGTATTCTATTGACAATTATTTTCAAAATTTTCAAGATGTGATTTTGCGACTTTCACAAAAGTTGCTCTATACATTTGGCTAACACAATATGCAAATGAAATTTTGATATCTTTGACGCATGTGCAGTGAAAAAATTTTTAGTAAACCTACTCAATATTCAAACAATTTTTATTATGTTTTAATTCTGATTACAGGTATTATGTGCAATGTTGTTTGTCGAATTTTCTTAAAAGAATGTTACTTTATATTAAGAACTCTTCAAATTATAAGCAAAAATCTTGGGTAAATTTGAGACTGTTTTTCGGATTAGTAGAAAACCGTAATTTTTCTACGACTGTACATGCTATCGACATAAAAATAATGAGCACAGTTTATTACAATAAGCCACTTAATCATAATCTACAGTTTGAGCGCTTTTGCTACATTAGTTTTGACACGGTTATCCAAAAGATATCCAAAAGGCATTCATTCTTCTTTAATTTGTTGACTCTCCCCTATTGGAGTTTCGGAATAAAACCTTCAGGGAAATATATGACTTGTACTACACTACCTGACTATTGAGTATCGTCCACTTGCGATTTTAGACATTTTGTTGAATATCTAGAAAAATACATGAGGAATTATCCTGAAACTCTCAGTGTATAAACATAATAGGACAGGTCATATATATCCGTGAAGATTTTTTCCAGAAACCTTACAGGAGACCGCCAACAAATTAAAAAAAAAAAAATGAATATCTTTCGGATAACCCTGTCAAAACAAATGCAGCAGAAGCGCTCAAACTGTAGATTGTGATTAAGTGGCTTATTGTTATAAACTGTCTTCATTTTTATGTCGATAGCATGTATACTCGTAGAGAAATTAAGGTTTTTATAAAAATAGTCCCAAAATTTTCCAAGATTTTTGCTTATAATTTGCAGAGTTCTTAATATAAAATAATATTTTCTGAAAATCTGACAAACAATATTGCACATAATACCCTGTAATCAGAATTAAAAAATAATAAAAATTGTATGAAAGATGAGTAGGTTTACTAAATAATTTTTCACTACGCATGCGTCAACGATATCAAAATTTCATTTGCATATTATGTTGGCCCAGTGGCCAAGAGGTTCTGACCTCAAACTGGTAGACGGTAGGTGCTGGGTTCGAACCCAATCGCGACCGTCGGCCTAACTGTTCGGAGTTTTCCGTGGTTTTCTTCGAACCTTGCGTAAATACGGGTTAGGTTCCCTTAGAAAGACCCCCACGGAGGGCACCTTACCCCTTAGGGCCTATATCCCACAGTGTAGATAATTGGCCGACATACATACACACATATTATGTTGGCTAAATGTATAGAGCAACTTTTGTGAAAGTCGCAAAACCATAGCTTGAAAATTCTAAAAATAATGGTCAATATAATAAGTTGAAAATCCGTTGTTCCCAAAATGAAGCAAAAAAAAAATGAAGGATTTTATCCAAATGTAGTAGTAAGTTCCGTATTGTGTATTCTATATTGACACTAATCAATGAATATATGGATACGACCGCACTTGTTTTTGCTTCATTTTGGAAATAACGGATTTTTAAGTGATTCTATTGACGATTATTTTCAGAATTTTCAAGCTATGATTTTGCAACTTTCACAAAAGTTGCTCTATATATTTAGCTAACATAACATTCAAATGAAATTTTGATATCTTTGACGCATGCGCAGCGAAAAATTATTTAGTAAACCTAATCATTTTTCATACAATTTTTATTATTTTTTAATTCAGATTACAGGATTTTATGTGCAATGTTGTTTGTCACATTTTCAGAAAATATTATTATTTTATATTAAGAACTCTGCAAATTATAAGCAAAAATCTTGGAAAAATTGGGGAGTATTTTTATAAAAACCTTAATTTCTCTACGAGTATACATGTTATCCACATAAAAATGGACACAGTTTATAACAATAACCCACTTAATCACAATCTATAATTTGAGCGCTTTTGATGCATCAGTTTTGACAGAGTTACATTCATACTTTGTTTAATTTGTTGGCGGTCCCCTATAAAGTTTCTGGAAAAAATTTTCACGGAAATATATAACGTGTACTATATTGTTTATACACTGGTAGTTCCAGGATAATTCCTCATGTATTTTTCTAGATATTTTGCAAAATGTCTAAATTCGCAAGTGGACGATAATCAATGGCCAGGTAGTGTATTATATTTATACACTAAGATTTTCAGGATAATTCCTCATACATTTTTCTAGATATTTAACAAAATGTCTAAAATCGCAAGTGGACGGTCATCTCTGGCCATATAATGTATATCAGGAGCTTTAGGGAACTGGCTAATTCTTTATTTCCCCTTTTGCTATATGGGGAAAGTCGGGTGGAATGGGACAGTAGGTTTTTCTTTTTGTGCATTATTCTAAATATTTCATCGATCGCACACAAGATGAAGCAATGGTTATCCATTCTTCAGTTTAAAAAAATTAATTCAAAAATCCAATTTAAATTTGAATTATTTGCTTTCAATATATTAAAGGCTTGTTTATGTATAAATGTAATAGTTTTCCTATTTACGGAACATTATACTGTATATTATCCATAATTTAAGCTACGCCTAAAGCAGCATTTTTGTTTGAACAAGAAGTTTAACACAAATAAGGAAGTGGCGAGGAATGGGACGCGCCCAGTTCCTTTTTAAAATTAATAATAATGCGAATTGCTAACATGCAAATATTTTTAGAGGATAATATATTAATTATAACATTGATAATATATATATTCATACTTCAAAATGTAAATAAATTGGTGATTATTTAAGGCGCAACGCTTGGCACAGAAAAAGACCCGGATGATATGAGGGGTCTAAGAACGCCCTATGAGGGCGTTCTTTTCAAATATTTCGCACAAATTTTAATATTTTTACGTGATTGTTTTGCACAAGATTGCTGAGGGCAATCCGCAATCGGCGTTGTTTTTATTTTTTCAGTTTTGGTTTCAGATTTTTTTTAAAAAATTACTTTAACTTACGAAATCGGTTTAAACTGGTTCTGAAATTGAAACTATCGTTATCCAAAAAATATAAAAGCAAAATCGAAAAAAAATATAAACTAGGCCGGTTATGGATCATCCTCAGCTGTCTTGTTAAAAAAAAATCATGTAAAAATATTAAAATTTGAGCTAGGTATTTGAAAATAACGCTCCTGTAGACTTTTACATTATCATCCGGGTATCTTTCTGTGCCTAATGTGGGGCCTTAATGACACCTATGACAGAGAATCCTGAATTTTCATTCCAGTCATGAAGATACTGGAATTTTATATTGTGGCATATACATTATCAACTTGCAACCTTTGATTGTTTATCTTACCGACACTATAGGTTATTTTGTGCCTTATAGCTTTTTTTATTATTGCTGTCCCATAACTCTTAATGAGGAGATATGAGACACATATTGAAACTTACGTTCTCTTTAAAATAAAACAGTATTTGCACGTTATGTTTCTATATTGTTCAGGGGGATTAAAAAGTGTTCTACCTTGCATCCTATAAATTGAAATTATTCTTTTTGTATATAAAAAAAATCTTACTTTTGTAAAAAAAGTCCCACACCACCCCACTCTCCCCTATATAGATATTATATATTAATACACCATTTACATGAAAATAGAATTTTTATCATTAGTATTAAAATACAATTTAAGGGCTAACAGTTTATTGTATATACTTCTCCCCAGGCTTTTACCGGTAAAAAGCCAACCCTGTTTATTGGTCTTGTTTCAGAACGGGTGGAATGAAAGTTTTTTAAAAATTATATCATTTGAAAAATGTTTAAGATTTATAAATGACAGTGCAAAAATCGCCTTTAAAATACGAGATCTTCATCACCTGCGGAAAAATTTCACATTTGTGTAAAATTACGATATAAGTTTTTATTCATTGTTATATTTTTTGAACACACACTATTTCTGTAAACTATTCTAAAAGTTCAGTGGAGTAAATACAGATTGTTTTCCTTTTATAATTTGAATGTTCATGACTAAAAATTTGTCATATCGGATGATGTTGATGATTGAGAAAGGGGGGGGGGGGTACTGATTACGGTCTAATCAAACTTAAATTACTATTATTGAAAAAAAAAATATTTTATTTTATTTAACCATAAAATTCTGCTACTAAATAAGGTTTAATGCGAAAGAATACTTTCGAAAAAAAAATGGGTGTAAATCTGCATAGCCGATAATCAGATCATAAGATATTCATTTCAATTCCCTAACATTTTCTAACCTTTTTGAAAGAAAATGAAACCAAAAGTATGAAAATATGAAGAATTGGGAGTAAGAAAACATAATGGTAAACCGAAGATACCGCTAAATTCGGGTTTTTAGGCATTTCCCACCAATGTATGACTTGGCTGACTAATAACGTTTTAATATGCAAATCGAGGTTTTATCCGTGATTTTTATTTTTAAATGTGACTAAATGATTGTCCGTGCTACCGCCCCCCACCGATCTAATCTTATTATGAAGATTATTTTGGAAATAATGGTGGTTAATAAGGAAAATATTAATAATGAAAACCCTGTAAATAAGTTTTGATTACTTTAAGATTTGCAAGTATTCAATTGTCTTAAATGAAAAAGTTACCCCCCCCCCCCTCTCAAATAAAGACAAATCAGGTATACTGAAACAATATATAAGTTACGCGAGGCTGCAATATGGTGTGAATTAGCCTTTACTGGAGGGGTTCGGATAGCATCTATCCGACAATATATGCAAAGCCGGCCAGATGCTGTCCGAGATTCCGTGTAAAGGTTAAAATTAAAACTTTGCGAATAAAATTAATTGCTTTTAACTGTATATAGACGCAAAAACATATTTTAACCTTAACTGCTCTGACAAAAATTGTTACATAACTACTGTGACCTGTCTGTCAGACCATTTAATCTGAAGATGAATAAAATGTTTCATTAATTCTCAGAATACTATTTATGTATTAAACATTATGTACAAGAATATTATAAATCAAATTCAGCTATTCAAAAGTATTTAGAGGTAGTAATGAGACTTCAAACTAAACAAATTTGACCAGTATCTATAGTTAAACTAAAAATTACCAGTTAAACTGTGAAACTTGAAAAACTCACGGTGTCTGAGACCACTAACAGCAGTTAAGGGTTAAATCTAAAGAGTTGAGTTTAAACGCAAGGTAAAATGGTCATAGAATATTCCGATTGCAACAAGATTCGTCTATAATAACTGATTTGTAATGAAAAAATATGTAAATATTTTTACAATCTTTCATTTCGCTCTTTTTAATTGTGCGTCCTTAGGATTCCCGTGCCTAGAGCAGTTTGCTCCAATTGCTCCTAAGGCCTCGATAAATAGCTAAGGCCTTAGCTAAGACCTCGATAAATAGCTAAGGCCTTAGCTAAGACCTCGATAAATCATTTAAAAATATTGACATGTAAACAAGAAATTGTAAAATAACTTCCTCATAGGTTTAATATTAGCAAGCGGGTATTTTGGTGAGAGTGTAGCTTGTAGCTTCACATAATAAACTTACCAATCAATCATACTAACAAAAAAATCTAATTTACTTTTTTCTTATGACATTACATATAGGGATGTACGATAAATTAACGTAACAATAAAATACAATTAAATAAAATTAAATATTACCTTTAATCAGACTTTGCCCGGTTCACTGGTCGCGCAAATCGCATCATTAAGTCCTCATTGTTGTTTTATTGTAGCTCAGTGGTTAGTCTTCAATTAATATAGCCAATTTACACACCGCCATGTTTTGCTTTGCTCACACCCGTAAACTTTGCTTGCCGACACCGAAAGCAGGAAGACACACGTCATAGCGCATGCGCAAGTTGCCAGTCACCCGATGAGGTGGTACATTGCTACCAATACGAAGTGCATGGCACCTTATTTAGCTCCCATCATCCAGGAACAGATCTGTCGTCACCCCAACCACATATTCAAGCTCCTATGACACCCTAGGGTTCCAAATGGCACCGCCTTTTCACCTCCGGGTCCCAAATGGCACCGGTTTGTCACCTTTATTTTTAACAGTGTTATATCTGAAAATGTTGACCATCATGTGGAACATGTGCAATTGTAATAATATTTGTAAACTATCGTAGATGTATGCTAAGTCTGTATTTCATTAAAAAATTTCCTTGGCGCAAAATTTTGAACTAATTTTTATTCACTCAAATTTCCATATCCTTATTATGTTCTCTACAAAATTTTACAATCTTCTGAAAAATAGTTTCATTTGTAAACAACATAAAAATAGGGTCGTTTAAATATGACACCCTGGCCTATTTACATACAGGGTATTTCATAAAAGAAGGGGGAAATTTTAACAGGTGATATTACGCGTGCAATTAAACAGCTTTCATCAAAAAATGCATGGTCGGGAGTGAAACTCAAAGATTCTTACGCATTTAGAAACTTGGTCCATGCAAACATTAAAGTTCCGTTACTGTTGCGAGTTATCTGAAGGGAACATTTAATGTACTGAATTGCAAATGGAAACGACTCACGGGCTCAACGATTGTATGGAGAGCGATTACCCAACAGGTTATCACTTAATTGTTCTTTTTGTGCCCTTGCTTCGCATAACACCATCACCTTCAATGCCCTTCAGCCTTTTTTGCCCATCTTTTGTGAAACCACTCTGTATATATATTAGAAAATACTGGTATTCAGAAAGCAAACCATCTGGAAGTCCTGCGATGGTCCAACTTCCATTGGAAAATATTTGACTGTTCATATATTTTAGTTGAGATTTGATATTCACATGTCGGAATATACGATTTTGCTGTTGATCACGAATCACATTAAAGGACTATAATGTCCAGTTTTACTAAGATGGATTTGTAGTATCTTCAGCCACAGAATTTGAAAATTAATAGAGATGCAGTATACCGCCATAATAGTTTGCAAGGAGGAGCCGGTTATTACTCAACTTTTTGTTCTCATTCAGCTCAAACAGAACAAGATTAATTCACTTGAGGAGCCTTAAAGATCAGTCGTGTCAAAGCTGTAATAAACTTTAAGTTTTCGGGCCCAATTATATCTTGTCGTAAATGGTTTTAGGACTCATTTTTGTCTTCATGTGAAAGCGACATATCTCTTTTCTATTTTTTTAAATTCTGTGATCTTGAGCATGAGGCTCGAAACGAAAGGACTTAATGAAACTGCTTTCTGAACTTTTCTCGAATTTACACGCCATCATCGAACTTCAGTTCATCGAGCATTTTTGGATTTATTTTAATAAGACATATGACTGCTGTGTACCAAAGTCTTTAAAGATTCCATAAAGAATGTTGCTAAATGCATGAGCTTAGCTTTTCATTTTAGCATCCAATAACTTGATTGTGGCGTTAAATATGATACCTAATATGTATTATAGATCGGAAATGATATATTTTTGTATAAGGAATTACCGTTTAAGTTTGATGGGGTGCTGAAAATTAGCAAAAGAAGGCATTTTCAAACAGCAAAATATAGGCGGAAACGAACGCTTCACGTTGTAGAAAGCGCTATGTATCCCTAATTTTTGTTCACGCGCAAGGCTCTCTGACAAATTCTGTCGATAGTCATTCGACAAAGTGACTTTGAAGAAATAACATGAGTCATCATTATATGTTAAATTAATATACAGATATGCATCTAATTTTCGGTGCGATAGAGGGAAAAGGTCGGAGAGCTGCGCAAATGTATGAAGGATACTTCTCCAACTATTGAAATCCTCAAGATCAAATGTTTGCACATGTTCATCAACAAGTGTACAAAATAAGATCGGTTACCAGCACCTGTCTTGATAGAAGAAGCAACCGATTGACCAAATGAAGAAACAATCATATAGCGTTCAGCATAGCGTTGCACAGCTCTCCGATCACTTTCCCTATTTTGCACCCTAAATTAGATGCATATCTAGATATTCTTTTATTATATAAGGACTCGTGTGATTTCTGCATAATCACCTTGTCGAAAAATATCCAGCCTGTCTTATCACTAAGTTTTATGCATGAGCAGAAATTGTGGATAAACAGTGCCCTCTACAATGTCATGTGTCCATTTACGCCCATACTTACCCATATGAAATCGTCTTCTTTTGTATTTATCCACCTTCCCACCAAATTTAAACTATCGTTCTTGATATACCCTGTATAACTGTTTTACACAGAAATTTTTCATTTTTTTTTTTCAAAAATGCATTTTTGTACTAATTAACAATTTTTAAATTTATAAACAGGCATGAAGACGAAATAATACAAAATACAAGATATAATTTCAGTTCGTACAAATTTCATGTTTTTATAATTATTTGTTTAAAAGTTCGACGCAAAGGATAAATGATACCATATCTTTGAAAGTCATAAACATTATACATTTTATTATTTTATGCATCAAAAGATTCTACCTAGCTTTTTTAATACAAAGTATACACTGAGTGACCCTTTGGCTTATTGAAAGATGACAGTATATAGCTAAAAAAAGAAAGTTACAAACATTTTATTTTGCACCATTTTTGTTGAAGAAAAAAGAAGAAAAGAATCTAGGTTGCAGCTCATTATCATCAACTCCTCAACTGATGAAAAAGTAGTTAAAAGGTGTACTAATAGAAAACCTTTTTTCAAGAAGTTTTCGCCGCTGCTTTTATTACATGCTTTTAGGGCAAATAACCCACAAAACTATCTATCCAACCTTAAGAGTTTTTTTTTTTTATTATTATTAAGAAGAGAACAATTTGTCACTTTTCGACCGATAATGCAGAAGAAGAAACTAAAAAACTGTTTATTAAGTAAAAATTGAAGGATCCTAGAAGATAAATTTATTCTAAGCGATTCTAGAGAAATAGGGCATTGAGATATTATTTTTTGTATGAACTTTTTCTTTCCTCATAATGTTAAAGAATAAAATGTGTCTGAAATCGGCTGGTGAAGAAACATAAAAATATTCGATATTTATTAAGTAAAAATGGTTGAAATATAGAATGTCTTTGATCAGTTAAGAAAAAACATAAAGTTGACAAAGATACAAATTCTATAAAATGGTTAATTGTATTATTTTAAATCTATAGATAAACAGAGTGTTTCAAAATTATATGTCAGAAGTGTAAAGTCACGTAGAGGGGCGGGGGCCTAAAAAAACAAATTTCGTTTAAAATGTGGGTGGGAAATATGGTACTGAGGCAGTAGAGAGCGCTGTTAAATGAGACGGATGAGACGGCTCTTCGTTCGCTTGAATCGTTATTTCCCGCATGAATTTCGAGCAGTTTGCGTTATTACACCAATACGGAACAAGTTGACTTGCACTTCATGTATGGGATTTCGCAAAGAAATAGATTGGCTGCCCAAAAGATAATATAAAGCAAATATTCTCGCTTGGTTTCTGTAAAATCACATGCTTCAGGTGCATAGGTTGGTTAACAGGGTTTACAATACAGGGTTCCCAGAACCACAAGATTCCGCTAGACATTGGAGATGGTTTAGCCTTTTATTTCATGAACTCTAAAAGCAAAATATCATGGTAGCACATGGACTTTACATTTAATAAATTAATTTAAACTTTTAATTCATTTCGATTTTAAATTTATTAGAAATATTATCTCTCGACCAAGAAGCAAACTTAGTTCTTTCATTATCATATTTTCCTGAAGACGGCCGCAGAAGAGGTGCGAAACGTTGATATTTTTATTTTATTTTAATTGTACAAGTTCATATTAAAATTCTTCTTTTGTGCACCATTGAGCAATATGTTGTATTTTTAATAAATACATTCTTAGTAGTTAAATTTTATGGTGTAATTGTCCAGTGTATATTTATGAGAATATTTGCTTTGATGTAGTTTGCATAACTTAAATTGTTCCATAGTTTACATTTAAAATAGTAACCAGTTAGCGCGATGTATTAAAGGGAGGATATTGACATTTGTCTCGATGATACGTACGGCTATTTTGATGTGACTGGTGAACTTTGGCCAAAAATGGTAATTTTGGACATTGGCCTTTTCATACCAAATTACAGATACATTTTATTGAGTTCTAAAATTATATATGTTATTTATATAGTGTGGGGAGATATTAGTGTTGAGCCACTGCTCCAAAATATTTAATATCCACAATTCTGACATATTTATTCTCTTGTATTATTCCAAGTGTATGATTGTAAAATTATTACCAAATGTTTGTATATATATATATATATATATATATATATTATGTGATATCCTGTATTTCTTTCAAACAGCTTTATACTTTCCATCTATTTTCCTCGCTCTACAATTATAGCAACGAAATTAATCTGAATTACGTCCAGTCTTTTTCGTCATTGTTGCTGTTGGCACTTTGGCACACTGATTTTCCTTGTGACTTCTTAGATTTTGTTTGCTAACACTTTCATAGAAAACAAATTTCAGCATTCATGACCTAATTTATAATGTAAGTGTGTCTTTTAAGAAAACACCTTCTTGTGTTTCATTGCTTGATTTGTGGCCTTGTATTAAATGGGAATTTTGTTTTTCTGTGTGTGATTTGTCCCTTGTAAAAAATGTGTGTCGTAAGAGTTAAAGAATCCCTGTGTATGTCTTCAAAATTTATGAGGAAACATTACTCCATTTAATAATGTATTACATTCCGCTAATCCAGAATGGATTGGAGGTGCTATAAAATATTAAATAGCTGGAATTCTGAAAAAGTTATTCGTTTACGGAATTCCAGATGTATGATAATAAAAGTATCACTCAATTTATTTCCATCTCTACGTGCGATTTTCTGCAACACTCCTAGCGTATAAAATTGTACATTCCTCCTATTACTCTTTTTATAACCATAATATCAACAAAATTAAGTTCATTAATACCCCCTTCTTATTTTTATTGTTGTTATTTATTTATTTTTCTTTTTTTTGTGTGCGTGTGTGTTTTATTAATTTTTATTTCCGAACCGTACCACGAAAAAACAAATTTCACAGTATGGAATTCATACGTAAACGTGTCTTTTAACACACGAATAAACCTCCTCTAGTATTTCATTGCTTCTATTATCATCATGTATTGAATAGTGATTTGTGTGTGCTTGTTTGCGTATGTTTTGTCTCTTCTTCCCCCTTTATTTTGTTGCAAAAGTTTAAGAATGCCCTTTATGTATTTCTAACTTCTATGAAGAAACATTACAGAAAGGTATAATGCTTTGTATTCTGCTAATCATTATTGCAAGATAATCCGCTGCCTCAAAATATTTAAAATTCAAAATTCTCAAATATATATACTTTTTTCGATATTCAAGATGCATGATGGTAAAATTATCGTAAGATTTATTTACTCCTCTACCTGTATATGTTTTTAAATTATATATAGAAGATTATATATAGATATTTTATATATATTTATATATAAAAAAATAATATTTTATATTTTGAAATGGAAGAAAGAGATAGATAGAAATGCAATATGTCGTAAAAACGGTTCGCACTATGATGCGTGTTGTCGCTCAAATTCAAACGCCTTCATTCAGTTCAAATAAATAGACAGGGAGGCGACAGCACAAACAATCACCTCATCGAGTTTACAGATGAAACTCCAGAATTAGTTAAAACTGATTTCGCATACTCGCAGCCGATCTGCGAATTCCCTTCTTGGTGGAAAACACCTGAAAACATGATTTTAGCGGTTGTGTTGATTTTATCTTTGTGTTTTGCTTTTCACAGTCCTCCATGTTTTCATCCTTTTGGGTGCAGGAAAACAGCATGGTAAACCTGCGAGTCAACCGCTAAAATCGGGTTTTCAGGTGGTTTTCATTCGTTTTTCATTTCATTTCTTCGAAGTATGACTTGCCTGACCGATTGCGTTTTAATATGCGAATCGAATTTTAACTAATTCTGGAATTTCAGCCGTTAATCTAATAAGGTGATTGTCTATGCTACCGAGTTTCGATCTAAAAACAATCACATGAGACAGGGTGCAACACCCGTGCATTTTTTCTCTAAATGAAAATGATATTCTTATATTTAACCATTCTAAAGCTGGATTTTATTGTATTATGAATAAAAAACTGTATTAATAAAAGTTTTGTTCGTTCTTAGCGAAAGCACTTGATTGTCTATTGGGCTGAATGTGGCGGATTTTAGAATCACAGTTTTGGCATCAATCATATCACCACATTTCATCTCTGTTCTTTCTCTTTACTCTATTATATTTGCAATATCATCATTGGGAGATGAGCCATTGCCATAAAATATTTCATATTTAGAATTCTGAAAAATTTATCCTTTTTCGACATTCCAGATGTATGATAGTAAAAGTATTAGCGAATTTATTTTCACCTCTACTTGCGATTTCCTGCAATACTCCTAGCGAATATGATTATGCATTCCACCTATTTCTGTCGTTATAACGATGATATCAACAAAATTAAGCAGCATGACGAGCCAATTTATGAACTTCTCACCAAAAAGAACGGTATTTTCGACATCGCGTGACTAACCTTGAAAATGAGGATTTCCTTTTATTTTCCTCTTATTCTTCGGATATCACAGAACAAACAGTAGTAATCTCGTCCTCAGAGTTCTATATATTTTGTTCAGGATCAAAACAAGAGCTATTAGTTACGCTCCGCTTCCCAACAGTTTTTACGTTTTCCGAATAATCTGTTTTCTTTTTATCTAGAAATATATTTCATTTGTTCTTTTCTTCGTTGGTATCTAACTCTTGCAAGAAGAGGCATTTGTTAACATGGATTTTTTCTCTACCAGCAGTATAATAATAGTAGAATAAAATTAGTCTTTATTAGTATAGTTAAATTTCGATTACCCGATATTCAAGTATCCGGCATCATATATAACTCGTCACTGATCGTGACTTTACTGGTGTATTTTTTACGCGATGGAATTATTTTTATATATTTAACCCTTCACTGTACCTTGTGCCACATCTGGAACATGCCTAAAAACACTATAATTCACATTATGTGCCACGAATATGGCCAATATGATCGCTATAATTGATCAAGTACAGTCCAAAGAATGGAATAGTACTTATTTTGTGCATGTCAGATGACTCTATTTGACAATAGAATTAGAATTTGTTGTTCGGAAACAAACAAGCAACAACAAAAATTCGATCAAACTATTAAGGCAAAATTTATTTTTATAATATTTACTGAATACTTAAAAATATTAATATAAAGAAAATTTCAGAGTGCTAAACAGATAAAATTAATTAATTTAAACCCATTTAATTTCAAAATATAGCAATACAACACTGTAAAAAAAATTTCCGTTAAATAACGGAAATAGTACTGGTAATCTAGACGTCAGTACTATTTCCGTTATTTAACGGAAAAAAAATCCGTTTTTTTCAGAAATATTTCTGGGTTTTTTTACAAAATATTTCCGTTTTTTTTTTTTTTTTTTTTTTTTTTTTTTTTCATATTTTTTATATGAAAATTTTCTCTTGAAAGCCAAAAAAAGAATTTTCAAGAACAAACTGGTATTTTTATTCTTTAGACAAAGACACATCAGGTTAGAACACATACATTTAATTTAAACAACAGTGAAGAAATGTTACTTACCCTCGATGGGGATCGAACCTAGCACATGTCCCATGGCAGCTTGTGTAATACCATTACGCCATAGTTATGCATACAGAGTTTCAAATATCTTTACTTATTTCGAATGATTTTATAAAGCAAAGGCCTCATGTTGAACGCGGCATTAATTTTTGTAGAGAATTATTTTCTATATGAGTGTACAGTTCTAAATGTTTAACAGATTTTATTTCCATAATTTCGAATATTTAGTTTTTAATTTCAGTTCTATGAAAAATAAATTTTAGACTTTAAAATATTACATGTACTAAGAGTTGAATGCATTAAAAAGTTTTGCTTCCTTCATTTTAAGGAGATTTTTAAAAGTTTATTGTAATATTATTCATATTTATTTACTTATTTATTTTTGAAAGGATATTCTTAAAGTAATATTAAAATATATTAAAATTAAAATTATTTTATTAATATTTTACTATTACTTTTATTAAAATATATTAAAATTAAAAGTAGTTTTTTTTTTTCATTTTAAAATATATGCTATAAATGAGTTAAACATTATTTAAAAATCCTAATGGAAATAAACTAACTGAAAATAAACTAATTAACTAATCTCAAACTTAAAAGGGATTAATAAAATTTCATAATTTTAATTATTTTTTAATATTGTAAAAATATGTTAGATTTATATTATTAAAACAGAAAGAAATAAAGAAAATTATTAACGAAAGTTGTTCATAAAACAACTCTATAATGTTTTTCTATCCCAGATATAGATGGCGACACTGGAGTTATTTACGGAATTTATGCTGTTGTAATACGGAACTTCTCTGTTTTCAGAAAATTTACGGAAAACTTACTATTTTTATAATATCAAAATATCAATAACGGAAGTTCTGATGTTTTTTCAGAAAAATGGAAACTATTCTGTAGAATTTTACGGAACAATTTGTGTATATTAACGGATATTTTTTACAGTGAAACATTTAAAAACCCCAATTGTGTAACTAAACTATATGGCATAAAATATCAAATTTGAGCTGAAAATTTGAACTTTAATTTTTAGGGTTTCGTTCGTTTGACGAAATCCTATTCATCTCTGTTCTCTGTCTGTCTTCAAAAACTGTATACATCAGACTTCAAATTATGTGTAGTTACTGCTGTATACCCTGTATCCCACAACAAATCATAAAATTTTGAAAAGTCTATTAATTTAATTAAATCAATTTTATCAATATACCCGGTTGTTTTTGCGATTTAAATTGTAAAATAGAACCTTAATATAAACGCTTCTCTTTGAGACATCATGGCTTGGACGAAAATCGATTTTTTTAATTAAATAGAAGGTCCTAAGTTTGAGCTCCTGTGCTGAACTTGAAATTTTCCTACTAATAAGTTGGATTTAATTGAAAGAAATTTCGTATATTTTGCCAATTTAAGGGTTTATTTGTTTATTTTTATCACTAACATTCATGACATTTTTTGGAATTCTATTTTCTTCCTGTTTTAAAAACTGTTGCGATTTGTTAATGATTCAGTATTGTAAATTACAGTTAAATATTTTTTTTTCCATTTTTAGAAGTTTAAAATTTTATTTACATTTCCGCTAATTTTTTTAAATTACGAATTTTCAAAAAATTTGAAATTTTGGATTTTATTTATAAAATTTGATTTGAACATTTTTAATTTGATTAAAATTAATAACTACCTTTCGTAATTATTTTAAAATTAAATTTATTCATGCTACCTTCAATGTAAGATGCTCATAATTATTAATTAACAACTTGGATTTATTAATTAAAGAATAAGTTATTTTGAAAGAAATATTAAACGAAACCATCTGTACGATCTGCGCTCACATTTAACTACTTGCATTTTACTATTTTCCCATTATTAGACCGATGTATAGATTTCAAATAATTTGTTTTTTCATAAAAGAAGAAAAAATTGTGCAGTGAAGGGTTAAAGAAAGGTTGTTTGATTTTATACACTAGAGATATTTTTATCCTGTCTTCCCCAGTACTGGTCTTTATACTTAGAACACTGACATATTTTAAAAAGTGACAAAATAATGTTTTGTTTCAAATACAGTATCTACGCGTGTTTTTTTTTTTTTTTTTTTTTTTTTTTTTTTTTTTTTTTTTTTTTAATTCTGTATATATTTCTTAAAATTTGCTCTAAAATTGGGGTACGGGGGATTTATAAGTACTTCAGATTTGATGGACTTCTGAATAAAAAACTGACCTATGTATAAAATCACTGAACTGCAATTTTCAATTGTAATTTATTAAATCACAAAAGAATTCCTTTTTTTAAGGCTAACTTTTATTATTAAATGTTAGACTTTAAAATGATAAATCAGTTTGAAAAGTTTTTCTTTTACATTGTCGAAATATGTCATCAAAAAATGTAAAATGTACATCAGCAAGTTCATGGAAAAGTCCTGTGAATTAGATGATTAACCTGATTTAGAAAACTCCGTCATTTGACTTTAAAGTTTCAGGACACTTTCATTGGTAATTTTTTAGTAATTTGAAAGAGAATAAGTTGGTTTATGCGGGTTATTATCATTATGTGGGATGTGGGCTCTAAAGGGGGGAGGAGGGGTGCTCTCCGTGGGGGTTTTTCTAAGGGAACCTAACCCGTATTAACGCAAGGAAATCCAAGGTTCGATGAAAACCACAGAAAATTTTGAATGGTTAGGCCAATGGCCGCGATTGGGTCGAGCCCAGCAACTGCCGTCTACCAGTTTCGAGGGCAGAACCTTTCGGCCACTGGTGGGGCAAAAGAAAATTGGAAAATCATAGTGTACGCACTGTTAAAAATTTGAAACTTTTGCTGCATGTCACTGCGCCGCTTTTATAGAGCATTTCTATTTTAACCAATAAGAATACTCCATAATACAGTGAAGTAATCGTTTTCTATAAAAGCGGTGGAGTGACGATGCAGCAAAATTTTCAAATTTTTAACAGTGCAAATTTTCTTTTTCTTTTCTTTTCTTTTCTTTTTTTTAAGCTACTGAAAAAATACGGATATTTTTGAAAATGTAATTTTTATATTAAGAAAAAAAAAGTGTTGGTCAAGTGTTATATTATCAGTCAGTGGGCACAGTTTGCAACAGCTCTATTGAATATG